>CM031239.1:744730592-745228092 GCA_018340775.1 Taxus wallichiana var. yunnanensis
GATCTTCGATCTATATGAAATCATCCAACAGAGGGTGAAACCATTGGATTTTGTCGTCCCAAATATATTTTATTTTCCTAATTTTCTGCAAACATCCAGAATGTCTACAAAAATATGGGTTTCTAAAGGTCTCTAATATAGCTTTAGGGATCGATACACAATTTCAACATAGATTTTACTATATCTTATGATAAAGTGTAAGAGTCATAGTGCAAGAGGATTTTGTATTGATATTTACAATAGATCTTATGAAAGTTCCATGTGAGTTATGAAGGGATATTGACTAGCTTATGTAGGCTTCCATAGGTAAAATTCAGTTCAAGAATGCCCCTTAGAAGATTAAATGACACATATAAGATAATAAAATTGAAAATACAATCGTTGGAAAAAGGGTTCAAGACCATAGTCCTCTATGACATGCATATATGTATCAAATATCAAGTGGCAACTATTTGTTTCCATGTTTTCAATATGTATCAACTACTCTTTGTTTCCACTTCTTCTATCATTTATTACAGGACATTTATACCTTTAACTTTTTATCTATACCAAATGAATATACATTTTTATTTCCCATATTTATACATTCTATAATATTATATACTCTATCCTCTATCGAACAATCTATTGTAATTAACATTTTGTCTCATCCCAAAACAAAGAATTTTTATCCTCAAAATGCCTATCAGTTTCCTTCCTTTACATGAAGGTGCATTCCTTTATTTGAGGGTTCATTCCTTTACCATAATCTACATAGCTCTTGGAATTTATATAAATTTAATTTCATCAAACATTTTAATGATTTTGATTTACATCAATTTGGTGTAATAACTTAGGTGTTGGCACTATATGTTTGAACAACCATGTAAGAATATATTGTTGTTATATAATATGTTCCACAAATATTATCCCATGGGCACAAAGGACACATTAGACCCCTAGTGTGGGTAAGAAACATGTAAAGCAAGCACTTGATGACAACCTAAACTCTTCTCGACCAACCCTAAATTTTATTGTTAAGTCGACTAAAATTTTCCTACGGGCACATTACTTTGCGTGAATTTAATTATTCAAAGGTTTCACTTTTGAAGAACCCACTATGATTTCCACATGTTAATCACTAAACATTAATTACCATTCAAATTTGAGAACTTGATTTTTGTGTGTAGAAGCTTAGTTGTCATTGATGAGTCAATATGAAATTGATCTTGTCATATAGACATTTAGTTGTTAGTCAATGGAAATAGGACTTTTTGTCTATATATGGAAAAGGTCTCTATGACCATGATAGGAACCAATAACCACGATAAAACATGTTAAAGAAGTACTACTTTCAAAATAAAATGGCATAAAGAGGAGTTCAATTTAAATTAGTAATAGTGTTTAATGGTCAATCACAACTTGTCACATAGGTTGTAAGTTAACGAGACACCATTCACATATTTTATGATGTTATAAGTCATTTAATTGGTACTAAGTAAATTCAAAATATATTTTTCACTGTAATCGAAGAGTTCCAAAATAATAAATTAATGACACAATACTCGTATTATTTGATTTTTTAGTACAACATATAAGTATTATTTAAAAAATTTATGAATCCATTGTGTTTTTCAATGTGTTAAAACCACAATGTGTTTTGTAACAGTGTTTAAAAACACTAAAATTTTCCACACATTTTGACTTATGTAATTAAAAAAATGTATTAAATAAATAATTATACATTATAAATATAATCTATTATTGTTGTATTAGTGTGAGTTATTGTTGTATTAGTGTGTTTATTTCTAATTTTATACACAATATATTTGCAATTAACATGTTGATTATTATACTCACTATACTTTTGCAAATGTAGATTGACGAATAATCCCACTTTGGAAAGAGGAAACTAAATTGCCACTAAAGTTGACAGACAATTTTCTTTCTCTTACAAAATTAATTCATTGCAATATAATTATTGTTATGTAATTACCTATGTGGATGAGTGTTGGTGAATTGGCGTAGAGGAAAAGGAGCTTGAATATATACTATAATGGCCTCTGTCCCGCTAATTGGTAAACTTGTTGAATCCTTTATTGCATCCACATAAATTTGAATCCGCTGAATGTATTTTTATTTAATCCATTGAATTCGTTTAATTTGTCCTACTTAGCAAGGTGTTTGCATTTGCGGGAATGTGGTTATGAAAATGTGATTCAATGTGGTTAAGCCACCGTGCAAACTAGATGGGCAACCGAATGAAATGGTTTACATGGGTAAACTCACCTCCTGATGGCGTTAATGCAAGCTAACGGTGGTGACAATATGGAGGATGCCGAGGATTTGGTGGAAGATTTGGTGAGAGCTTGACCGACACAAAAAATTTCTGGCCTTTCCTGCCACATCATCCTAATGCATGGTCGTGGTATATGTTGCATGAAGGTTTTTATGGGGGGCACACCATACATAGGTAAAAAATTAGTGAAGGGTAGTCATCACCTAATTAAACATACATTGTTCGAATTTTGTTTTACGAATCTAGGTAACTACCCATGTTGAGAATGTAGTTAAGCTCTAAACATTTTTGGAAACATTAATATTAAAGGGAAAGGGATACGTACGTACATACATGATGCATGGTTCACAAAACAAATGTTCAAATCATATACCTTTGGTTATTGTATTAGAAGTAAATGAGCCTTAAAAATGGCATTCAATCCATTAAAGTTGTCAATTTTTCTTTTGGAATTTTTTGTGTTTGCTTTTTTATAAAAAGAAAGAAATTTATATTAATACCCACAAATAACCAAATAAGGTTTAGTTCTAATAAAATTTGAGTCATAAAATAAAGAAACATTTTTAAAATATGTTTGGAAGTGCCAACTAAGATGTACTATATTATCGGACATTGTGTTTTGATAGCTTAATCATTAGATTAAAGCTACAAAGACGAGACTTGTTTTCAATATCAACAATGTTTGTTAAAAAGTGCATGGCATTCATGTTGTAGAATAGCATGAGTTTAATTTGTGGAGTGAGTGCATAAGGCAAGTTTAAATCTTATGCACATTCAAAAAGATGTGGGAAGCGACCTTCCTAACTTAAAGCTCATAACCCAAATCCTGCACCAAATGACACTATATAGCATTTCATCTCACAAAAAACTCTACATGGCAAAATTTGGCCTTGAATCGGGGCACCATAGAATAATAAAACCACTTTTATTTTGCAAGTAGAAAACTAGTAAATGCTCTATTGAATTTAAAACATAGAGAGAATCCTTAAAACATACATGTTTTACATAGTGAATGTGCCTTCAAACAAAAGGTGCAGATGGAAGCTTTATAACCTTTGACCTAAAAACTAAGATGTCATGTCCCTTTTTTGGAGGCTGATTTTCAAAAACATTAACCCATTCTCTCCCGTGGGTCTAAGGAGGAAAGCAAGGGGAAGATCTAAATTACATTTTTATTGTTGTTTAGGTAGTTGTTTTCATTTATTATCATTTATCCTATTGAGAAGCCTAACACTCCAATAGAGGAACTTAAGTAATTAGGAAATAAAGGTATTATGAGCATGTAGGCTATAATACCATTTGAATAATTAAAAGCACTTACCTTAAGGGGCCAGCCATCACTTTTATGTTATTAAGCCCTCCTTGTGGCTATTTAAGGAGGTCGTTTGGGCATTATGATATTATGTTTTTGATGATTATTCTTATCTTGGTGAAAGTTGGCTAGTGTATCCCTTTTACTCTCTCTCAAGGACAAAACCCCTTGGGTTGAGGACCTCATCCAGGAAAAAAACCCTTGGTTGGGAAACTTGTGAAGGACAAAAACCCTTCATGAGGTTTTTGGTGTGCAAGCTGATTTGAAAAGTAATAAAGTATCTTTCTCTTGCATGTGTGGTATCTTTGGTGCAATATTATATATTTTTAGAGAGGAGCAACCTACCTTGGAGTGGAATTTTGGTACATGTGTGATGCAATTTTGGAAAATCTAAAATTACTCTCTTGTTCCCTATATTTTTTAAGGCCAAGATCCCAAGTTTGATGATTTTTGGAGATGATTTACTATTTTTTTTTCAAACTTGATTATGTTCGTTGGTTAAGGTTTCATAATTAATTAATTTCACATCAATTCTGGTTTTAACTGCTGTAATTATTTTCTAAAGGTTTTCTACTAATTTTGGCATAAGTTTGGAAGGATTTTTGCAAGGTTTAAACCCTCTTTGAAAGGATTATCTCACTTAGGGAATTCGTTGCCCTAGGAAGGGTTTGGAATTCAATTTTGCAGGTTTATAATAGAAGTTCTATAAATCTAATTTGTGAACTTTTAGCCATTTCCTAAGTCCCCCTAAAAGGGACATTGCAATGGTATCGAGTGTCATCCTCCCAAGCTATGAAGAATGGAAGACAAGTTAGAAAGGTTCGAGAATATGTAAGGGAAGTTAGCAAGGTCATTAGAAACCCTCACCCTAACTGTGGAGAAACTCTTTAAAGTTAGAAAAATTAAAGAAGAAGCCACTCCAAAGTCTTCCAAGGCTCCAAAATTGATGTTTCACTATAGAGATATTTTGGAGAAGGTTTGGGATGCCCTCCCTTTTGCAGAGTTCGTGGAGTTGGAAAAAGAGAGAGTTGGAATGGGCACAAAGTCAAAATCCCAAGCAACAAGGAAGGGTCAATGCTCCATAAGGGCACTTTGCATTCAAGGGTTTTGACCATGAGCACATGAAGAATGGTTTGAAGGTCTGCATTTTGAAAGAAAGGGAGCCATGAAGGATGAAGATTTAGCCTTTACTCCCATTGTTGTTCCGGAGAGTCAACAATATGAGGTAATTAATGATCATTGTTTGGTTAATATTGATGATATTTTAGCTCAGTGAGGCTGAAAGGATGAAAATAAGGATTTCGAAAATACGGGGAAGAAAGAAAGGGAGGTTGGAACCCATTTCTCAAATAGACATGATAATAGTCATCAACTAGATTGGTCCTAACAGCATCAAGAGGAGGTCATTTGATGGAATACTTAGCCTTAACAAGAAGTCAGAGGTTACCCAAGATAGGCAATCGACAAACTTTGGAATGGATACAAAAAGAAAAGACCCCATCCAATGAGGAAACCATGCCAAGAAAGAGTGTTGATTCTTACTCGAAATTAGAGAGTCCTAAGAAGGTCATGAGAAGCTCATGGTACAAATGTATTCCAAACACATTGCTTATCATTATGTCAATTTAGGTATGTATTCATCTTGCACAATCGTTTGGGAATGATAATTGTGTTTCAGTTTCATTGCTCTTTCCATGTCGTTGTGGTGCAAGACTTAACTTCAAATGCTTAATTTTTCCTTTAAAAGAGAGCTTGCCTTCTTTTCCTTATACTTTTCCTTTGAAGAGGGTTCTATGCTTACTTATGTTGGCTCAGACCTCCCTTGCACTGAGGATCTCCATGATACTATCCATTACACACTTCATATGCTTAAACAACTTTAGACATGTCTTATTGCTTGACTACACACTTGCATTAGTGTTAGTATTCATATGAAAGCAAACAGTGAAACAAATATACCTTGATCATTGATCATAGCCATGTTCATACACCTCCATCATCTTTTCATCCTCCTTATGCCACATATGTACATGTATTTGTTAGCAATGCAAAAAGATTTAGAACTAACACCTAGTAGTCCTAAAACAAAGCTAAATCAAATTCAATGTGCCATCATGGTTAGACTTAGCTTACTAACATCATTGCATTAGAACATAAGCAAATATTCAAACTAACATGTTAATCGATTAATCTCTATCTCTATTGAATGCTAATGAAATGAACCTATTTAGATCAGGACTTAGCAATCAAAGGTTTGATTGTATGTTTGAATCCCAAGGTTTTCAAGAATGGAGTCTTGTCGATCCATGGCTAGAAGACCATTTGACATATCCTCATATGACTTCAAAACTTGGGTGGATGAATAAAAGAAATGAAAGTAGCTAGCTTCTCCAATGAAGAATGCTCCAAGATGACAAATGGCTAAAGCTTATTTGTTGTATGTTCACTTTTGTTTCTCTAGGAATATGTGTAAGTGTAAAGGTAGGAGGAAGGCTCTTTATATAGCCCAATGGATAGAGGAATCTCTACATCCCTTTGTATGTGGGATAATAGAGATGTTGAGTTAGTTGTGGATAAGGGGGTTTACAAAGGGTTGAGTTAACTTTAGAGGAGTTTAATTTGTCCTTTAGTGACTCATGGGGATAAAGGGGGTTTATTAATTAACCAAAGTCATTAATTAATAGGTGTGCAAGCTTATAAAAGCTTTTTAGAGGAATATTAGCATGATTTAGACTATAGAGGGAATTACAACAACTAAATAATGATTTATTGATTTAATGAAAGGGGAAGCTAATTAATTAATAATAATTAATTAGTCTAGATAAGGAAGGAAGGATTAATTGACAAAGAAGGTCGTTAATTAGGGTATTTGTTGAATAGAAGACTTAATTAATTAATGTAATGTAATTAATTAATGATGATAGGAGAGAAGATGAGCATTATTGACGATATGTCACCAATTTGTGGGAAAGGAAATAATTAGCACAATTTAATTATTTAAATTGTTTAGGCTAAATTATAGGTGTCTACACCACCTTATACACTAATTCCTTTCATCAATCACAACTCATGCATAGTCCTTAATACACCACTTGGACCTAGCATGTACCTTTGGTCTAGGTGTTCAAATCTTAATACAAAATATGTGACTTCCTCTAACACTTTTAGGAAACCTCACTTCACCTATCTCAAGGTGTATTGATCTTTCATTCCACTCTACACTTGCATTTAGTACTAGTTCTCCCTATTAGGTCTCTTGGCCTTGTAGCCCTCCTAGCTTATAAATCTTCCTATAACTCCAATTTTCATGAAACAATCCCACACTCTCAATGATGATTCAGAGACCCTTTATGGGGTACTAAAACATAACTAAATTTCATACCTTGTTGTTTTGTATGAAATAGTACTTCCTTAGTAATTGTAGCATGCCATTAGGTCTATTTAGCTCTCTTAATCATGACAAAGGTGGCACTTCTAGTGATGATCTAGCTTGATAAATGGTTGGAACACTTCTGGGAGGTTCTCAACATACTTTTTCTTCAATTTTAGATCCTAAATCATTTGTTTGTTCAACCATGCACCTCAATTCTCCCTTTTCCTGTGCATGTGCAATCTACAATACAAAACATATTATAAATTTTACCCACGTGTGAGTTGGAACTTGAAATTTCACAGACCTCTACTCCTTGCCAAAACAGAGATGCTCCAAAAGTTTCACCAGAATTTGATGGTTATAATTTTAGATATGTCTTTCCCTAGTTAGGGCCCGAGAGCACATAATTCAAGCTACAGGACAAATTTCAAAGTTTCAAAAGATACAAAAATTGAAGACACTTCTCTTATCCTCCTTTAATTCCCCATGCATTCACAAATATCTACAAACTCTCCCATGGTGATTGTTATGCTTTCACCTCTCGGCCTAGAAGAGGGTTCAATAGAATTCATATAAGACAACAATAAACATACAAACCAATCTCTATTACCCGCAAACACCAACATATTCTCTTATTATTCATTTTAAGCCTTCATTACATTCTTTTTAATCATATTCCATGATTCAATTTCTCAAAAAGCTCTAAAAAGGATCTCCTCCTATTCTTGTCTAGGCCATTACATTATTGTTCTAGCTCCTAAAAGAGCTCAAAACTTAGGATTCTTGTTGAGAACAATATGGGAACAACTTGCATCCTCCTTCCACACACCTACACACACCCTTTTACATCTCATAATAGCCTTTATTAGGCATAAAACCACCTATTTCATACTCCTAAGATAGCTAAACAACCTCCTAACTTAGGTAAAGACCCTAACAACTCCAAATCTCACTTTGTCTGATTTGGTTACACACAATAATAGGCATTCTAAGTCTCTTTTGCATATTTTGGCCTCCATATGCACAATTAGGTCTTATTTAATTTTTTTCCAACAACCTGTCTAAATTTGAATATTTGAATTACATGCTTTGGAGGAAAAGAAAAACCATACTCCTAGACACCCTAGTCTCATCATGGCAAACACTCATGACCACATATTGATGCTCCTGCATCACGCTGCCATGTTTATGTTCTTGATCAACATATTTCAAGAAAGAAGGACATATGAAGAATCTCTTGTAATAAACAATGTATGATGGTTGGGTTCAATCTCAAGATTGTTTCCGCATGTCGAAGATACGTGATGTTATGAAATTTGAAAAGGAAGGAGGTCTAATTTTAAAATCAATGTTATTGTAATCTCATCTTGGCATGTTTGAGAATAAAAGTGCAATCAAACCTTACCGTGGGAAGCTCAAATAATTCTAGGAGGATCAAGGTAAAGGATGTCTTATGCACATGGAATAGGAACAAATGATGAAAAGTTGCCTTCTTGGCAAGACCTATGGTTTACTAGGAAAGGTAACAACTTTCTTTTTCCATATTGTCTATGAACTAGCTGATACACATGTTTTTAAGAGGAAAGTATGGGATCAAAGTGGCTTGCATAATGAAGAAGACACCCGCAAGATGGATGCATGGGAAATAGGGAAATTGTTACTCAAATATTTTGATAAAAGAGTTGTTACACATTGTTGGATTGCAATCCTCAACAACTTTGGTTTCTACCATATGTCTTTTGAAGTGGTAAAGATAGATCAGATCAAAAGAAAATGCATCTTCCCTCTTGGGCAACAGACTAAAATATTTCAGCTGATGCATGGTGGTTTCCAGCCCTTGTCATTCTAGAGCTAAGTAAGGGAAGGTATTATTACAGCCATGATATAATTATCTTTTCAATTCATAAGGTTGGGTTGTACATGTTCTCATTGGGAAACAATTCTAAAAAGGTAAATAGGGGTATGGGCATACATGGCTTGTGTAAAGAGTTGAAATCTGAGAATGAATGGGAAGAAGGAATGCTCCAAAATGATGCTAGGCAGATTTTAACCTTTACACCCTTAAATTTGGCAAGGGTAAATCAGATTTACCATTGTGATAAGTTGCACACAAGTAAAAGGAGCAATGAGAAGGAGTTACCCCACATACCCGTGAGACACAAAGAAGCAACAAATTGGAAAGACCTTATTCTTTCTAACATTATTTTTTGTGCAGGACCAAGGATAAAGAATGAAGAAAAAATGAAACATCGTCATTGGAGCAATCATGTCCACACATGTGCAAAGAAAGATTGTACCATTTTTACATATTTTATAGTGGATATATCAATTGATTGCATATTCTCAATCCTTCTAGAGCAATTTTCAGTTTCTACCACCTTCAAGGGATGGTCCCTTCCATTAATATTTCAGGTTGGTCGTCATGGCACTTGCATAGCATGGATGAGAATGCAAAATTCAGTTTCAAGACTGCCCTTGGCCAGCATGTACAGCTGCAAAGGAGTTGAGTCTTTGAAGTTATTTGGAATAGGAGAAGGTAGGAAAAGGTTCCAGCTAGAAACAATCTTTATTCCCAACATTCATCACCTTGGTTTCACACTTAAGGATAGAAGGCAGCTCACTATCATGATTGGTACCGATGGAGGACAAAATAATGAAACTGATGGGACTGATTGGGTTTGTCTAACTGTTGATTACACATTCCAAAGTTACATCACAACAGTTTGGAGGGAGAACATTCAAAATACCTTGCACAATGATCTATTCTTAGCCCTTACAAAAGTGATTTCAGTCATTGACTATGCCTCTTTTAAGATGAAAATGATTAGCTACAGTTGTACTCTTGTTAGCATGGACACCAACCAGTTGAGTGGGAAAAATAGGAGGGCTGATCAAATGGAAGAAGGCTGGTACAAAAGAAGGAGCAAGATTCTTGGGGCATCCATATTTTCAATTACTTGGGAGAATCAATCTTGGGAAGGGGGACTTGTTATGTCCCTTTTTTGGAGGTTGATTTTTGAAGACCTTAACCCATTCCCTCCCCAGTAGGTTGAAGGAGGAAAGTAGGGGAAGATCCGAATTACATTTTTATTGTTGTTTAGGTAGGTGTTTTCATTTATTATCATTTATCCTATTAAGAAGACTAGCGCTCCAATAAAGGAACTTAAGTAGTTAGGCAATAAATGTATTATGAGCATGTAGGCTCTAAATACCATTTGAATATTTAAAAGGACTTACCTAAAGGGTTCAACCACCACTTTTATGTTATTAAGCCCTCATTGTGGTCATTTAAAGAGTTCGCTTAGGCGTTATGATTTTATGTTTTTGGTGATTATTCATATATTGGTGAAAGTTGGCTAGTGTAGCTCTTTTACTTTGTCTCTCGGGCGAAACCCCTTGGGTTAAAGACCTCATCTAAGGACGAAAACCCTTGGTTGGAAAACTTGTGAAAGACGAAAACCCTTCATGAGATTTTTTGATGAAAAACATCTTATATTATATTAATTCAATACGATACAAAATAATTTTCAACAAAAAAGCGAGACCTCATCTAAGGATGAAAATCCTTGGTTGGAAAACTTGTGAAGGACGAAAAATCCTTCATGAGATTTTTGGTGTGCAAGCTGATTTGAAAAGTAATAAAGTATTTTTCTCTTGCATGAGTGGTATCTTTGGTGTAACATTATATTTGTTTAGAGTGGAACGACCTACCTTAGAGTGGAATTTTGGTATGTGTGATGAAATTTTGGCAAATATGAAATTCCTCTCTTGTTCCCCATATTTTCTTAGGCCAAGATCCCAAGTTTGATGAATTTTGGAAGTGATCTCCTATTTTTTCAAGCTTGATGATGCTCGCTTGGTTTGGGTTTCATTATTAATTAATTCCACATCTAATTCGATCTTTAACCGCAAAAATTATTTGCTAAAGCTTTTCTAATAATTTTGGCATAAGTTTGGAAGGATTTTGTAAGGTTTAACCCCTCTTTGAAGGGCTTATCTAACCTAGGAACTCACCGCCCTAGGAAGGGTTTGGAATTCAGGTTTTGTAGGGTTATAATTGCAGGTTCTATAAATTTGATTTGTGAGCTTTTAGTCATTTCCTCGAGTCCCCCTAAAAGGGACATTACATAAGATTCCAATTCAATATTAAAATTGTTCCATACACAATTTACATAAAATAATCAAATGCCATTTTTGGTCACTCCTTCACCATCTACCTCATTACATCAAAGTAACTTGAAAATCTTGGTCAACTCGAATAAGCACTAGGACATATCTGCAATAAGTCAGGGCTATTAGATTACGTGTTGAACAAAGAAGGCATGGATTGCATTTGCATGCCTAGTTTATTTTAATAACCCCACGATTACGAGCATATTACATGTCATCCATTTTTATAGCAGAATTTAGCTTTTACTTGATGGCACAAGTCTTCCTCTACTATTGCTAATGCTTTCTCTAAGAGATATTTCAATGGCAATAAAACATCATCAAAAACAAAGATGAAACTATACAAAAAATAAATATGTAAAACCGATTACTAGAGGAAAATGAATGCAATTCTTGATTTAAATTTCTTATTCAATAGTTTGCATATTTGCAATGTCTATTCAATGCAATAAAATGCCGGTATGGGTGGAATAAATCAATGCAAAGTGAATATTGAAAACTAATAAGATGGATAAAATTAAGTGCTAAAAGATAAAATTCAATGTGTTCTTTTAAACAACTTAAAAAAGAAAAATACCATGGATTTGCAAAAGTGAATTCTGAAAGAGAGGAAATCATCATATAACCAAGTGAAATCGAGATCAGAAATATTGGATGATAAGGAACCAAAGCATGAATCTCTTTGAGATATACAAGATCTGACCCTACAACTACAAATATCTTCCTAGTAATGACTTTATAAAGGCTTCATAATGCAAGCTCTGCAAAAGAGCATGAGAAAAGTGATATCAAAACTTATATTGCAATGAGTTCTTTCTAGGTGCTTACGTTTATAGTATTAGCTCACATAGAGACAAAAGCTATCAAAAACAGAAGAGCCTAGTAATTTATAGGTCACATTTCTAAGGGATATTGGCACAAAATCACTCGGGAAAATGGTGATAAACTATGACCATTTCTTTGAGTAGAATATGAAGTCATTGAGCCTAGGTTTTGATTTAAACTTTTAGTCATTGGCTCCCTAGGATTTCTACAACAATCTGTGAGCACAAACGGAAACATCAACACACAAGATTGAAAAGGAAATAGATAAATAACATATAACTACATGGTGGAAGCTACATTGAACCGTAACACAAAATATAATGCCGTAACACCAAATATATAGAGAAATGTTTATAAAACACAGTATTTATCTTGCAAAGAGGGAAACTGGTCCTTCCTTTTTCCGAATGGAACTAGCCTTCACAAGAAAATGTTAAAGGGTTTTAGCAAGAGAACTTGAGCAAAAGATATGAAACCCCTGGAAACAAGACTCGCTTATCCAAAACAAGGATATGAAAACAAAAATAACTCAAATCTTTTATTTATGTAAGAGCATAACTCCATTACAAATTCTTGTCTTCACAAGATTGCTTAAATAGACACTAAAACTAGATACAAATACTCTAAGACTAGGGACTCTACTAAACTTCCGAAGTAATTCGATGTATTGAATGAGTCTCTACCATTCCTTATATAGGAAAAGAGAGAGGTTTTTCACCGGATTACCGAAAGACCTAAAGACCGGGAACCGATAACCCAGGTTACCAAAAGATTCCATAAGGATAGATCGATGAGCACATGCCACTCGTCATGACACCTTTAGTAAGTGGGGAGGTCCACAATTTTACATAAAGTGATATCAAATCACTTCTTTATACAAAGGATGACAACAAGCCTATCATCATAGCTTCATGGGTTGTATTGGACGCTGGGGCCAACGTCATCATCAGAAGAGCTGGAAGATTCTCTTGTCGTTTTGTAGAGAAAATATCCCGTGTATTTCGTTCGTACCATAATTGTGATACTACTCGAGATCCATCAGTATCTCTTTGAAGATATCTTCGAGTGGGGAACAAATACTGATCTAGTATTCGTAGAAAGTAACCTGGTGCTGGAGGAGGTACATTCATCGTATGATGAATATAGATCTTTCGCCATAATTCTCCATTTGGGTTGGCATGGTGTCCCTGCAATGAGTTAGTGTGAACATAATAGCACATTTTGACATACCAGGGATTTTACAATTTATCATAATGTTTCTAACAGTGATCATCGACTAACATGAAGTAAAGGACTGTCAGAAAGCTTTGTAGGCAGAAATTTTGATAAAAAATATTTGAAGTGATTATCTATATACTACCTATCTCCAGGAAGACTGGGACGATTCCATGCATCATTTTCTAAAGGATGGCCTTCAGGCCATAATCTAGAAAACTCAAATCTCCACATGGTGTTGGGTCTAGGAATTAGTTGTCGTGGCGTACTCCTTCATAGGACGATCATCAACTGGTTTTGTATATCTGGAATGGCGCCATTGCCATTGCAGAGTGCAAAATACAATAGGATCTTGTATTGTATGGAATTCAGAGGTAGGCACCTCTGGATCAACAAACCTACAAGCAACCTCTGTCATCTGGTATGGTGATACAAAAATTATCCCTCTTGAGAGCAAGAGATGTTGGGCTTCCCATGACATAGTATTGTCACATCTTTCTAAAGATCTCACAAAATTGGTGCAAGTGGAAGTATTCCAGATTGGACTGACAAATTCATGAAATATTTGAGTGACATTCACATTTTTATGTTGAACTAACTCTCGACTAGCAAAATCAGCAAGAGCATTCTTTTTACCAGAAATGTGTTCAACATCAAATTCATATCCGTCAAACCACTGAGCCCATCTTTGAAGACGACCATAACTTGTTTTGTTGGTGGGATCACCTTTATATAATCTGCCTTTGAAATGCTGCAAATCTGTTCTTAGTAAAAACTTTTCATGTTGTAGAAAAAACAGAAAAGCTTGAATAGCCTTCTTAGCAGCCAAAATTTCTTTATGGCTAGAATGGTATTGAAGTTTAGGACCTTTAAAGGACCCAGAAGCATACCTGTAAATTGTCTCAGTCCCATCTGCCATCTTCTCTTTGAGGATTGCTCCCCAAAATTCTTCAGAAGCATCTGTCTCAACAATCTTTAAACCAGTACCAGGAAGAGACAGAGAAGGAAGTGTGTGGCAACTCTGTTTTATTCTTTGGACAGCTTTTGTCATGTCAGAGTTCCATGCTGGAGCATTGGAGCGAAGCCTTTTATTTAGCAATATTCTATCTGCAGCAACATTTTTGTAAAAGCCTGCAATATAATTAACACAACCTAAAAATCGTTGAAGTTGTGTTTTATCGAATTTCATCTGGAAACAGACTTATCTTTGATATGATATGTTCTTGCATTAGGATGGCTCCATCTTTGAGAGTTATGCCAAGAAACTGAACTGAATCTTTAAATGTTTCCATTTTGGTTGGACTGAGGCAGAGTCCATTGGCATACACAGTTTGGTAAAATTGTTCGAGATGCTCCAGATGATCTTTTGTATTCTGGGAGAAGATCAGAATGTCATCAATATAAACAATTAAGAATTTAGATAAGTGACCAAAAATTTGATCCATCTTTTTCTGAAAGATAGATGGTGCAGTCTTGAGACCGAATGGCAGAACCTTCCATTCATATTGGCCACTGGAATGCTGAAAGCAGTTTTATAAGTATCTTCTTTATTCAAGAAGATTTGCCAGAAACCAGATTTAAGATCAAACTTACTATATACTTTACTGCCACTAATGCGAGCCAATAAATCATCTCTGCTTGGAATAGGATGTTGAACAGGCAATATGTATTTATTAAGTGGCTTATAATTTACCACTAATCTTTTCTTTCCTCTGACTTGCTCACTTCTCTTGTTTACATAAAATGCAGGACATGTCCATGGAGACTTGGAAGACTGTATGAATCCTCCTTTAAGCGAGAATGAATAGTCACAATAAAAACCTTACACAAAAATATAAAAAGCAAAAAAACTTTTTTACCACTTATCATTTTCAAGGGCACTAGAGCCATGTCACCATATTTGACCTAAATATATAAAAGTACTAGATCATTTTTTTTTCAATAAATTTTAGCTTAGGTCAAGCGTAATAAGCCTTTGGCCTATTTTGTCAACCCGACGGCCAAAGGAAAAATATAAGGGTGACTTAAGTTATAATAAATTATTATAAAGTGCTATAAAAAATAAAATAAAATTATTAAAGCACTTATATTAATTTATTTAGCTTAATAAAAATAAATTGTAATCCCTATGGAAAATACGATTTGCCTTAAGGGGCAAAAGTCATTGTAAAGGGATTTATTATATTTTAATCCTCCTAGAAAGGATAATGGCGACTTGGGCCAAAGGGGAGTAATGAAGCCTAGGGAAGATAAAAACATAATTAATTTATGTATTTTCCCTAGAGAAATGCGACTTGCACTAGGAGGGAAATATTGTTGGGAAAAACATTTAATATGGGAAAATATTAAATGTTTGCATAGGAAAAATCATGTGAGCTCATTGGCTGGTTTGGAGGTTGGTTGTTGGCTCTTTTCCTTTAAAAGGAAAGTCGACTTGCCTCTTCTATATTCCAGATTTTTATATGATATTTCTCTTGCATTTGAGCTTTGAGCTTTTGCAAATTATATTCTAAGGACGAAAAACCTTAGTTTATACCTCTTGTGGACGAAAACCCCAAGAGTTCTCTTGTGGACGAAAACCCCAAGGGATTGAGAGGGTTTTTCACTCAGAAATTCCCATTGATGGTAATCAGATTTTCAGTGTTATTTTCAGTCATTTCCAGCAGTGTAATTTGAAGGCATTTGAGGAATAAAATTACAGCAGTTTATCTTCTATTGGATCGACCCATTGGGGCAGATTTGGCTTTATATTTTGGAGGTATTTAGATCTGATTTTAATTGTTAAACCATCTACATATTTTTGGGAAATAAGCCAATTAGTTTCATAATTTTTCAAAGGGTTTTTGCCAGCTTTTATAATCAAATTTTAGATCTGATTTCTGAGTTGATTTGGCATCCACAAATTCTGATTTTTATATGAATGAGTTCCTAAAAATATAAACAATCATCCGGGATAGAGAAAATAATTTTTGGGGCTCATTTGATGCCCTAAATGTGTGGGCCGAAATAGTAGGAGGGTCAGATCTGCATGTTTGGTAGTTGTTATAATTTGGTTTACATCATCTTGTTCCTTGTATTTTTCCAAGTTTGGGCATATGTCATTTGCCTAGATCGGAGTTGTGTAGAGAAAGTTATGCTATCTTGAAGATTGCAGCAGTTAGGGTTTCAAGTATAAATTATTTTCCAACTGTTGTAAAATTTGATTTTTGCCATAAATTCTCCAGGGTTGTTCCAAGGGTTTGGGAATAAAAATAATTATTGTATGCTGATTTTGGGTGTGTTTGCATATAAAAATAATTATTTCCCATAGCTGCCAAAAGTATATTTATTATTTTGTGGGAAAATCTCATATTTGGGCAAAAGATCTATTGGGGATCTTTCAGTGGTATCAGAGCAATGTTCCTCCCACCTGGAGGGTTTTTGATTTGATGTAGCCACGAGAGTTGGTGATAGAGCTGAATCATGGAAGTTAGACAAAAAAGCTTTCCATGGAATATGGATAGCGATCTTCTTAGGACTATGATTACTACCCATCAACAGATGATACGGACCATGCAACAGATTATGCAGAGAATGGACGTGGATAGGTCAAGAGATAGAAGAGACAGTTTGAGAGCCAGACAAGATCGGAGGCCTAGATCATCATCACTTTCTATTCACAGAGGTCCAACACCACAGGACAAAGAAGCGGAAGTGATTAGCATATTTGAGGAGTATAGCATTCTTCCTCAAGATGTTAAGGAGAATCTTCCTTTCATGGACTACATGGATATGCACCCGAAGATTGGCTACAAGACTGAGCAGGCAAAAGAGGAATATCACACTATAGCTTCCGAATGGTTGATACGTGGAAGGAACAGAGAATCTTCACAGATGGATGATACAACTCTTCATGAGAGCGCTTTGGTGTCTTCAAATTCTAATGAGGTATGCAAAAATTTATATGATGAATTTGATAGTGCTGATTTGAATTTGGTCATATCATCTACACATGAAGATAAATCAGAGTTGCAGCCAAGGGAAGAAGAAGAAGAGCCTAGAGAGAAAGTGCAGGAAAGGAAATTTGTATATGCAACCAATGAAGATGTAATGGAAACTCTGAAAAGGTGTGATGAATGGAATACCAGAGCTAGAGCTGCCAGATTGATAGCCGCTCAAGCGAGACAACACCTACAAGAGTTCAAAACAAAGATGGGGACGAATGATGCAAGGGAGTCTACACCCACAAAGGAAGGCTCGATGGAGCAATAGCACATGAGGAGAAGCCTCACATGGACACTTGTTTGAAATTGCAGTGTTGTTGCAATCTCCAAACCAATGAGGAATCAAGACAAGTTGATTGATGAAGAATTTCAGCTCTTTATGAACCAAGATGAAATCATAAGGTATGATGAACATAATAATGTATCTTGTTTATTGCTGCCTAGTCCAATCTATTTTCATCATGGGATGCATGATATGGTAGAAGATGAAGTCTTCATTTTGGAGTTTGTTGAACCATTGGTCCAAATATATGAGCAACTTGTGGATGATATATGGTGGCAAGTTTTAGTTCACTTGACAGGAACAGGTGCCAGGCTTGCGGATCACTTCAGCATGTTTTGTCTCTTGTGCATGACACTTGGACAAAACAAGATCATAATTGCTTGAGGGCAAACAATTTTGGGAAGGGAGGACTATAATGTCCCCTTTTCCCAATCGAAGACCTTTGGCCTATTTTGTCAACCCGACGGCCAAAGGAAAAATATAAGGGTGACTTAAGTTATAATAAATTATTATAAAGTGCTATAAAAAATAAAATAAAATTATTAAAGCACTTATATTAATTTATTTAGCTTAATAAAAATAAATTGTAATCCCTATGGAAAATACGATTTGCCTTAAGGGGCAAAAATCATTGTAAAGGGATTTATTATATTTTAATCCTCCTAGAAAGGATAATGGCAACTTGGGCCAAAGGGGAGTAATGAAGCCTAGGAAGATAAAAACATAATTAATTTATGTATTTTCCCTAGAGAAATGCGACTTGCACTAGGAGGGAAATTTTGTTGGGAAAAACATTTAATATGGGAAAATATTAAATGTTTGCATAGGAAAAATCATGTGAGCTCATTGGCTAGTTTGGAGGTTGGTTGTTGGCTCTTTTCCTTTAAAAGGAAAGTCGACTTGCCTCTTCTATATTCCAGATTTTTATATGATATTTCTCTTGCATTTGAGCTTTGAGCTTTTGCAAATTATATTCTAAGGACGAAAAACCTTAGTTTATACCTCTTGTGGACGAAAACCCCAAGGGATTGAGAGGGTTTTTCACTCAGAAATTCCCATTGATGGTAATCAGATTTTCAGTGTTATTTTCAGTCATTTCCAGCAGTGTAATTTGAAGGCATTTGAGGAATAAAATTACAGCAGTTCATCTTCTATTGGATCGACCCAGTTGGGGCAGATTTGGCTTTGTATTTTGGAGGTATTTAGATCTGATTTTAATTGCTAAACCATCTACATATTTTTGGGAAATAAGCCAATTAGTTTCATAATTTTTCAAAGGGTTTTTTACCAGTTTTATAATCAGATTTCAGATCTGATTTCTGAGTTGATTTGGCATCCGCAAATTCTGATTTTTATATGAATGAGTTCCTAAAAATATAAACAATCATCCGGGATAGAGAAAATAATTTTTGGGGCTCATTTGATGCCCTAAATGTGTGGGCCGAAATAGTAGGAGGGTCAGATCTGCATGTTTGGTAGTTGCTGTTATAATTTGGTTTACATCATCTTGTTCCTTGTATTTTTCCAAGTTCGGGCATATGTCATTTGCCTAGATCGGAGTTGTGTAGAGAAAGTTATGCTATCTTGAAGATTGCAGCAGTTAGGGTTTCAAATATAAATTATTTTCCAGCTGTTGTAAAATCTGATTTTTGCCATAAATTCTCCAGGGTTGTTCCAAGGGTTTGGGAGTAAAAATAATTATTGTATGCTGATTTTGGGTGTGTTTGCATATAAAAATAATTATTTCCCATAGCTGCCAAAAGTATATTTATTATTTTGTGGGAAAATCTCATATTTGGGCAAAAGATCTATTGGGGATCTTTCAGAAGAGAATGGTGCTACTTTAAAATGTGGTTGATACAAAGAAAGTCACTCTGAAGTGGGCAAGAAAATAAAAGATTGCTAAGACTCCAAATGATCATTCAGTCACCATTTCAAGAGAACAAAAATCCCACCCCTAACATATGTGCAACTGGAGCAAACAACTTTTATAAAAGTCTACCTAGTCTTTCACAAGGGCATGTTTTCATTGGAAAACATTTACAAAACCATACAAAGTAGTTTGTTCCTAGTTGCAGTATCAACATCCTTCATCATTTCCTCATTTAGTTCAGACCACACTTTCTCAACTTTGGACACGAAATCTGCAAAATACAAAGTTCAAAAACATTCATCACATGATGTCCATGTATTGAATTAGATGGAGAGGTTAGGACTGTACCTCAAAATAAAAAGAGAAAAATGAATCTTGAAACACACAGAAGTGAACATCGTTTATCACAACCCATAACATACTTAGCTTGAAATGAGGGATCCAAAAAGCAGGCCTGCATTAGGAAAGTTGTAGATGATTTACAAGAAAAACGTTGAGCTAATAAAATCTTATTTCAAAGATCTCAAGGCAACCATGTCAACCTCAAGATGCTAAAGGGTGAAAAGTCTTAGGTGTAATCAGATACAGATCAATTGAACTAAAAACAGAAAAAGACATTAAACACAAAGCAATATGAAGAGTGTTATGATTCAAACTTTTCTTTCTGTAAATATGCAAGAACATTTATAATGTTAGTGCCAGATCATGACTTGTGCTTTAAGATCATTTGTGCTAGCTTTCACATCAGATGGATCATTGTCATGTTTATGTGGTGATTTGGTTTTGCGGATTGCCTGCAAGAAAGGGACGCATTAATCCATTATTCATCCCTTTGATGTTGCTAAGAAAAGTAGGTCTCGAGTATTTAGAAATTAGAAAGTGCTTGAGAAGAGGAAAAATAACCTTTAACATCATCTTGGAGGAAAAGCTTACTATATGGAAAATTAAATATAGAGTCATACCTTCATCAGTCTCAGTTTGGGATGCCGCATAGCATTCTTCTAAGTATGTAGAGAAACTTAAAGGCAGCTTAGCATAATTTGGTTTCAGCTGATTAAAAAGCCCCTGTTGCTCCAGAAGTTCCTGTGATTGATCAGCCTTTATTGAGGAAATCATCCACCGCTTTTGAATATCAGATTTTTCTAATGGAACCCGTCGATATTTCTGCTGTACATGCTCAAAAATTGCTATGAGGAAGATAGGGGTTTTGTAGAAAATTCCAAAAATTTAGAAACGGTCTAATGCATTTGAAATTAGTACCTGGCCTGAGGTTTGTATATGGCAAGAAGCTCAGATGTAGAGGATTCATCTTGTAGTACCATGCTTCTCAGATTTTCTTCTTGAACTTGGAGGAATTGATTTCCTTGCAGCATTTCCTGGTTGGGAAATGAATGTTCAGCAGCTACATAACTACAAAGCAATGGGCATGAGATGGAGTGCAGAGGACAGAGGAAGTCTATAACAGGAAAACAAAATATGTTCTAAAATCACTTGTATTAAAGAGAGGAAGTTGCGTGTGTTAAGTGCAGTGTCTAGCTGCAGCACAAATATTGATCTTTCAAAACCCTGAAGGAAGTGATAGATTCATCTAAACTTAAAGATGGTACAACTATTTTCACTAAAATTAAGGCATAGACTTGCTTCAAATCTTTAAAATTTCTGTGTCGAAACAGTGAACTTGAATTTTGGACTAGATTCATGAAAGATTTTCCCTGCATTGTGTGAATTCTATGCAGAAATGAAGGTTTTGCTTTCAAATGGAAAGTAAATGTTAAATGTTGTACACAGATCTCTAAAAATGAAGGCTAAATGGAAGTAAGCCGAGAGAAAAAGTTTATTTTCCCTCAAATCTAATAATACAGAAGTTTGGAATTTACCTTGTGCAGGCATTCCCTGTAATAACTGGCAAAGACCACTCTGCTTCCCTTCGTGCGAACTTTGCCTGGCATGGTATCTCCGACCATGTGAACTTTGGCCTTGAAATTAAGTGCTCCTCCTGCATAAATTGCAACATATACATATTAGTGCTTCTTGTAATGCCAGAAATGTTTGAAATTTAAATGTCTAGAGCAAGACTTCAAATTTTCTCGGTTAACATCAACAACCGCAACATTATTTCAAGCCTTAAAAATAAAACCTAGCAATTCAAAAGTTTAACCTAAAGACAAAGTTGCAGTGCTAAATTATAATTTTTGAGAGCTAAATATTGAAGCAAAAGCGTCTAATTGAAACAGCAGCCAGAAATCTACATAGTTCAGTTGTAGAAGAAATTTTCTTCCTAACCACACTAAAAATCACCATTTTCTCGCTTCATCTGCACATGCATTTGAAAAAAACAACATCAGACATTAAAATAGCAGCTTCTAAACAAAATTTTCAACGGGTTCAAACTAAAATTGAATCAAAATCAGATCAGCATTAATGACAGCATACAAGATTTTTTTACAAATTTTACATGACCTAGTTGCTGAATTCAGATCTATGCCCTATCTATCAATGCAAAACAGCACAACAGTATACACAACTAGTATATGCAGTGCAAGGGTTATATATGCAGGCAGACAATGAAGCAGATTTTCATAAAAAGATTGGTCCAAATGATACAAAATATGATGGTCCACTTGCAACACTATTGTTTTGACATTAATTTACATTGAATTCATTAATGGAAACCCATGTAAGCGCATTGAATTCATTAATGGGGACTCCTGTGAATACAGTAAATGACTGTTCTAAAGTAAAAATCTTATGCAAAATAACACCTTTTACACAAAAATATTCACATCATTTATTTTAACCAATGACAAGCATAAAAAAATATTTGAGTTTAGTTTTTCCTCGGGCTCTAATTTCTATGGAAAATAATAGAAAAAATGAAAACAATAGTATCCTGCCGTTGGCAAGTACTAATAAAGTCGAAAAGAATCACTAGTATAGTTGAACGAAAGGTATCATTCCATAACATTTTCTTAATTTCAAATATCCTTCGCTCCAGGCTCACAGCTGCATGCGAGCAAATTTTTCCTTTATTAATTATGGACTCAGATCTATATTTTGTAGATTCATTCAATTTTAAAGAGGCTGTTGGTATTGGTTTGGTTGGAAATTACAGCTATTCAGAACACATTTTCATATATGATGCATCTATTTGCTGTACTGATGAAAACAATGGTATTGTGTACAATTCAACGGTAAGATTGGTTTAATTTTGCCATCCATGTTCCTCTTCTGAATAAGCTGCTACTTAATGAAAAACCAGCAAGGAAGTGTGTTCTGCCGTAAAATAATGGATGTGCCATGAGAATGAGAAAAAGCAAGCATTAAAAAAATAAAATAAAGAGCTTATGATTCTTTGTATGAAAAGTTAACAATTACATGATTCTACAGATAAAGCACACTTTCTCAAAAACAAATCCTGCAAATGAGACTGGTGTCACTACCATAGATACACTAATCATCAGTCTCATGAAAAATTATTACATAATGAACTTAGACTTTCATCTGAGGGTTTGGCATCTTAGAGCACTCCTCAGGTGGGTGCTTCACTTCCGTCAACAAAGCAACTACCTCGTTCATCGTTGGCCTTTCCCCGGGAGTAGAGCTGACACAAAACATAGCTATTCCAAGGGTCTGCGTCACCTCCTGGATCATTGGATCAGGCATCCCCCTCAGCCTTGAATCAAGAATGTTCAATGTCGGCTCACTGCTTCTCATCATTATTTTGACCCAGTCCACAATATGCAATCCATCGCCAATGCACGATTCCACTGCATTTCTACCAGTCAGAATCTCAAGGAGAACGATGCCGTAGCTGTATACATCACTTTTCTCCGTGATGTTCATTGTGTAGCCATACTCTGCAAGGAAGGGTTGGTCATAAATGAGTTCAAAAATGGGAAAATAAACAATACATTGAAGGCCTAACAAATATCTTTGAGGGCAAGAAAATATGGAATGAAACACGCAAGCCATCAGACAACCTAATACTTGCACCGAAAAATGACCAGGTCATAGGGACTCGATAAACATTACCAGGAGCAATGTAACCATAAGAGCCAGCAACTCTGGACATGGCAAGATGAAAATCAGAAGCAGTCATCAACTTGGCAAGGCCAAAATCTGCAAGATATGGCTCAAAGCTTGCATCCAGAAGTATGTTATTGCATTTGACATCTCTGTGCAAGATTGCAGGCACACAATCATGGTGTAAATAAGAGAGTCCTTGAGCTGCTCCAACTGCAATTCTGTATCGCGTATCCCAGTCAAGAATTCTCTTCTCATGAAGTAACTGAGCCAGATTCCCATTTGGTATGTAGTTGTAAAGAAGAAGCTGAATCCGGCGATTGGTACAATATCCTACGAGCTTCACAATGTTGCGATGGCGAATGTTGCCAAGGATCTCTATTTCCGAAACAAAAGCATTTTGTTGTTCTCTTCCATCATCCCTTTTAGAGGGCCATAGTTTCTTCACTGCAATCACTTCTCCACTTGGCATTTCAGCTTTGTAAACAACTCCGGAACAACCTTTCCCAATAATATTGGTTTCTGTGAGATTCTCGAGAACATTCTCTATGGTGAAGTTGAGCTTTTGGAAGGGAATGAAAGTCCAAGGCCAAGAAAAATCATCTGGGACGGACTCCTGTCTAAATGGCTTACTTGTTTTGAATACTAAAAACCATCCAGTGCACAAAGCCACTGCTATAAGTCCCGATAAAATGCAGACCAGAACAGTGGTTATTCCAATATGGGTTGAGTGATGAACATCAAGAGAATAACAAGTTTGGCCATCCAGAGATTGGCAAAGCCCAGCATTGTCCATGAAAGAATTCATTGTCAATGTTCTGAAAAGGGGCTCGTAGGAAGAGGGCTAGAAAAAATATTGAAGAAAACATTCAGAGAAGTCAAGCTTGTGAGGGAACCCAACACCTTGATATCCCCAGAGAGGTGGTTGCGAGATAGGTCCAAGGATTGTAACTGTGTCAGAAAGGAAAATTCCATGGGGATTTGGCCAATAAACGCATTCCAACTAAGGTTGAGATTAATAGCCAAGCTAGTAATGGACCCAATCTCTGCAGGAATGGTAGAAGAAAGACTGTTACAGCTTAAATCAACCAATGTAAGTTTCTCGCAATTCTTCAATGCTTGGGAATCTTACCAGAGAAAAGATTATTGCAAAGAATCAGTTTGTTTAGATATTTGAATTTGCCCAAAAGAGATGGAATTTCGCCATTGAAGTTATTGTAGCTGAGGTCAAGCTGCTCTAAATTAACAAGGTTACCAAGCTCAACTGGGATTTTACCTGTCAAATGGTTACCATGAACATCAAGAAGCTCCAGAGATGTAACATTGCCAACCTCTGGTGGAAGAGGTCCAGAAAAGTGATTTGTGAAGAGGTCCAGAAACACAAGGTTTTGGAGCCTACCCAACTCTGAAGGAATCCTTCCGCTCAATTGGTTTTCTCCCAAACGCAAACGAACAAGAGATTGACAGTCACCAACCATAGCTGGAATTGCTCCAGACAAATTATTTGATAACAACATCAACTTGCTAAGCTTTTGGAGACGGAAAACTTCTCTTGGTATTGAACCAGTAAGTTGATTATAGGACAAATCCAATGCATAGAGCTCAGTGCACTTTCCAAGACTTGGAGGAATCCGGCCAATTAGTTCATTACCCCATAGAAACAGAGTTTCCAGTAGCTTTAATTTACCAATATCCCATGGTATTGACCCGTGTAATTGATTTTTGTCTAGCTGTAGAGCTGTAAGGCTTGTACAATTTACAATCTCCCAAGGTATGGTGCCAGCCAGTAAATTATCAGTGAAATGAAGTTGCTCAAGTCCTGTCAACACACCTAGGTCCTTGGGAATGGAGCCAGAGATTTTGTTTGACGATAAGTCCAGTACTACAAGAGATGAACAGTTGCTAATCTCTGGAGGAATCAGCCCTTCAATGCATTTCCCCACAGGAGAATGCTTGTTAACTGCTTTAATCTTCCCAACTCTGGAGGAATGGGTCCAGACAGGTGATTCATGTGAAGATAAAGATTTCTCAGCTCAGAGCAATTACCCAGTTCACGAGGTATGGAACCTGAAACATCAGTTGCATATACAGCAAAAGTTTGTAGGTTTACAAGACCCCCAAAGGAGGCAGGAATGCTGCCAGATACAGAAGTTGCAGCAACACCAAAGGTAGTAAGATTCGAGCATTGCCCAAGCTCTGGAGGAATAAGCCCACCCAGATCAATGTTTCCACCCAATCTTAACTGCTCCAAATTCAATAAATTACCTAGCTGAGATGGTATTGTCCCATTCAAATTATTGTCTTGCAAGCAAAAATGCGTAAAGACTTACAGTTTCCTAGCTGTTTAGGAATACTCCCTTCAAGTTGGTTGGAATTTATGTATAGAACTTGCAGTTGAGTCAGCTTTCCCAGCTCTGAAGGAATAGGACCAGTGAGACTGTTTCCACTGAGATCTAACACCTCTAGTTGTGTCAGGTCCCCAAACTCTGATGGAATAGTCCCTGTGAGATTGGTGAGAGAGAGATCAGGACTTTCAGAGATGTTAAGGTGCCCAACTGGGGGTAATAGTGGCATTGAGGAAGGAGCGAGAGAGATTAATAGCAGTCACCTTCTTTTCTTCAGAGCAACTAATACCTTCCCATGAGCAGGGATTGTCATCCTTAGGATTCCAACTTCTCAAAATGGTGTCTGAAATTTGGGTACTTTCCAAGAGAACCAGTAGAGCTTTTCCATCAGAAGACAATGCATCCGCTTTCAGGTCAATGCCAGGCATCATTAGTAGCAGTACCATGAAAGTCAAGGAGGACTTCATTTGGTTGAAATCCCAAACCTTAGGGTTTTTACAACATTTTGGGTTTTCTACCATTGTTGCGAAGCGACTGACTTGACCTAACATGCAATAGAGCAGAGCCAATCTCAAGGGTATGTATATTATGAGACTAAAACAATGAAATGGGCTTAAGATAGGGGGTTCAAATTCAAGAAGAAAATGAATTCTGCATTGAATTTCAAAAACAAGTAGATAAGAAGGAAGCAGCAACAGAGATGGCCATCGTATTAACCAGTGATTTTTGCATTGGAGACTGTGAAAGAAGGCTGAGCAGAAAAGCAAGCTTGAAGGCTCAAACACACCACTTTCCCACTTAAAAAAATAAAAAAATAGAAAAAGATTACAAAATTGAGAAAATGGACAGACCACACTCTACATTGGTTTTCACGTTTTAGGAGATTGCCAAAAGCATTGAGAAACCAGAGAAATACTAATTTTCTTATCCTCAACCAGTTAATGCCCCCATTCTCCAAGGCAGGAATGGAGGGAAAGCTCAAAACAACCCACGAGAGATTTTGGAGATTCTGCCACTGCACACCTCTGCTAATTTGACAGGAAAAACAAATCCTAAATTGCTATTTTTTTAACCATTCACTCACAAGGAGAAGAAGACAATTGATCTGCATGCATCGTGGTAAGGGGCCAACGCAGTATTTTGATTGATAAACTAATCCTTTCCTTTTCAATTTTGTAATAAAGAAGAGCAAGTAGGTCCATACCTGGGTGATACCCAGACAAAAGAATGTGCATTCCCATGAAATCACAATAGAAGAAACAAAACACCATCCAATCAGAAAGCAATGGCTCCATTTCCAATAATCCATCACTCCATCCACCACTCCACAGCTTTCTATTGACAACCATAAGTTATAACTATCTACATCACGTTTTCCCTGGTCACCATTTAACCAAATCTATACTCCAGGTTCTTCCAACAAAGCAAAGACAAGCTGTCCCCTACTTTTTCCTGCCATGTTCTTCTGCTATGCCTCCCACCCACCTGTACAGTATCTCACTTCTCCTCCACTTCACTTCACCACCATGGACTGGCTTGACTTCGGAAAAGTACACAGTCCCCATCTACGATTCACTGTTAAAAAACCCGCACTGAAATTATTCTAACATAGTTTTAATAGCACCAGATAAGTATTTACAGCCCTCATTGAATATTTCATTTTTGCTTGCATAAGATCTCAAACAGTGCCGCAATTCCATTTTATCTAGACTTATACTGTCGTGAAATGTCTTTTACTCTAATTTGTACCTAGCGACCTGTGACTAGGTATTGGCTGACTTATATTCCATTCCCTGACTGTGAAATCAGGCTTGCAGTGCTCATCGTCACTGAGATTCTTTCCGGTGTTTCATGTCAGTCAAAATTTTATTCTTCGTTTAATGTAGCCTGTTTTAAAATTAAGGACAAGGAATGAGACTTTTTTTTAAATTAGAGAGCAACACTTCATTTTCATCAAAATACTTGCAATGTATTATCTTTTACCCATATGAACCTTTGTTACCATATTTTCATAAATAGGTGAGAAGGCGACCATGTGGACAACATTCTAAATGTGGATTTAGATGCATTACATGTATATGCGAGGCTGCCGTAGAACTTCAAATTTATTGCGTCTTTCAAATCAAAATTTGTTGACGGTTGATTATTTTCGGTTCATGTATAATTGTTTAAAATCACTTTTCTTCTAATTAAAAATCATTATCTATTGAAACATCACTCACGCAAGGGTTGCAGATCAACATGAATCTGCGCAAAAATCATTATCTATTGAAACATCGCTCACCCTATTTCTTATGCCCCACCATCTTGTTATGCGCTCACGTATGAAATAATAAGGCGTGTGTTTTTTTAAAACCGCACACGGTAATTTGACAGAATAGGTAACAATGTATTACATTGTTACCTATATAGGTACCTATGTAGGTAACAACATAATGTGTTGTTACCTATTCCGTCAAAACTAATCGGCGATGCGACAGAAAATACTTTTTGCCTATTGTGCGAACTTGCGTGAGGGATAGGCTCTTCCAAATGTATATATGTAATAGACAACTATTAGAAAATGTGACGTTTAATTAATTTTTTAGGTTGTAAATATTTAAAGCTTGTTAGAATTTTTGACAATCATATACAATTGAAAACTCAAAAATAGGGTACAACATGTCCATTTTTAGACTGCGGAAGTTATTCAAAAATATATGCAGAGAATCAAAAGAGAGATTGAAATTATAACATTGTATATAGTTATTTATCTCATGGATCTTGTACATGACATACTTGTGAGAAAAATGTATGGCTATTTACCTTTTGTGTTATGCTATCTAAAGCTACATATATATTACAATGTCACAAAGGCATGAAGAACCATTGTGGAAGTAGAATTGTTTTGGGACTCAATGTGTGACTCTTCACCTTTTTGTCGTTATGTGGTTAGTTGAAAGGTGCACAATATGTAAACCTTGGGAGTGTCATGTGGGGTGGCACAAGTTGAGCTAAACGATGTCATTGAAATTCCATAAATTTGTCATGTTGCAATGCCTTTTCACCCCACATTGGTTAAGCCTTTGAAGAATACACACTATGTGCATGTGGAAATGGAGGTAGCATGTTGTCAACGCCTTGTGGTATTGCATAATGTGAGTTATCCTTAATGGTTTTCCATGGAGGTGTGTTAGACCCCACCAAAGTTAATGATGTGTACCACATAAGGTTCGGTGCATGCTCTAGTGGCACCATGGTTGATCTATACAAATTATGATGTACCATTACGGGGTATGTGTGGCATTTGGTGTAGATGAATGGATGGTCTTGGAGGCACAAATAATCCATGGTGAGATTTCGGAGTATCGCATCTATTGAAGTGGAACCAAATGAATTGCAAGTTGTGAAGACATACTTGGTAATATCATAGGAACTATTGTTGATAGCTCTTACTAGATTAGTCACCCCTCCTTGCAAAGAAATAACCACATCACATTAATTCTAGAAAGTAAGTGTAAAACCTTATCTTCTAGTTGATATCTCATGAACCATCTAGATTGTTGTGGGATTTGACCTACTCTAACAACTTTGTACATTAGCATAAACAAGTTTATGTATACTTGGTTTCCATAATTTAATCTATATTTAACGGTGTAGGGTGTGCATCGGTAGGTGATGAAGTTATGAATGGGTAATATGCATATATGTATGACAAAATCTTCTTAGAATTTGGGACATCATGTCTTGAGCATGAAATTGTAGACACACAAATTTGGCATTTGGCACAAACAGAGCTCAAACACATTATCTTACACTATTATAAGGCTGTAATCCCTTATTCCATTGCTCAAACATCTACAAGAATATCTTCATCAATAAAAAACGCCTTATAGATCTCGTAGGTCTTCTCTAAATCAACGGTTTGTTGGTGTATTATTTATAAGCACTAAGGTTAAGTTTACTTAAGAATTTGGTTGTTCCACTAATTATATTTAGTGTGTGCACATGTTACATGAAGTGTGCATTTATGCCTTCTCACCTCACGCGTGTTATTACCCTTTGTGGAAGAAACCTTTGGTGGAAACCAATTTTAATTGAATCAATAGGGAAAGGGGAGCTTGGTCTTGCACAAGCTATTTATACCCCGCATCTCCCTTTGTATTGGCATTGTATTGTGAGTGAAATCAATAGTGTGTGTGCAACCACTATTGTGAGTGATATTATTCTATGTAATAATATTGTATACTTCCATTATGGTGTGTGTATGGTTTATATTGTGATGATGGTGTGCATATTAGATCATGGTTGGTTGAGTTTTCACCAACCTTACATGATAAAGCATAACCGACTCTTACGACCATTACTCAACTAAATCCATTTGCATTAGATATATGTGTTTTTGGTTTGCATTGATTTACATTCCAAGACACATGATTGATGTTAGCCCTTAACATTAACATTGAGGTCACATATTCCATTTCCATCAATTTGCAAAGTTTGATCCAAATGGTTTTAGCTTTTGGAAAGTTTTGTAGTTTCTAAATATATATGTTAGTTTATCATTTTGTTTTGACATTGGAATTTTTTTAGTGTTGAGATCTTTTTGGCTTGGTTCGCATTGCATTGGATCTCAACATTGATATTGGATCAATCTACGTTTCTTGCTCATAAAGAGATAACACCACTCGATATTTTCCATCTAGGTCTAGCTCTAACTCGGTATCAACTTTTAACTTAGTGATCCAAACTTGATCTACAATGTTGCCCGGGATAAAAACTTGGCAAGTTGAAGACTTCTTGGCTTGACTACAAAATGTACTCAAACACAACTTATTATGGTTTCCTTTGGTTCCATCTCCCCTGAACAAATAATGAGTCAAACCACTACAAGTTCATCCCATACATTTGATCTCCACCTGTATACACCTAAATTTGGTCACATTCCCCTTAGCCCTTGATCGAATAACCAACTTAAACATGGGCACCCAACCATGGCACCCTTTCACCCCACATTAATAATTAATTTAGTTATTTTTATTAGATTAAATACCCATCCTCATAATATCCATTATTTTATTTCCTTAATTGACCTAATTTTCACCTCACCTAGACCTATTCTTGGCATGTTTCCATAACTAACAATAACTAAGTCTTACTTGCCTTAATGAGCTAAGATTTGGTCAAACCCTAAAATCAATGCCTAAGATTTCTCTAACCACATTCCCGCTCATTAGAAGGGAAGCTTCCATTCTATTCGTGACAACAAACCAACTCGGGCCTAAGAAATTAGAAAGATCTACCCATTTTAGTAAACTTAGGGAATCCTTCCTTAACCGACGTTGGTCAAAACCGACGACGGAACCTTCGAACTTCGCTCGGTTACCATTTATTCACCTTAGCAACCTTGTTTGAGAGGTTGGCACATTCTAGACCAGAGGAGAGAGATCAAAGCTGCATGCAAGCAAGAACCAACATCCTTTCACACATCCAGGACATTCACAACCAACAGACTAGGATAAATCCATAAGTGTTGCACTCATGAAAGCATTTCGAATTCACTGCTTTGATACCAAATACCATCCTTCTGATCAACTACCATTACCATTCAACCATCCAGTCTACATCATAGTAAGTATACCTTAAACCAAAGATATTCCATTTCAAGACAATAGTCTTGCTACTTCTATTATCAATTTATACTTTGCATGGCCATTTCCCATCTCCTACCTACTTGTAGATTCAACCATTTCTCTACCCACACCACCAAATCACCCATTCTCACCTGCTCTTCCTCTGAGTATACCTGATACTTTCACAAACCTCCTCATCCACCCTCCATCTCTGTTTAGCTCCAGTTCAATCCCCACAATCAGATCTTATTAAGTTCCTTTCACCCCGACCCTACCGACACCGGTTATCCACAACCGTCATCGGTCCCTTCTAAACAATCGGCGATTATACCCAACCGACGTTGGTCTCTGTGTTTTATACCCTGCCCAAGAACAGAGCCAAACAACCTCCTACCAATTGACCTAAACAACCTAGAATCAGACCTTGACCAGTCCCAGTACCTTGACAATTACCTCATCTTTTAAATCCAACTATAGCCTAGCCTGTTGTGATTGGATTTGCTTATTGTACTTGAATGAGATACCTAAATCATATCAACTACAATAGGACTTTACTTATTTCTCACATTAATTTGTTTTAAACAATGGATTGACAACCATCTAGGAAGTATCACACTTCCTAGAACTAGCATACGCTAGGTAGTCCACTGTCATATATCATTTAACTTCTCTTTTGTGGTCTTGTTTTCTATTACAGGTAGTTTCTCCTAGCCAAAAGGAAGATCTTACAATCGACACTAGATCGAGAATTCAAAACATGCGCATGCAACAACCATCAACCAACCCATTTAACAAGTATTCCTCCTAGCCCATAACCCTATTTGTTTTGTCATTCAAAAACATAAAGAAAACGATGAAACATTTTGGCACGCCCGGTGGGACCCATCAGGGGTTCTATTGCATTTTCTTCATTTCTAGGTGAAAGTTTGTGTGTTTGTTTCCCTTTAAAAGGATTACACAATAATTTTCTTCCCTAGTAATCCTCTCTTCTTTCAAATTGCTCTAAAAGAAACATTTCTCTTGGTGCATTTAAAAGGAATCATTCTTCTTTCTTGCTTTCTACATTTAGTGAAAGAGCATACCCTCTCCTATTCATCATTTGCTTCATCGAACGTAATCTTTTTGATTTGGGCTTAAAATTGGTTGCATTACATTTTGATTTGTTACATTTAGCTCACATTAAAATGAGGGCAACCTATATGCTGAAGTCATGCCCAGCTGATGGTTGACACAAAGAATCGTAGAAAGCACATTCTCTCTCTCTCTCTCTGTCTTACCAAACTACACAAAATTGAAATATACATATCTTTCTTAAACAACATCTTACCTAGGAACACTTGTCAACGATCACATGATCGATAGGCGGGTAATCCTAGCTCATTACTTCTATCGAGTCATTATCTCGAAGAGATAGCCCGCCCCTGCCATAACATACCTAAAACCTCTCCTTTTAGATATCCTTCTTCGTAGGAAGCCTTCCTCACCAAAAAATCTATTCTAAAATTCATGAGTCAGTCTTCTAAATAGCATAAGCTCAACACATTAAAAATCACTTGTTAGGTATGTGTTTTTAGTGTTTGATTGACGTGCATTTTGAGGTGTGAGGATACACTTCTCCATTTTTCCATTCTATTTCCTTACACACTCCACAATCACAGTTGGAGTATTATGACTTCTTCTGAGTGTGTCAGACTTCATTGCATCATCTCTAGACCTCTAGGTTGATTATTTATCTCACTAAAATTCATAACAATCCATTTTTCTACATCTTTCCAATTTTTACAAAGAATCGACATCGTTACCCCCGACCGCATCGCTTTTTCTTAACCGACATCATTTTCTCGTTTTTTGGATTAAATTCCTTAAAGAACCCTTATCTCATTTTCTTTGTTGTCGAGTTCCTGTGAGTCTCTGTACTCTTTTTGCTTTGACAAAAATTCATCATACAACTTGTTCATCTAACTGTCACCAGTCTTTTCCTCATTTGATAAAATTATTCTGTCTCACAGTAACTACCTCGGTTACCCCTGAACCGGCATCGGTCATCCTTAATCGGTGTCGGTTACCTTGTATTGAACATCAATTGATATATTACCCAAATCTACCTATAGACACCTATTTTCTTCATTCTCACTACTCCCTGTGTCATCTGCAGGATACAACATCACCTGATATACATTCATTCACATGGTGTTGACTTGCAATCAAGCTAACGCTCTTATATTTCACGCGAGTTGTCAACCACTCCCACCTAGTCCTTCACCACCCTCTATCCTGTCACCCATGGATCCAACCCTACCTACCACCATTTTTGTAGGCAACAAAGAATTTACATGACTCCTTGATCAGAATCCCAGCCTTATAGTTCTACCTTTCCCACTCTTCCACCCGAGACTCCTCGGGTCAATTGATATATGGCATGCTTATATCCATCTCTCCTACCCTTATTCCCACTTTTACATCAGCCCCTAATAATGTGGTGTTACCTTCACCTACTTCACCCCCAATGGTTTCATAGTTAAGACCCATACCCATCATGACCATTGCGTCTATAGATCGATCACCGCACATGTAGTATCTATTGTCCCCTCATCGACCAACCTAGACCATAACCTTGTCTGCACCCATTGTCTCACAAATACCCATTACAACACAACCACCCGTGGTGTCGGTGACCCCTACTCCATTCTAGAATCTCATCCTCTCCATCCCACAAACATTTCCCCCAATCGCTACTAAAGAGTCACTACAACCATCCCACCTACATACACATACTATCAACAACCCCTATCTCGTCTGTCACCCATTTTGGATACATGCCCTCTATGTCGGTCCCCTATTCTCAACCTCCCTATTCGGCATCACCATACAATGGAATGCCACCCACATCACATAGTTCAATACCAGCCCCTTATGCCACAGGAGGTGCCCTTCCATCACAACCTACCAATGACCTCATCAAATTGATGATGGAAAGGATGCAGACACTAGAAGCATCAATTTCGAGCTCACGCAATTCTCTCACCTATGATGAAATTTGTAATGATCCCATTCATCCATCCATCCCTATTTGCCCATACCTTGTACATTGGGAAATACCAAAATTCAATCATTTCAATAGTAAAGAAGACCTACAACAACATTTGTGGTCTTTCAAACATGGGTGTTACCTGATTGCCCATGATGACACTTTACTCCTATGGACCTTCCCGATGTCCTTGACAGACCTATATTGACTAGTACAGTGGGCTACCAAGACACTCCATCTACTCATTTAATCAAGTAGCCCAAGCCTTCTTAGATCACTTCTCCATCAACATTGTTAAGAAGGTTACCATGACTGATCTTTATTCCACATGATAGTATGACGATGAGTCTATCACTGACTTTGTCACTCATTAGTGCAACCTAATTAACCAGCTCACATTTCAATTACCTCAAACTAAACTCATAGATTTGTTTACTTACAGCTTGCGTTAGACACATCTCACCAACCCTGCAAGTGCAAACCTTTCACACTTTTGATGAGGCATTCACCATGGCACGAAAATTAGAAATTCATGTTATCGAAGAGAAGAAAATTCAACTTCATAACAAGAACATCGCATTCAAATCAAATGATGCTTCTTCATCTTCAAAACCCCAAAACAACTATTTAAAACCCAAAGGATCTTTACAATGCCATAGTTCTCAAGGCTGGTCCCCTATTAGTCAAACCCATCCAAACCTCCTTCTAATCTCTCTCTCCCATCCAAGCTTTCCAGTTCAGATGAGAACAACGAAAGTACACTTTGATAGGATAATCTTATTCTTCTATTTTGGAAAAGATTGTTAAGGCTGGTGTCATTACCCTTCCACCTATAAAACCACATATTGGTTTTGACCCTAAGCACCCCATGCCCGCGTGGTATAAGGAACATGAATTTTGCAACTATCATCGTGTCAAAGGTCATAGCGATAATAATTGCATCACCTTCAAGAATATCGTCCAAGAAATGTTAGACAACGGAAGATCTAGTCTTGGATATCCCGAATGCACCCGCTAACCAAAACCTACATATCTTCAAGAAACCATTCCTAATCATGCCCCATCTTCCAACCAAGCTGGTGACACTTCAAACAATGATAGCAATGTCCATGAGGTCCATGTTATTTTTGATGACATACCAGTTGCTTCCCAATTGCCTCATGTTCCTTCCATAGATGAAATCTTAGCCCGAGCTCCACTACCTGACACAAGAACCAATTTCATCTACTCCTCCACCCATCAGGGAACCCCCTTCATTTTCTCCATCACCCGTGGAAGATACTATAATTAGCATGCCACCTTTGACCCCTCAAATTTTTGAGCGGTTGTCGCGTGACACCTATCCTACTCATAGGAGAGGCATGTCCACCACCTACACCATCACAAGGAGATTCCACCTCATCTAGCCCATCCTCTCCTCTACCCATAGAGGATCCTATAGAAATACCATTGCCTTTAGATGACCATTCACCATCGGACCTTCAAGAGCCCATTGATTTGCTTTCAGCTCTCTTACCCACAGAGTCTGAGGCTATCCATTTCCTTGTGTCTCAAACACATTTTACGGGAATTACAACTCGATCCACATCGGCCCCACTTACAACAACACCATTTTCACACTTGGTCGATCACCTGGACTATGTCGATAGAGCCTTACTTTGGGGACGCCTTCTACTTCCTATTTCAACACAAATGTAGTTGTCACTCACCGACACCTCCACTATCTACCCAAAAGTGTTTCGAGCAACCAAAACAAACACAACCATGACTATTGCAACACCTTCCACATCACCACCCATGGCCCAACTCACACCTCTGCCCATAATCCAACATACATCTACACCCAAACACCTACCCAAACCTATATCATCATCCTTACCTAAACCTATTACTACCTTAGGGTTATACCGATAAGCTAGCCTTACTCACCCACCCATCAAATTAGATTTAGCCACATCTTCCAAAACTAACACTAAACTTACCCCACCCCTAAAAAAAGATCCAATCTCCTAGGCCTCATACACACCAACCTTCGCCTACCATGTGATTTTCACCTTCACCCTTCCATCCATCCTAGGACCTCACCCCTCAACCCTAGCCAAAAACCCACATCCACCAAGAAACCAAGAACACAACAACCCATTTCCTCATCACAGGACCTCTAATATACCCAAGCAACCCACAAAACTTCTACACTCACCCATAACCTTCTTACCACCCATACCTCCACTACCATCCATAACTTCTTCACTACCCATGACACTTTCTTCTCTTTCACTCACACCTCTTGCCCAACCTACACCACCCACCTCCACAACACCTCGGTTACCCCCGTGGGTCACCCGTCCTCTTCCACCATATGCTTTTCCTCCACATCTTGTACACCCGTGTCACCTTTGCCCAAAAAGGTGACAACCTAAAGCTAAAAATCTGCTACCCTCCAATAAGGTAGTTAAACCAACCAAACCTTCCATCGCTAGCTCTTCTACCATACCCATACCCAAGCAGATGCAACCAAGACCGAAGACCACTCCACACACCAAACTAGTGGACCAAACCATTCCCCCTCCTGTAAAGCCTCTTCCTCCACAATCAGCCATACATGTACCCAAACCCACATTCACCTCCCATTGTGATCCACTAAGCAGGTCCTATTCCAAAATCTTAACCAATCTCCTCAAAATTTTGCCATCACATTACCACCTCTTAGACCTTACGACCCACTCAAACCCAAACCAAAAGGGTTTGACAAAACCAAAATTTGTGCCTACCATCATGTGCCAAGACACGATGTAGAGAATAGTAAGGCTTTAAAAACTGCTCTTGTCCAATTATGTCCTCCTGAAGAAAATTTTAACGATGATGATCTTTTGATGAGGACCCCATTTCACCTTCACCAATTTACAAAATCTTCTCCCATTACCTACTCAAGGTGACCAAAATCTCCACCCCCATAACTCTTTTATCCACCCCTAAGATTCGAGATTAACATGGTCCATATAAGAGAGTTGGCCAAACCACCACCCAAATGCCAATGCTCCTACTCATTTCACAAGAATCATATCCCCACTAGGTTTTGTCCCTCATGCTACTATACCTTCCATGACACACCCTTTTCATCCACCTCCCTCAATTAACATGATCAACATTGCCACCCATGCTCAGAAAGATAAGGGCAAAGAAAAGACAATGGCCCATCAACCAACCCTATACCCAACATACCATCCGCACCCATACCCAAAGTCATCATTCGAGGTCTTGCATATCCTATTTCCGATGGGGTCACACATCACACAATGCTAAAATAACTACACCAATCCCCCCTCAAAATGTCTTTATATGACCTTGTCCAAACCTCGAGTCACATCGTCAAGCCCTCATGGAGGTCCTCCAATCTATTGAGGTTTTACCAAATGACCCACACCGGTAGCCTCCATCATTACCCCCACCATGTAGCCTCTCTCACTAGGTCATCACTTTCCTCTACACCTCCACCTACTCACCAAGTAGCCGCCCTCAACTTTTTAGATGAAGAGATCGCTCCCTTCTAGTCTGACGAACCCGACCCCACTCTTTTCATCTCCGTCTTTATCGATAATATACACATACAACATGTTATGATCGATGGTGGTGCTAGCATTAACATCATCTCCTCCCATGTATATGACCAAATGCGAATACCTGCCAATTGCATGCATGGTAACCCGGTTATGTTGCACTCCTTCAATGACTCCATGACCTCTACCCTAGGTACCATCATTCTCCATGTCCGCATGGGTCCCCACACTATCCCGAAAGTTTTCTATGTCCTAGAGGGGAGTTCCAATATAATTTGTTGCTTGGCCAACCTTGGATCCATGCCATGGGTTATGTCCCTTCGACTTTACACCGCTACCTCAAATTTGAACATGAGGGACATAATTACACCATCCCTACCAACTTGTCACCTTTTAAGACCTGTAACATGTTATACCAGCCTAATGATGTACTTGTACTAGTCAAGGCATTTGCCACTATCCCTACTTCACCTTTGCCTACAAGCCAATCCACCAAAACTGATCACTACCTCTGTTGCATCTAACCTTGCTATCCCCACTGTTGCTGTTGCCTCTTCTATTGACCTACCTCTTTCCCCATCATCTAGCGAGCCATCTATCCCCGCTACCCACATACCAACTACTGATCCCTTAGAAGGTTTTTTTCAATGCCTCACTCTAGGGAATACCGCCTATATAATATCGACACCTTCCTCACCCCGCAAGAGTATGAGAACCTGCACCAACACCCCAATTATGACATCCGCATCGGTGAAGTTTTTCCTTATGGCCCTCCCCACCTTCGCACTAATCTAACATATGGGGGACTTGATATTGCCACCTATAAACCCAAACCTCCATCCCAAACCCAACCATTTTCATCCAACCTACACTCCCTCACTAACCATTGCTTCGCTCACACTTTCCTCCACCGGTGCACATGGAAAGGATTTGGCTTCGAATTTTATGAACAAGGCTGCCATACTGTCATTTCATGTACCTCTCGTAAACACAATGACCGTAATGGCATTGGTTTTGACGCTTCACCTTCCAAGAAGGTTTATGTCAACCTCATTCAGGATGGGAAATCTTCCCCATCTCATTCACCCACATTACCATATTCACCCACGAGTCCATAGATCCCGAATCTATTCCTCCTAACTTTTTTTTTTAAACACCATTTCCCTGGGGGACCGCTGACCTATCAATGCAATGGCGAAGCTCCCTCTTCTCTCCCATTCCTATATCCTGACATGATCGATTATGATACACCTTCTATTAATGTCGTTTAATGTCAGGATGATGAATCCATCCTCACTTACCTTGGTGCGGAAGACTCTTATATTCATCAGTTGTTACCCTTTGAGATGCAAACCATGTTAAATGAATCAACCATCAAAATCAACATTAACACTCAGGACGACCCACACATTCTAAATATCGGTCAATCCTTAGATGCTACTAAACAAGAAGCCTTCACCTCTTTCCTTCGGGACCATAGCAACGCGTTTTCTTGGTCCTATGCCGATATGCCTAGTATTGACCCAAAAATTGTGGTCCACAATATCGTAACCATTCCTGATGCAAAACCCATCAAATAAAAGTTGTGGAAAATGCATCCTCGCATTGCTCTTCTAGTCAAAGAAGAGCTTCAACGTCTTCTCTCGGTTTCCTTCATTCTACCCATTGACTATCCCCAATGGATTTCTAACATCGTTCCTATCACAAAGGCAACAGGGGACTCCACATTTGCATGGACTTCCATGACCTCAACCTCGCTTGTCCCAAAGATGATTTCCCCTACCGAGGCATCGACCAACTAGTTGATCTCACCACTGGCCATGAAATGTTATCACTCATGGATGGTTTCTCGGCTATAATCAAATATTACTAGCTCCAAAGGATCAACACAAGACTGCCTTCATCACCCCTTAGGGGACTTTCTGCTATCAATTCATGCCTTTTGGCCTCAAAAATGTTGGTGCTACATATCAGTAAGCCATGACTTACATCTTCCATGACATCATGCATCGCATATTGGAAGATTATGTAGATGATCTTCTAGCCAAATCTAAACATCGAACCGAACACCTACCTATCCTTAAAGTCATCTTTGACCGTCTCATCAAGTATTGTGTGTGTCTTCAACCAAAGAAGTGCATCTTTGCGGTACTTTCCAGAAAAATCCTAGGTTTCATCATTTCTTTGCGTGGCATAGAAGTTGATCCTGCTAAATTCAAGGCTATTTTGGAAATTCCTCCACCTACTAATCTTTGTCAACTTTGCAAAGCCTACAAGGAAAGTTGTAATCCATTCATCATTTTATCTCACAACTTTCTGACCATTGTCAACCATTTCATCATCTTCTCAAGAAAGATGTTTCATTCAAATGGGATGATGAATGCCATAAAGCCTTTGAGGCATTAAAGTAATACCTCTTTCAACCCCAGTGCTCATTCCTCCTAAGGATGACCAGCCCTTTTACCTATATATTTCCACCACTAACCATTCTTTAGGTGTCATGCTTGCTCATCGCGATGAGCAACATAGAGAGGAAGTGGTTTATTACATAAGTTGACACCCTTCTTGACTACAAAACTAGATATACCCACACCGAAAAACTCTTCTTAGCCTTATTTTTGTCACCACCAAACTCCGCCATTACCTACTCAATCACAAAACCTTCATCATTACTAATACTAACCCATTACACTATATGTATGCCAAACCCTATCAACATCAATGTGCCACACGTTGGCTTATGATTCTTTCCGACCTTGACCTCAAATTCATTCATCAAAAGTCCATCAAGGGCCAGAAATTTTCGACCAACTGGCCGACGCACCTATTTCTCGGGGATCAACCATCTAACTTCGACTTCTCGATGAGTCTATAGCTACCCTTTCCCTGGACAAACCCACTTACCAAATGACACTCTTCTTCGATGGCTCTAAGTGTCAGCGTGGGGGTGGGGCTGGTGTTATCCTCATTCCTCTTGAGGGTGAACCTATTCCTTTGTCTTTCAAACTCGATTTTGATTGTATAAACAATATTGTGGAATACGAAGCACTCGTATTGGGTCTCCAGGATGCATATGCCTTAGATGTTAAGATAATCAATATCTTTGGTGATTCTCAGTTGGTCATAAACCAAGTCAATGGTATATACCAGTGTCATAATGAGATCCTTCAAAAGTATAAGCAACACGTAGACATACTTTTGACCACCTTTGACCATTATACACTTCAAACCACCCCATGTTCTACCAATAAATTTGTGGATACCATGGCTTGCTTGGCTTCTCAGATACCTTCGCTTCCCCTAACTCTAAAATATTTGTCACCATACAAAGGCTACAATCACCCTCTTATTTACCTCATGAAGTTTACTCCATCAAAACCATTTCCCCCACCCACGTGACCTTTGGTATAAGTAATATGCAGACTATCTTTCCCTTTCCATTTTACCCACTGATCTCACTCGTAATGAACAACATGCCTTTCTTAAAAGTGTTTCCCATTATGTCATCATGGGTGGTATTATTTACAAATGTGGTTTCGATGACATTCTCTTTACGATGCCTTACGGGTTCTCAAATTCTCTACACCATTAAGGAAGTCCACGATGGAGTTTTGGAGGTCACTTTAGTGGTTTAGTTGTCACAAAATGCATCCTTCGCCTAGGCTATTATTGGCCAAACCTAAACCGTGACTATTGTGATTACATCAAATGTTGCGTGAAATCCAAAAACATGCTAATCTCCACCACACACCTAGTCATGCCTTATAGGTCGCACGAGACCTTTGGCCTTTCTCTCAATGGGATTTGGATCTTGTCGATGAGATCAACCCCATTCTTCACGATGCCACCAATGAATCATAACCACTACCGAATATTACACTAAATGGGTAGAGGCCATTCCCCTCATTTCTATAAAAGATGAGAAAATATGTGAATTCATCAACCATCACATCATTTTTCATTTTGGTGTTCCTCACCACCTCATCACTGATAATGGAAAACAATTCAAAAACAAAACCCTACGCAAACTATGTGATGCTTTTGGAATCTAACTCATTTTCTCATCACCTTATTACCCACAAACCAATGGTCAAGCCGAATCAACCAATAAAACCTTAAACAAAATTCTTATGAAGGTAGTCAACGATACTAGGAAAGATTGGCATACACACATTCCTTTCACCTTGTGGGCTTATCATACTAGTATTTGCACTTTGACTACTACCACACCCTTTTCTCTGGTCTATGGTACCAAGGTTTTCTTACTCTCAAGTCCAGATTCCATCTCTCCGCATCTCACTACAAGACATGCTCAATGATGATGACTTTCGCCAAGATCGTTTGGTGCAACTTGAGTTATTAGATGAACATTGTCTCAATGCTCTTGACCATCTCCAAATCTACCAAAAATGTATCAAACGTGCCTATGACAAACATGTTCATGAACGAACATTTCAGGTCGGCGACCTCATCTTGAAAGAAAATCAACACATAACTAAAGAGGAGAAAAGTAAACGGGAAAATGTGCTCATAATTGGCTTGGAACCTATATCGTTACCCATGCCTATGGATCGTGTGTTTATCATTTGTCCTCACTCAAGGTAAACCCAACTCGAGCCCCTTAATTCCTTATATCTTTGACCATTTTATTGTTGATATTGAGTCCTATATCACTTTCTGTCGGTTGATTGCTCGTCCCTTGAGCATTGTTCACCTTCCATATTACCCGTTTTTGAGGATCCGCGACTCAAAAAGAATCACGTGATTCTCGTCACCTTTCAGCCCTACCTTCATTATGAGTACCACGACTCTACTCATAGCATGATTCTCATGGATACTTTTTATCTTTTTCAAGATGGAATCATATGGTCGTTTATCACTCAAAACCACCTCTTTCATAGTTAATCCTTGTGTGCTACGGTCTTATCTTCTAAAAAGAACCTAATCTTTCTTTATAGTCTTGTCCATGACTTAAATGTCCAAAAAAAAAAAAGGGATACAACTCCTTGAGTCAAACTTCCAAAAAAGATGAATCCCTCCGAAGGGAAATCTCTTCACTCTAATTCCAATGCTATAAATAAAATGCTCCCTTAAAGGACAACTATATCGTAGTTATTTCAAAAATTCAATAAAAATATCCAAAAGCTTCCCACATCGATCAGCTTCACGAAGACCTTAAGGAGATAATATACTCATCCCATATAGACTTCCTGCATCGATCAATCTATTAAAAACAAACAAATGAAGAAAAATATGAAATTTTCGTCATGGACTTGCCTATTCTTGATCTCGGGTTTCTTGTTTCCAAAGACACACTGTCATACACTAAGTTACGTTGAACCACATATTCTCACCTCCTTGCCTTTTTAGCCTAATTCCCTTATTACTCAAGGGACTTTCCACAAACATGACATTTCATGATTATGTAACTTTCTTCACCCTTAGAATGGTCCATTATGCAATGCCTTTAGGGTCTTACGTTCATAAGCCCCTCTTAGGTATGGTTAACTCATTAGGGTTCTTATCAATTAAGTGGCTCTTTTACCACCTCTTACCATTCACCTTCCTCATTACTTATTGATTATCCTATACAAGACCAGATCATCGACACTTATATTTAAAAACCACTCAACCATGCCTATGACCTAAACTCAATCATGCCTATGACCTACATTCAACCATGCCTAACACCTATCAACCCATTCCTCTACTTCATCCTAATATTCCCTAGCTTATGGGAGAACTACATCGGCCTGAGGTCCCTTTTCGTCGGGACTATGTAGGTAGCACTTCGAGGGCATGGGGCCCTTAGGTTAGCTTGGCCACTCTCTACCCTAACCAATTCCCTCTTTCCCTTTCCTATTTACATTTTACCCTAGTTAGTTTCCCTTCCATATCTAAAAAAAAAAAACCAAGCAACAATTGCTAAACATCTTAACCATCACAATTTACATAGTCATTTCATCACATCTACCATTTCTTTACCTTAATCACACATTTTCGTAAAAATCATCTTAACATGATCCATACCATCACAAATTTCACACATTAATGAATTAGAAATTTAATCAACCATGAAGCCCGACTCACCCATGCCTAAACCAATCTTACTCAACCATGCCTAAACCAACTGACTCAACCATGCCTACATCAACGTGACTCCACCATGCCTAAATCAACTTGACTCACCCATGCCTAAACCAACCTAACACAACCATGCCTAAACCAACTTGACTCATCCATGCCTATATCAACTTGACTCAACCATGCCTAAATCAACCCGACTCACTCATGCCTAAACCAACCATGCCTAAATCAACCTGACTCCACCATGCCTAAATCAACCTGACTCAATCATGCCTAAACCAACCTAACTCCATCATGCCTAATCCACCTAGTTTCCATCACATACATACATAATAACAAAAATGAAAATCAATAACCCCATTCATGCTATAAGTACCAACAACTATAAATTAGAAAGTCTATGTATATACACACGTGTGTACATGGATATAAATAAATACTAGTCTCTCATAAAATCTCATATACAACCTCACCATCTTTGGCACAAAGGCCAGTACATGATCAAAAATTAAAAAAACTCTTATATACACCTCACCATCTTCGACACACAGTCCGGTATATGATCAAAAATAACAAAAACTCTCATCTACATCCTCATCATCTTCGCACACGGCCGGTATACATATCAAAAATATGTCAAAAACATGGATACATTGATCATCAATGATGACTAATCATCACCCCACCTGATATCCATCCATGTCTCATTAGTCTCCTCCATCTCCCCTCTAGTGGGGTGCCCTGCCAACCTCTCTCCACCTCACCTCGATCTGTCCTCTGATGGTCCATCACTGGAGCTGGCCTCTCATGCACTTTGTAGTCTTTCCCTAACCCTATCTCGGGGCTTTCTAACCCCTTGTACTCTCTACACTATGGGTACACGACCTGGTCCTCTCACTCGAGGCTTGTGTGCTCTATACTCTCCATAGGATAGAAAATATATCCATGCGGCCATCAGCTTGTTCATGATAATACCTCACCTCGACTAAGGCATCCCTCAACCTATATAGGTACTGCTCGTGGTGGTGCCATTGGCCTTAGCCCTGTACCTTTCTCTCGAGACCCTTTCCCGCTAGTACTTAAAGAGGGACCCCGTCCGTGCCTATGCTCGCTTCCGAGGGACCTTGTCCCACCCTTGCCTATATTTGGGCCTAAAGGGCCGTAACCTACACCTGTAGTGGCCAACTGGCCCTATAAACCTATAATTTACACATGTAGGGTGGCCACCTATACCCCATCCCATCTCCACCCTATGTGGGTACTTGTCCTCACTACTCTTGCTCTGGGCTGTAGAGTGGCCACATGTGCCTGCAAAATAGTAACATGTGCCTCTGAGCTTGTCAATGGCCCCTGCACTATCCCCAAATAGGTAATAAAGGTAGCCACCTTCCCCTATAGGGCATCCCTATGCATTGTGATGGTGGCTAAATCTGGTTACCCTACCTCGATGGTGCTTTACTCGTAAATGTGTGCCCACTACCACCGCTATATCTATCGGGTCCACCCCGACATCATCAATCTGCGATCTATCACTTGCTCCTCTTACTCTATCGACATGTCGGCTTTGGTAGAGGTAGAGGCCTCTCCCGTCATCCCTCCTATACTTGGGGGAAAGGTGGAGGTATATCTCAAGTAGCCTGAAAACTATCGTCTGACCCTTTCTATGGTATCATGTCGTGCTCTCATGCATACACGCGCCCCTCTATCCATCGGAGAAGCTACAGCTCCTATAGATCCTCTCGCCATCCACCCATCTATGGAAAACCCACATAGGGCCTCTAAATGATGTCCACGCTAGACAACTCCTCTAGCAATCACATGTAATAGGCTACATTGTGTGTAGCTCTAGCACTGCGCTCTCCCAATTACAGAACCCATCGCCTAAATCCCACCTAAACAAAACCCGACTTAAATGCATCAGTCTAGGGAATATCAACTAGACACACACACACAATGTGCTCATATGCCCAATAATGAAGTAGAAAAGTACAACACAAGCTAAACCTCCATAGACACCCATAAGCCCATAGCTCTCTGTATAACTATACCAAGAATGTGGGCACCCATGCAAAATGGGTCTTGTCCTCCACCATGTCGTGCAAAACCCCCATCAAGGCCGTGGGAATCTCCCACCCTCCATGTTTGGAAATGCAAAGCAACAGATCGCCTCCATCAATAACACTACCAGTCTCATCTCCTCCAGATGGGCTTGGTACATATCCCCATAGCTCATACTGGCGCTATGGAACCTCAACTATGCCATCCCCTCACCAAACACGGTCAACATCAAATCCTTAGATGCCTCTGAGGAGATAGAATACACTTGTGTCCCCACTATCGGTAGCCATAGGATCCTGTACACATCCTCTAGGGTGACTGATCTCACTCATCGGCAAATGGAAGGTATTGGTCACTGAGTCCCATCTATCGGTGAGAGAGAACATCAAAATTGGTTCTTGGACTATGTACAAGTAGCATCTAACCCCAATCAGGCCAACCTCTGCAACATGGCACCAATCATCGGTTGTCACACTCCCTTGTACCTCCACGAGCAAGGGAGGTACCCTATCCCGCATCCATAGCTGGTCCCTGGCCTGCATTCAACCAATCACACACATTATTAAAACTTGATTTTACCCAACATTGACCTTTAACCCCTCCCTTCTTCTTGCCCCCTCACCCACTATCTATTTTACACTCTTTACCCTAACCACTTTCCCCTTACCCTTCCTAGACCTCTATCCCTTTCACCCTAACCAGCACCAATTACTCTTGACCATCACTAGTCCATTCTAATTGGCATCGTTTCCCTCATACTTAACCACTGTCGATTGTCTGAAAGACCGATGTCACCATACATTGACCAACGTTGGTCACCCCCTACCTCTGACCTTTCCAACACCCTCTTTCATTCATTTAACCACAAATTTCAATTATTTTAACCTCCCTACCTCTACCCTCTACATTTCCTTCTTCCTATCTCAATAACAATGAAAGGATTAGATCTTACCTCGTCTCAACATCACCTCCATGGTGGCACATCTAGCCATTATGCTGGTGGTCCACCCAAACCCTCTCCTACCTCCGCCATGTCCAAATCAACCTCCAACCTCTCTACCAATCACCTCCCTCCACCTAATCTCGTGGACCCATCTACCTAGCTCTCCTCTCCAACTAGATCTCTCCACCTCAGCTCGGTATAACCCCACATACTTTCCTCTCGCCATGACACAAAAGTCTCGTGCTCTCGTCATTTTCAAAAAATCCAAAATGTACAAATGAATCAGTAATATACAACTTTTTACTTTTATATACTCACATCGACTCGACCGACATTGCTCATCGTGTGCTCCTAGCACCATGTGATCGGTTGTACCTACACCAACATCAGTCATGTGCCCTAGAAAACTATGGTCAGTTTACCTAGCCCATCACCGGTTCAATATGACCAACATTGGTTACCTTTCAATACCCTTTCCCCATTTCCGACCAAAATTTACCCTTCCCCACCACCGTTTGACCTTACCCACCCTTATCGCAACCTACCTCCAAGCCTACATTACCTATCCCTATCCTTAATTACATTTAGGGATTTTTATTTTACCCGTACCTCAGCCCTACCCATTCTCGTGACCTAGCTACCTAGACCTGGAACATTGTTAGTGACTTGTGAACTCATGTGCTTGCTATACCTTGCGACACTATTACCCGTGTTGTTTGACCTAATGACCTTACCTTGCCTATTTTCATGTTGTTTATCCTGACCCAACCTTTGGTGTACCGAACATACCTAAACGTTCCTGCACCTGACCTACATTGTGTTTTCGCACCATATCCTATGCCTTGGATACCAGAATCACTTCAACCTTGTTTGGATAAACCTATCGACCTTGGATGATGTAGAGTTTGCAAGCTCTTCAACCTCGAGTTGTGTCATAGTTTTAAACATGTGCATGTGTTTGACTACCACTACCTTTGACCCTGGCCCATTTACATGTTTTCCTATTTTTGACCTCTACCCTTTCCCACATTCGCCCACATCTACGCTCCTTTTCACCACATCCACCTTTTATCAAACCACTCACCACTTCCATCTTCCACCTCACTAGTTCCTAGTTTGAGATAGAGCACCTTCACCCACACATGGCTCACCCACTTCTTATTTTTTTCAGCATCGCTTACCAATACAAGCTACATGATAAAAAGGGGAAAATGTAGACACCTAAATTTGGTCACATTCCCCTTAATCCTTGATCGATAAACAACATAAACATGGGAACCTAACCATGACACCCTTTCACCCCACATTAATAATTAATTTAGTTATTTTTATTAGATTAAATACCCATCCTCACAATATCCATTATTTTATTACCTTAATTGACTTAATTTCCACCTCACCTAGACCTATTCTTGGCATGTTTCCATAACTAACAATAACTAAGTCTTATAATGAGCTAAGATTTGGTCTAACCTAAAATCAATGCCTAAGATTTCTCTAACCACATTCCTGCTCATTAGAAGGAAGCTTCCATTCGATCTGACAACAAACCAATGGGCCCAAGAAATTAGAAAGATCTGCCCATTTTAGTAAACCTAGGGAATCTTGCCTTAACCGATTCCAGTCAAGACGGAACCATCGTCAGTTACCATTTATTCACCTTAGCAACCTTGTTTGAGAGGTTGGCACATTCTAGACCACGAGAGAGATCGGAGTTGTGTGCAAGCATAACCAACATCCTTTCACACATCCAGGACATTCACAAACCATCAAGACCAGGATAAATCTAGAAGCATTGCACTCATGGAAGCATTTCGGGATTCACTGTATGGTACCAAATACCATCCTTTTGATCAACTACCACTACCATTCAACCATCCAGGTCTACATCACATAAAGTATACCTTTTTCTAGCATAGTCCATTTTAGTACAATAGTCTTGCTACTTCTATTATTAGTTTATATTGTGCATGTCAATTTCCCATCTCCTACCTGCTTGTAGATTCAACCATTTCTCTACCCACACCACCAAATCACCCATTCTCACCTACTACCTACCTCCTCGAGTATACCTTAGACTTTCACATACCTCTAGTTCCATCTTTTTTTAGCTCTAGTTCAATCCCCTACAATCAAATCTTATTAAGTTCCTTTCACTCCGACCCTACGGACATCGGTTATCCGTGATCGTTATTGGTCCCTTCTAAACCATCATTGGTTATACCCGGCCAACGTCGGTCTCTGTTTTTATACCCTTGCCCAAGAATAGAGCTAAACAACGTCCTACTAATTAACCTAAACAACCTAGAATCGGACTCTAACAAGTCCCATTACCTTGACAGCCTATTACCTCATGCTTTTGATCCAACTATAGCCTAGCTTTGTTGTGATTGGATTTTCTTATTGTACTTGAATGAGATACCTAAATCATATCAACTACAGAGGAATTTACTTATTTCTCACATTAATTTTTCTTAAACATTGGATTGATAACCATCTATGAAGTATCACACTTCTCGAACTAACATACGCTAGGAAGTCCCCTGTCATATATCATTTAACTTCTCTTTTGTGATCTTTTTTCTATTACAGGTAGTTCCTCCTAGCCAAAAGTAATCTCTTACAATCAGCATAGGATCAAGAAGTCAAAACGTGCACAACAACCATCAACCAACCCATTTAACAATTATTCCTCCTAGCCCATAACCCTATTTGTTTCATCAGGCAAAAATGTAAAGAAAATAGTGAAACACCACCCATCTCGATAGTGATTCATCTCACAACACAACTATGATTGTTTATTAATCATTGTGACTTCAAATTGGTCCTTAATGATAATTCAAGCCACTTTTTTATGTCTGCACAACAAACTCAATTATATCCCTCGGATCTTTGTAGCTCTAATTCGGTGAGGTGACCCTATAAACCCCCTAAATCAAGGTAGAGTTTAAAGGCTTCACTCCACCCAAGCTCTCATCCTTATCAAGCATATTATTCCATGCCTTGATCTAGCTATCAAGAGCCACACTCTCTACAATTTTTTACTTAGTATGAAAAATCTATATTCTCTAACTAGTGTTCTAAATAGGTTCAAAATAAACAAGATTTGAACCACGACATAGGAAATACTCTAATACCATATAGGAATTGAGGAAGGCCCAAGAAAACTTTGCAATGCAAGCATCCACACAAAGAACTTAGATGAGAGTAAGAGATTCACCAAAAAATCATGATTTATTAAACTAAAAAGGAATATACAATGCATATGTGTGTGCAACCAATGATAGTTACACTAGAATAAAATCTCCCTAAGAGACTACATCTCCACCAACTTTAGAAATGGCTATAAGCCCCAATCTTACTTCCAATAAGGACAAAAAGGTTCCTTTTAGAGGAAAAGTATGAGGTTGAGTGAAAGTTGAGATATAATTATTCCCAATATACACCTCATCCTTCTCACACATGTGAGGATAATTACTACTTAAATTTTCATTTACCAATGTTTTGCGCATAATAAATCTCACCTTCGTAACAATACTTCCTAAGGTGGACTTCACAACACATGTGAATATGACACACACCCTCTTGAATATCACATTAGGTGACATGGTTAAAGAGAAGAAGTCTTATGTTCATAAATATGGGTCCTAACAACTAGGATTGATGAGGTATTCATTTATAATGATAAAAAAGAACAATGAAGTTGTTGAAGTAAATGTATTCTAAAGATAGTGAAGAGTACATAAGAGTTACTATAGTACGTTCTCCATCATAAGAAAATGCATGTGTAAACACCAAAATTAGGTCATACTACACTTGTAAACATTTTTAATTAAATTAACCATACATTACCTATTCATATCCCATAGTGCACATGATTAATTGAATTAATTACCTTAATTAATTTAATTAACATCCTCACTTGACCACCTCACCTAGCCAACTCACCCAGTCACCTCACTCCATGACCCACTCAAACCCCATTAATGACCTAAGACCAAGTCTAAGCCTATCCTAACCAACCAAGTCTTAGTTTAAACCTAGAATTAACTCCTATTAACAAACCTAAGAGGAATCTTACTCATCCTTCGTGATCTATCACTCAAGACTCAGACAAAGATTGAAGACCACGCCAAAAAGAGAAACAATCAGCTATTTTTGGCCAACCTAGATATTCCCACCTTAACCAACACACGGTTATACCTCAACCAACGTCGGTCCCCTAACCATCTCCAATTAGGCTAATTACATTTCCAAAAGCATTTGTTGAGGTTGGTCATTTGATTTAGGATCTCACATGAATAGAGACTTAGAGCACTCAAATTTTTGAAGCACTTAGGAAAAGGAAAGCACCCGGGAGCACTACCAACAACCATTGACATCCATCACCTTCTTCACGATCATGGATTCACACAGAGAAGCATGGAGGCTTGAACTATCGTGGCACGTACATGATGTCCCTTCTCTTTGGATCTCTACCATCATTGTTTTCATCACCTACACTCTCCAGACCCATTCTTTAGTAAGTACCTAACATCTCTTCAGTTATCTCTATTTTCTTTCAGTAAGATCATCATTCCTCTTAGTAATTTATTTTTCTGTACATCCGTACACCTCCTTCCTCCCACCAACCTATCACCTTACCATATCTAGCCCTTTCACCTATCTTCACCCTCTCCTAGTCATCCCTGAGTCACTAAGGCCATTTTATGACCTCACCTTCACCATTTCTAGCCTCTGAGAAATCACAAAGAGCTTGGAAACTAGTTTCTAAGAGCCTTTTACTAACTACCCCTACCAAACTAGTTAGCCAACCAACATCAGTCATCTTGCCAAACTAGCATTATTCACACAAACTGACGTTGGTTCTGTGTGCGAAACATACCTTAGACCAACGAGCTCATACCCATTCCCTAATAGCCTAGAATCACTCCTAATCTTTACCAGATCTTACCCAGATCCTGTACCAGACCTGCAACCCAATACTAGCCCATCACTTGACCTGTTTTGACCTCAATCACCTTTTATCTGACCTTTCTTATTTATTTTGCATGAGATACCTAAATCGTTTCAATTCCAATAATATTATTATTTCATGTTTATTTTTTATAGCATTATTATTGTTATATAAAAGTGGATTGACAACCTGTTTAGGAAGCATCATGCTTCTCGATCTAGCTTCTTCTAAAAAGTCTACTCATTGTTTTATTTAACTCTATCTGGTGGTATTGTTTTCTATTTACGGAAGTTCCTCCTAGCCAAAAGGGAGCTCTCACAATTAGCATTGAATCAGGAAATCAAAACATGTGCACAACCTTCAATTGATATCACAAATAGGTATTCCTCTTTATCCTATCATCCTCTATTTGTTTCATTAACTTGTTAAGAATCCGATGAAATATTTTGGCACACCTGGTGGGACCCATTTGGGGTTCCTTGCATTTATTCATTCTTGGGAATTGTTGTATGTTTCTTTTCTTTTCAAAAGGAAGTCAACATTAAATCTTCTCCTTGGGAATCTTCTCTTTCTTCTATTTGTCTAAGTCACATTTGTATTTTGGGACTAAAAAGAATCAATATTTTTTTATTGCATCTACATTAGTGAAATTCTTTCCCTTTCCTATTCACTCTTTGTTTACATCGAATATCACATTTCAATTTTGGGTTCTAAAATACTTGCATTTCATACTTATGTGCTTGTATTTTTATCTCACATAAAAACGAGGGCAACCTATACGCTGGAAGTCATGCCCAGGTTGATGGTTGACATAATTGAATCGTAGAAGAATTTTCTCTTCTCTCTCTTTGCAAAACTTCAAAAATATAATTTACACATCTTCTTAAACAACACCTTATCTGAAGAGACTTTCAATGATCACACGATTAGAGGGTTGACAATGGGCGCCAGTTGGTTTCTCTTCACGACCGGTCATTATTAGAGAAAGGATTGCCCCACCAAAACATAACATGAAACCACCCTTAGAACTTGCCTCTTCATAGGACACCTTCCCAACCAAAAAACTATGTTATGAATTCACAAGTCAGTCTTAAATAACATAAGCTAAAAAGATAAAATTCACTTATAGAATTTCATTTTTTTCTTATATTTTTCTTGAGTTGTGAGGTTGTGTTCTTCATTTTATTCTTCTTCCTTTCATACTCCACGATCATAATTGGTGTATTCTAACTGCTTTACGAGTGTGTCGGGGTCCAGTACTATCATACTCGGACTTCGGGATGATATTCCATCTAACTTAATTCACGAAATCAATTTTTCTTCTTTTTTGTCAAATTTCATAATGTCATCCATCGGTTTACATATGGTCATCATTAGTTTACCTAACCAAAGTGTTGGTTTCTATCTCTTTTTGGTCATTCTACCCAAAAACATTATTCATCATAGCTTCTATTCTTTTTTAAGTTCTCAGGACATCATCATACCCTCATAATTTTAAAATCACAGTCACATACAACTTCCTTATTTCATTTTCATCAGTTTTTACCTCATTTGCTAAACTGTTGATTTCCCACATTAATCGGCATTGAGTTCATGTAACCATCATCAATAATCCTTTTAACCATCATCGATTAGTCCAACCATCGTTGGTTCCTATATTTTATTTTTTAATTAAAACACTAACTTGTTTCACCTCCCGAATCTATCCTTCTCCATTTCGATGTTTTTGTGTCATTTACAAAGTACAATTTACCAAGTCTATGCTAATTCACATGGTTTTGACTCACATCCAAGCCAACACCCTTATGTTTCATGTTAGCCTTCAGCCACTTCCACCTAGCCCATCACTACCTTCTATCTTATCACCTATGGATCTAACTCACCCATCACCATTAGTACTAGTGACGAGGAGTTCACAAGAATCCTTGACTAGAATCCCACTTCCCTACAATACTATCTCACCCACTCATCCACCCAGGAATCCTCGGGATAGTCGGTATATGGCCTACATGTTTCTATCCCTCTTACCCTTTCCCCACTTCCACGTTAGCTACCACTAGCTCAACATTACCTTTATCCATTTTACCACTTGTGGTGTCTCGAGTGGACCCCACATCCACTATAATTGTTGCACCTACAAAATTTATCACACCCATGGTGTCAACCATCCCTTCACTAGCCACCCTGAACATAACCTTGTCTACATTTCACCTCATATATACACAATGCATCATAACCACCCATGGTGTCGGTAACCCATACCCCATTTCAAAACCTCATCTTGTCTATCCCACATTCCTTACCCCCCTAACTACCACAAGATTCATTATGAATACCCCACCTATTTATACGTATCACCCACAACCTCCAATCCCGTCGATCATTTATTTCAGATATCTTTTGCCCACATCTATTCCCCTTTGTACAGTTCTCATACTTGCACCCTCATATACTAGGATGTCATCCACATCATACATTCATCATTAACCCCTTATACTACGGGGGTGCCCATTCATCATAACCCACCAATGACCTCATCTAGATGATGATGGAAAAGATGTAACCATTAGAAGCATTAGTTTTTGGCTCTCACAACTCCTTAACTTATGATGAAATCAGAATGAGCCTATTCATCCATCTATCTCCATTCACTTATACCCTGTACATTGGGAAATGCCCAAGTTCAATCATTTCAACAATAAAGAGGACCCGCATGACAACACTTGTGGTTGTTCAAACATGGATGTTATCTAATCACCCATGACAATGCTTTACTCCTACGGACATTCCACATGTCCTTGACAAGACCCACACTAGATTGGTATAGTGGTTTACCCAGAAATTCCATTTACTCATTTAACCAAGTGGATCAAGCATTCTTGGACCCTTTCTCAATAAATTTCATCAAAAAAGTCACCATGATTGACCTATACTCAACACACGACAAAGACAACGACGAATCTATCACAATTTTTGTTATTCTTTGGCAAAGCCTTATCAACCAATTAACATTCTAGTTACCTTAAGATGAGCTTATAAAGTTGTTCACTAGGGCTTGTGCAGGGAACATCTCACCAAATCTATAAGTACAAACCTTTTGTGCCTTTGATGAAGCATTTACCATGGCACAAAAACTAGAAATTTGTGTCATCTGTTGGTGCCCATTTTAATCCTCTGCCATTTTGACCTAATTTTTCCTTTGGTTTGCATGTTTTAAAACGTTTTTCTTCAGAATTGGTGGTCTGCAAAGTTTCCCTCCAGATTGAATGCCTTGAAATTCTCACAAACTTATCATTTTTCCCCAACTTGAAAGAAAAATACATGCATGCCTGTTTTGTGCCCTAAATTTTCCAAATCCACGGGCCTCTATCATTTTTTCTACTTTTCCCAGCCTTGGGAGCTCAAAGTTGTTCATTTCATGCATTTTTCCCCTCAAAAATCCTTTGCCATGGTCGTAAACTGCCTAGCATCATTTCCCATTTGTTTTTTGACCAAAAAATCCTTCACCCACAAAGAAAAAATCAAATTTAGGCATCTCTGGAAAATTCTGTATTTTTGATAGTCATACGGGCATACTTTACCCATCAAATTTTATCTCAAATATCATCTCCTACGTGGCCATTTCTTGGACGAGGATCCGCGGGTTTGTTCTAAAAACTCGGTGTTTTTTTAATTTTTTGAAAAAAGTGCAACTTTCCCCCAGCACTCCGTAGGTCCTAGAGGAGGACACATGTCATGTTCTCATTCAAAGGTGGGATGGAAGGCTGGCGGGGAACTTAGAACATTTTTTCCTTTTTGGTGAAAAGGAAAAACATTGAGGAAAGGGCCATGGGTCTGTAATGGAGCAAAGGGAGACACGTGGCGGGTGTAGAAGGGAGTGCGGGCTGCCAGAGGAAAAAGGGAAATTTTTCCCTTTTTGCAAAATGAGTCAGAATGAAAATTTGAAGCGTTGGATCGCAAAAAAGCAAATGGAGACATGTGGCAGGGACGGAATTAGAGGCGCGGGTCCGTGGAAGAAAAGTGGGAAAATTTCCTTAGTGAAAAAGGGAGTTAAAATGTGAAATGAGCCCACGATCCTTAGCGATAGAGAAGGTGACACATGTCAAGGATAGAGGTGGAGGTGCGGGCCCATGGGGAAAAAAGTGAAAAAATTCCAAATTTCCAAAAAAGGTGGAAATGTGCATAATTGAGCTGTGACTTCAATGGGACCCACAATGTGCCACGTGTCAACACCAAATTTCAAGGGCGGAGGGGTGGAGAAAAATGTTAAAATTTTACATTTTTCCAAAAATGTTAAAAAGTCAAAAAGTGATCCCAAATCCATTCCCAATCGCATTTTGACACGTGGAGGGCTCAGATTAAAAGGAGAAAGGGAAAATCAACGGTAACTGTGCATTTTTCATTTTGGCGCCATTTGAGCTCCATGAAGCTTGGAGATGTGAATTTTGCATAAATTTTCATCGATTTTTGGCAAATTCATGTCATTTGTGCCTATAAGGATCAATGCAATTGTTTTTAAGGATCAATTTGCAGATTTGAGGTGTTTTTGGAATGATTTTTGCCCTAGCCCATGCAAAATGTGAAATATCAAGTCAAGAAGTTGCAGAATCAAATTTTGGAGGGATAAGGATGAAATAATGAAATGAAAGGGGTCTGCATGCTTTGAGGATGAAAAACGTGCCTCCACAATGGATAATGATGAAGGTTTTGTAATGATTCACCTTTTTGAAACACATGGCAAATTTTTTTACAAATATGTTAAATGTCCCTATCTACGAATCATGTTGGAATTATGTAACAAACTTGATGCTTGACATATTCTTTTATTGGGAAGGAAGGATAAAATGTAATACAATGTTATAAATGCATGTTTTTGACATGAAAAGGTTAAAGAAACTTAGAATTTCATGGGAAAATCTAGGAAGAAGCCCATTTTTTGAGAAACCGCTTGAGAACCATTTCTAATTCCTTTTTGCATCAGATTTGTATCATGTTGAGTTGGTTTCAGTTGTAAAGCCATTAACAAGCTCTGAGATTGTTCTTATAACATTCCCCTGCTGATAAATTTGGTCATTCTAGATTATTTTGTGTTGTCTCTTGGCAAAATTTGCATGCACTTATGTTTCATAATGTTTTCAATTTGTGTTTCTTACTCTTGTTGTAGTCTTGTATTCAAAATCTCTCTTGATCATACATGGTCTCATTTCTTGTTGATAGTTTAGTGGCATTTGCAATCTCACATTCGAATAGCTTTCATCTGATAAAGAGATAAATAGATTTAAAATCACTTTACCTTCCTTGAATTATGAGATTTTTGTAAACCTTTGGGTGCACCTTAGGTCATGATAAAATAGAGATTTCTAAATACTTTGTTCATTCATTTACTTCAAGATTTTGTGGCAGGTTGTCAAAGATTGTGTGGAAGAGTACAGATCTAGGCTTCCATTTATTGCACATATCCTAGTTGAAGGATTACCTTAACCCATTTGAAACATCCTGTTGTTTAGGTCTTCCAAATTTCTTGGAAAGGTCCTCAAAGAATTTGGAAAATTCTGGTTAGTCTTGTATAAAATCTCCCACCAAAATTTCATTCAAACAAACTAATCCTACCCATACTACCCTGCGCATTGCATTGTGTGTCAAAAAAAGAAGAAAATCCATTTACAAACATGCACAAAGAAAATCAAGATCCTACATGTCTTGATAACCCTTGCCTTGCATTGAAATTATCTCCATAATCTAGAATGACAACTTGTGAAATTCAAATTTGGAGTGTTGATCGTATTTTCCCAAGGTCCTTCATACTATTTGCAAAATTGAAGGATATCTTCATCTCCTTCACCATTTGAGGGTAATAAAATAGGTCCTCCTACCTTGGTTGAAAGGCACAACCTAAAATAGTTAGGACAAGATAAATTCCTATTTGAGTGCTATCCATCTCTCCACAAATATGAGTGTCGGTTAGATCATATCCCCGGCTACAAAAAGACATACATCATAATTTATCTATCTTTAAACTTCATGCCATATCTTTGATGCTTCTCAAGTTGAAAAGGAGAATAAATTTGGGCACCAACATCATCGAAGAGAATAAAATTCAATTGTGTAATAAAACGCCACCTTTAAATCAAATGATGCCTCTTCATCTTCAAAACCACAAAATAATTATTCAAAAGCCAAGGGATCTGCCAACACGGTAGTTCTCAAAGATGGCCCATCTCATCCATCTAGGCAAGTGAAACCTTCCTCTAATCTTTCTCCTGTTCAAAATTTTTAGTTCGGGCGAGAAACGAAAGTACACTCTAATCGGGGAGCCTTATTCCTCGGTATTCGAAAATATTCTTAAGGCCAAAGATATTACCCTTCTACCCATAAAACCACATATTGGTTTTGACCCCGCTCATCATATGCCTACATTGTATAAGGAACATGACTATTGTAACTATCATCTCATCAAAGGCCATCGTGATGGTAGTTGCATAAGCTTTAAGAACATTGTCTAGGAAATGTTAGATATGAGATCTCATCCTAGACAAACCAAACACACTAGAAAATCAAAAGTTACACATATTTAATAATTCATTCCCTAACCATACACCATCATCTAATCAAAGTGATGAATCTTCAACCAACGATAGCAATGTCTGTGAAGTCCATGTTGTTTTCAACGTCGTACCAACCATTCCTCAATTTCCTCCTATCCCCTCTATTGAGGAGATTCTAGCATGAGATCCTCTACCCATGGAGGATCCTACCTCATGTACTTCTTCACCCATAGAGGATTCCCCTTCATCTCCCTCTTCACCCAAAGAAGATTCCACATTTTTCTGATGCCATTTCACCATCCACCTCACAACCCAATGATCAAACTATGACATTAACTCTCCTACCCACAGGAGAGTCTTCATCACCATTTTCTCCCCTGAAAGAAGAATCTACATCACCCCACCTGCCATCTCTCCTACCCATGGGGACTATTTAGATGTGCCACTACTCGTTGGTGACTATTCCCCATTAGCATTCCAAGATCCTATTGATATGCTCTCAACTCTCTTACCCACAGAGTCGGAGACCATTAGCTCCTGTCTCATAAATATATTTTATAGGGATTGCTACTAAATCAACATCAACTCCTATTACTACGGTTCCATTTTCACGCCCGGTCAATCGCTTGGAGTATGTTGAAAATTCCATGCTTTGGGGATGTCTTCGGCTCCCCTTTTCAACCCAAATGCAAATATCACCTAGAGATACCTCCATGATCTATCCAAGGTATTTCCAGATGACTAAATCAACCATGACCATGCATGTTAAAATGAACTCTTCTTCATCACCCTTGCCTACATCCGAACGTTTACCCACAACCAAACCCATTCTTGTGCCTAAGATCCTACTGCACCTACATCTTCACCCATATTTGGACCCATCGCTACCTTGGGTGTCATGCAAATCAAGCCTTGTCCACCCACTGTCAAATTAATATTTATTTTCATCTTCCCAAGCTCACACCAAAACTATTCCTCAACTCGAAGGTAGACCCAATCTTCTGGCCACATACACTAGTTTCACCCACCATGCCTCTATCACCTTCACCCCTTTTGTCTATCCTCAGACCTCACCGTCTACCCTAGTCAAGCAACCTCCTACCCAAAGAAAATCAAAAGTGTAGCAACCCACCTCTTCATCATGATCCTTTATTACATCCAATTGACCTGTGCAACCTTTTGTCACCCGTAGCTTTCTTACCACCTATACCCCCACCAGCTACCATAACCCCATCACTACCTATGTAAATTTCTTCTCTTCAACCCATACCTTCCACCTAGCCTCTACCAAAAAACTTTACCACACCTTCATTATCACTATGGCTAACCCATCCTCTACCATCATCTGGTTTCCCTTCTCCATCTACCTCTCTTCCTCAAAATAATATGATCCAAGTTGCCACTCATGCTCAAAAAGAAAAGGGAAAGAAAAAGAACCTAGCCAATCCACTAATCCTATGCCTAACATATTGTTTACACCCACACCCAAAATCACCATTCGAGGACACACATACCTATTTTTTATGGGGTCACCCATCGTATAATGTTAAAATAATTACACCAATCCCCTCTAAAAATGTCTTTGTACATCCTTGTCCAAACCTTTAAATCACATCGACAGACCCTCATGGAAGTTTTACAATCCATCAAGGTTTTACCTAACAACCCCACACCTATAACCTCCATTATCACCCCTCACCATATGGATTCTCTTACTAAATCACCTCCTTCCTCTACCCCTACTACTACCCATCAAGTAGATGCAATCAGTTTCTCTGACGAGGAGATCATACCTCTCCAATCAGATGATCTTGATCCCACTCTTTTCATCTCTGTCTATATTGATAATATACATGTTCGATGCATTATGATCAATGACAGATCTAACATCAATATCATTTCCTCCCATGCATACAAGAAAATATGCATCCCTGCAAATTACATGTATAATAACCCAGTTATGTTGTGCTCCTTCAATGATGCCATCACTTCCACCCTTGGCACCATTATTCTTCATGTTTTTCACGGGCGGCCCGCGTCTTGTCTTTGGAATTATTCTACATTTTAGAAGGGGAATTCTAGTATAACTTGTTGCTTGGCTGACCTTGGATCCATGTCATGGGTTGTGTTCCTTCAAATTTACATCGTTGTGTCAAATTTGAACATGAAGGACATAACTACATGATCCCCACTTGACCCTTCACCATTCAAAACTTGTAACATGTTATACCAACCTAATGATGTCCTTATACCATTTAAGGCATCTACCACTATTGTAACTTCTCCTTCACCGATAACCCTATCCACGATGATGTTGCCATTACCTCACCTGCGCTACCTCTTCTATTCCCACTTTGCTGCCATGACCTCTGCAACCTGACCCGCCTCTGCTAACCCGTCTAGTTCCCAACCAACTAATCCTTCTTCTTCCCAATTTCTTAGTAATTCATCTATTCCAGCTACACACATATCCACTACCAATCCCTTAGAAGGTGTTTTTCAATGCCTCACTTTGGGGAATACCGCTTGTACAACATAAACACATTCCTTACTCCACAAGAGTATGGTAACCTACACCAACATCCTTGTTATGACCATCACATAGGTGAGGTCTTCCCTTATGGTCCTCCCCACCTTCACACCAAATTAACATATGGGGACTTGACACTTCCACCTATTCACCCAATCCACCTTCCCAAACATGACCATTTTCATCTAACCTCCAATCTCTCACCAACCACCGCTTTTCCCACACTTTCCTTCACCATTTGTGCATGGAAAGGATTTGGCTTTGGGTTCTACAAATAGGGCCATCATACTTTGTCATCCCGTGTACCACACGTAAACACAAAGACCGCAGTGGTATTGGATTTTTCGAACCATCTTCTAAGAAGGCCCACATTGACCTCATCAAGGATGATGAACCTTCTCTACCCCATTCACCAACATCACCACCTTCACCCGCAGAGTCTATAGATCCCAAATATATTCCTCCTGAATTTTATTTTTCATAAACACCATTTCCTAGAACCTCTAACTTAGCAACGTGATGGTGAGGCTCCCTCTTCTCTTCCCTTCCTATATCTTGACATGATTAATAATGATACACCATCCATTAATTCCATTCAATGTCAGGACGATGAGTCTATCCTCACCTACCTTGGTGCGGAAGATTCTTATATTCACCAGTCATTTCCTTCGAGATGCAAACCATATTAAATGAATAGACCATTGAAATCAAGATTAACACTCAAGACAACCCACACATTCTAAAGATAGGTCAATCTTTAGACACTGCTTCTTGAAACAGAAGCTTTCACTTCTTTCCTCTGGGATTATAGCAACACTTTTGCTTGGTCCTATGCTAATATCCCCGAGTATTGACCCAAACATTGTGGTCCACAATATCGTCACCATTCTTGAAGCCAAACCCATAAAATAAAAGCTACGGAAAATACATCCTCACATTTCCCTTCTTGTCAAAGAGGAACTTCAACGCTTTCTTTCGGTTTCCTTCATCCTACCCATTGATTATCCCTAATGGATCTCTAACATCGTTCTTGTCATAATAGCGATAGGGGACTCCACATTTGCATGTATTTCCATAATGTAAACTTATCTTACCCCAAAGACAAATTTCCTCTACCTAGTATTGATCAACTAGTTGATCTTACCATTGGCCATGAGATGCTCTCACTCATGGATGGTTTCTCGAGTTATAACCAAATATTACTCACCCCAAAATATCAACACAAAACCACCTTCATCACTCCTGTGGGGACCTTCTACTATCATGGTATGCCCTTTGGCCTTAAAAATTCTCGTGCTACATATCAGCGAGGTATGACCTATATCATTCATGACATCATGCATCGCATATTGGAAGATTATGTTGAAGATTTTCTTGCAAATCCAAACATCATGCCAAACACCTTACAGTCCTTAAGTTCATCTTTGACCTTCTCATCAAGTATTATGTCTACCTTCAACCTAAGAAGTGTGTCTTTGTTGTTCTCTTGGATAAGCTCCTTGGTTTTATCATTTCTTTGCATGGCATAAAAGTTGATCCCTCTAAAATCAAGGCTATTCTCGAAATGCCTTCACCTACTAACCTTTGCCAACTTTTTAGTTTACAAGGTAATTTGTAATCTATTCAACATTTTATTTTGTAGCTTTCGACCACTTACCACCCATTTCATCATCTCCTCAAAAAGGATGTATCCTTAAAATGGGATGATGAATGCCACAAAGCCTTTGAGGCCTTAAAACAATACCTCCTCCAACCACCTGTGCTCATTCCTCCTAAGGATGACCAACCATTTTATCTTTACATTTCTCTATTGATCATTCCTTGGGTGCCATGCTTGCTCATCACGATGAGCAACATAGGGAACAAATGGTTTACTATATAAGCCATACGCTTCTAGACTATGAAACTAGATACACCCATGCTTTGAAAACAATTTCTTAGCCTTAGTTTTTTCCCACTAAAATTCGTCATTACCTACTCAATCACAAAACCATTAGTGTCACCAATACTGACCCCTTACATTACATGTACACCAAACCCTACCAACACCAACATGATGCACGTTGGATCATGCTTCTTGCATATCTATACCTTGAATTCACTCACCAAAAATTTGTAAAGGGCCAAACTATCACTGACCAACTTGTAGATGCACCTCTCTCCGAGAGATCAACCCTCTAACTTCATTTTCCGGATGAATCCATTTCTACACTCTCTTTAGACGATAGTGTTTACCAAATGTCCTTATTCAACAATGGTTCCAAATATCGGTGAGGGGGTGGTGTAGGTGTTATCCTCATCCCTCTTGATAGTGAACCTTTGCCATTATCCTTAAAACTAGATTTCGAATGTACTAATAATATTTCTTAATATGAAGCTCTCAGTCTTTGGGTCTTGTAAGTCACTATCACCTTAATGTTAAATTGATTAATATTTTTGGCACCTCTCCTCTCAACTGGTTTTAAACCAAGTTAATGGTATATACCAGTGTCGTAACAAAATAATTCAAAAGTATAAGCATCATGTGGACATACTTTTGACTACTTTGACAATTATGAACTTCAAACCACCCCACGTTCCACTAATAAATTTGTGGATACCATGGCCTCGCCTTGCTTCTCAAATACCGCTTTTCCCAAATCTAACATATTTTTCATAAAAAGGTTACAATCACCTTCTTATTTATTTTGATATGTCAACCTCGTTGGAATCATTACATTTGACCCACGTGACCTTTGGTATATAAGTAAGTTTGCAGAAATACCTTTCCTTGTCAATTCTACCTCCCGACCTTACTCATAATGGGAAACACACCTTTCTAAAAAGTATCTCTCGCTATGTCATCATGGGTGGCCTTCTTTATAAACGTGGCTTTGATGGTATCCTCTTACGATGCCTTAAAAGTTCTGAAATTCCTTATACCATCAAGGAAGTTCACGATGAAATTTTTGGAGGTCACTTCAGTGGCTTTACTATAGCTAAATGCATCCTTCACTAACGGCCTATTATTGGCCCACCCTCAACTATGATTGTTGTGACTACATCAAATGTTGTGTGAAATGCCAACAAAATTATTATCTTTATCTCACACCTAGTCACGCCTTATAGGTCACACGAGATCTTTGGCCTTTCTCTCAATGGGGTTTGGATCTTGTCGGAGAGATCAATCCTCATTCTTCACAACGCCATCAATGGATTATTACTGCACAACCGAATACTACACTAAATGGGTAGAATCCATCCCCCTCATCTCTATAAAAGACAAGAAAATATGTGAATTCATTAATCATCACATCATTTGTCACTTTGGCATTCCTCACCACCTCATCACTAATAATGGAAAATAATTCAAAAACAAAACCCTATGGAAACTTTGTGATGCCTTTGGCATTCAACTTAGTTTTTCTTCACCTTACTACCCATAAACAAATGGCCAAGCTGAATCAATCAACAAAACCTTGAAAAAATTCTTATGAAAGTGGTTGATGATATGGGAAAGGATTGGCACATGCACATTCCTTTTGCTTTATGGGCTTACTGTACTAGTAATTCGTACTTCAACTATGGCCACACATTTTTCTTTGGTTTACGGTACAAATGTTTTCCTACCTCTTGAAGTCTAGATTTCATCTCTTTGTATCTCACTCAAAGAGATGCTTAACAATGATGAATTTCTCCAGGACCGTTTGACACAACTTGAGTTATTAGACAAACGTCATCTTAATGCTCTTGATCATCTTCAAATTTACCCAAAACGTATCAAATGTGCCTACGAAAATGTGTCCATGAATGAACCTTGCAGGTCGGTGACCTCGTCCTAAAGGAAAATCAACATGTAACCAAAGAGGAGAAAAGTAAACGGGAAAATTCACTCCTAATTGGCTTGGACCTTATATCGTTACTCATACCTATGGATCAAGTGCTTATCGTTTGTCTTCACTTGAAGGTAAACCCAAAACTAAGCCCCTTAATTCCTTACATATTAGACCATTCTATTATTGAATCAAGTCATATATCACCTTCTATCTATTTAATGCTCATCCCTTGAGCACCATTCACCTTCCATTTTAACTATTTTAAGGATCCACGACTCAACAAGAATCATGTGATTACCCGTCACTTTTTCAGCCCTATCTTCAATATGAGTACCACGGCCCTACTCATGGCATGATTCTCATGGATACTTTTCATCTTTTTCAAGATGGAATCCCATGGTTGTTCATCACGTAAACTCTCTCTTGCATAGTTAGCCTTTGTGTGCTATGGTTTTGCCTTCAAACCAAGAGCCTATTTTTCTCTATAGTCTTGTCCATGACTTAATAGTCTAATAGAAAAATAATATCAAAAGTCAAATGGGATTCAACTCCTTGAGTCAAAATTCTAGCAAAAATATGATCCCTCAAAAAGGACATCTATTCTCTCTATCTCGCTATTATAAATAGATTTGCTCCCTCGAAGGACAACTATACAAAGCTATCCATATTATACTTAGTCTCTCATCAAAAGAGGACTATTCTTGCAAAATAAAATAAAATATTCAGAAGCTTCCCACATCAATAAGCTTCACGAATACCTCAAGGAGATAATATACTCATCCCACATAGAATTCCCGCATTGATTAGTATATAAAAACAATAAAAGCAAAAGAAGAAAATGATAACTTTTTCGTCATCATGGATTGCCTATTTTAATCTTGGGTCTCTTACCAAGTAGGCATGTTGTCTTATACCAAGTTACACTAAAAACAAACCATTTTCACCTCATTGAATTTTCACCATAATTTATTACCTCCTCAAGGGACTTACAAAACATGACATTTCGTGATCATGTGACTTTCTTTACCCTTAGAATAGTCATTCATGCAACATGCTTTAGGGTCTTCTGCTTCATAAGCTAATATATGGTATGGTGGACTTTTTATGGTTCTTATTAATTAGGTGGCTCTTTTATCTCCTTCTATCATTCACCTTCTTCATTACTTGTTGATTATCCTATACAGGACTAGACCATTGATACCTATGTTTTAAGGATTCCCCTTTCACCAAAATCAATCATGCCTAAATGACCTAAACTCAACCATACCTAAAATGACCTAAACCTAACCATACCTAAAATGACCTAAACCCAACTAGGCCTAAATGACCTAGACTCAATCATGCCTAAAACCTACCCACCCATTCCACTACCTCATCTTATTTTTCCCTAGCTTATGGGAGAACTACATCGGCTGAGGCCCCTTTTTGCCGGGGCTATGTAGGCAGCACTCCGAGGGCATGGGGCCCTTGGAGGTTAGCTCGGCCACTCTTTACCCTAACCAATTTTCCCCCCCCATGTTTTCAATTAACATTTCACCTTACTTAGTTTCCATTTTTCACAAACACTTGGAAATTAAACAATGTAAATACCTTCCATTTTCTTAACAACATCATATCATACATCCATCATTTCACATTTCCATGATATCAAATATTTTGGAAATCTACACCATAACATACATATACATCATCATTTATTTCCCATGTTACTAATAACTTGGAAATTAAATCAAAACCAACAAACTTTAACTCCACCATGCCTAACTCACATAGACTCAATCATGCCTATACTTGACTCAACCATGCCTAAATGACCTAAACTTAACCATGCCTATACCTAATTCAACCATGCCTAACTGACCTAAACTCAACCATGCCTAACTAACCTAAACTCAACCATGCCTAACAAACCTCAAACTCCACCATGCCTAACCGACCTAACTCAACCATGCCTACATGACCTTGACTCAAACATGCCTAATTCACCTAGTTTCCATCACATACACAATAACAATGGAAATTAAAACCAAGTACATCATTAATACATACACATCACCATCAAAATCATCATCTATATCAATGAAAAGATCTATGTATCAATACATATGTACACAACCACAAATAAATACAAGTATCTCAAGATGCTCAAATACAATATCACTATCTTCAGCACATGTCGATATAATAATCAAAAAATCTCATGTACATCCTCATTATCATTGGTAAAAGGCTGATATATACCAAAAATCGATACACCAATCATATCAAGTGACTAGTCATCACTCCATCTGATATCCATGCATGTCTCATCTATCTCCTCCTCCTCACCTCCGGTTCGAGACTTGCCTACACCTCCCCACCTAGTATGGGTCTTGACCTAATCTCTACCTACCCCTCACCTATGACTAGCCTTGAACTCATGAACTCCCTTGGGCTCTCCCCCCTTGACCTTACCTATGAGTGTCTCTAGCTCTCACTCACTACTCTTTGTGCTCTTAGAAATATGAGTATCAAGATCTAGTCCTCTCACTACCATGCCTCATGGTGCCCTAAACCTTGCAATCAACACCATCGAGGTGGTGCCAAAGGTATCATAATAACCTATGATTTCTAACATGCTAACACTGGCCTTGAATCATGTACCTATGATCTGTGTCCTCCTCCCTATACCATGAGACCATATCCTGCTATAGTTTCTTGTAGTATGGGACCCTATCCTTGAGTCTGTGGAGGTGCCTGTGCTGCAACCTAGGCCTATAAGGCCACAACCTAAGCCTGTGTGGTGGCCAAATGGACTTGAAAACCTACTACATATTCATGTAAAGTGGCCACCTTGTCCCCATCTCCATCTCCACCCCTATGCAGGCACCTTTCCCTATGTTACCTAGGCTGTAAGACCACTACTATGCACATAAAATGTAAACTGTGCCTCGACCCGATAAGCTGCCTTTGTAAAGTTGTAATCTGCTTCAAGGGTAGCCACTTGACCTTGTAAGGTATCCCTTTGTAATGTTATGATAGCTAAGTCTAGATGACTTTGCCTCGATGGTGCCACTCATAGCTATGATGCCCACCACTACATATATCTATCGGTGATCCCCACATCATTGATCCGCCTTCCACCGCCTATTCCTCCTACCCTATAGGTACACTCGGTCATGGTGGAGACATATGTCTCTCCACGTCATGTCTCATGTACTATGGGAAGGGTGGAGGCATGTCTTGTGGTAGCCCAAAATATCATCTCACCCTATCTATAGGTATCATCTCGTGCTCACCGACACGATGCCCCTAAATCCACCTCAGTAGTTATAACTCCTCTAACTCCTCTGCCATGTCCTTGTATGAGGGATAGCCAACATATGGCCTCCAAACAATATCCACACTAGACAATCCCTTCAATAATTGCCTGTAATATGAAACATCATGCGTGGCCCTAGCCACCCTGTGTTTCCCACCAACTGATACCCACCGTCTATATTTGACTCTGACCAAGCCACCCTCGAACTAATCAAGTTAAGGAAAAACAACTAGACATACACATACGATGTGCTCATATGCCTAATAATGCAGAAGAAAATGCAACACAAACTAAATCGATGAAATCTCCCATATGCCTACTGACTCCCTATACTGCTCCACTAGGAAATTTGATGCCCATGCAAAACAAATCCACTCCTCCACCACATCTTGAAGCAATCCCATCAATGCTCATAGGAATCTACCACCCTCAACATCTGGTAAGGTGAAACAACATACCGCCTCCATCATCAAAACAACCAACCTCATCTCCTAAGGATGGGCTACATACATATCTCTGTAGCTAAGGCTTGCACTATGGTACCTCAGCTTGCCCATCGCCTCCCCAAAAAAATCCATTATAGGCTTCACGAAGATCTCTAAAGAAATATAATACACTCGCTCACCCAAAATCGATAGTCACAAGATCATGTATACATCCTCCATGGTGACAATAATCTCACCCATCGGTAAATGAAAAGTGTTGGTCATTGAATCCCATCTATTGATGAGTGTGACCATCAAACTAGGATCTCAAGCTACATGCCTATATCGTTGGATCCTAATCAATCCAACATCAGTCATATGCTCCCACTCCTCCATAGTCACACTTAACCGCATCTCTACCAATAGAGGTGGTACTCTGTCTCACATACGTAGTTGGTCCCTAGCATGCATCTAAGAAAACACAACATTGTTAAGACCTCACTACCTCCAATTACATCTTAACCCCAACACCATACCTAATTACACCAATCCTAGCTTACCCCATTTACCTAATTCACATACCAACTTCCTACCCTTTACACTCATGACTCATTACCTTCACATTATTTCACCTACTCACCTATCCCATCTAGCCAAAGATCATATTTTACCCTTACCCCTCTACAACCAGTCATTACTTTCCCCTTCTTGACCTCTTTTCCTTTCATACATAACCCTTCTTACCCTTTTCCCTCTTTCACCCTAACTATCTCGGTGCCAGTCTCTTGACCATCACAAGTTCTCCTTAACTGACATCGGTTCCGATTAACCGGTGTCATTCACCTTAGTCTTGACCGATATCAGTTATAGCCAACAAACTTCAGCCAAACCTTGACTGACGTCGGTCTCTGTCGCAACCCCCAAAACTAAAACCCCTCCTTTATTTCTTAAAAATTGACCAAAAAAAACCTACAACCCTACTTAATCCCAACCACTTACACCCCACATTTATTTCTCCCCCTACTTAGCCTATATTTGACCTCACCCCTTAGATTTCATCTATTTTTCACCCACATTTCAAAATTAACATTCCCACCCAAAATTTCTTCATTGTAAAACAAAATTGGAGAAATCAACAAGTTAAGAAACGCCCCTTACCTCATCATGGTGTCACCTACATGGTGTCACATTTGGCCACTGTGCCGATGGTCCACCCTAACCCTCTCCCACATTTTCCATGATTAAAATTTACTCGAATCTCTCCTCCAATCACACACCTCCAAACAACCTCATGGAACCAACTACCTAGCTCCTCTCACCACTTAGAAACCTCCACCTCAGCTTAAAGTCTCATACTATCACTTTCTACGGAAGCACTATCGCTCTATCATTTTCCCAAATGACAACAAGATAAATTGAATATGTACAACATTTTTTTTTTTTTATACCCAAATCGACACAACCGACATCGTTCATGTCATACCCTACTAAAATGACGTCGGTTAGACCTTAACCGACATCATCATTACCTACCATTACCATTTATACCCCTTTTACCCACTTTGAGCAAAGTCATTACTACCACATACCTTTTCCAATACCAACACCCATTATACCCTACCCACAAGCCTAAACTACCCATACAATTCCTTAATTATGTTTAGAGATTTGTTATTTTACCTATACCTTGGCCTTACCCATGCCACAACCTATTTACCTAGACCTGACCTACTTTTTTTTTTTGTGACCATTGAACTTGTGTACTCATTATACCTTGTGATGTTGTTACCTATGTTATTTTAGCCTAACAACCATACCTTTCCCATTTCCATGCGTTTATCCCAACTAAACCTCTGGTGTATTCGGATCATACCTAAACGTTCCTACACCTAACCTACGTTGTGTTTCTAGACCATATCCTATACCTAGATACCTAAATCACTTCAACATTGTTTAGATAAACCTATTGACCTTGGATGATGTAGAGTTTGTAAGCTCTTCAACCTAGTACCGTGTGTCTATACATGAGTCTATATGTGTGTGTGCATTTGATTAAACTTAATCATTACCTAATTTTACCCTTTCCCATTCCCTATTACCTGATTTGACCATTACCCTTTACCCAATGTGCCTATACCCTTACCCACAACCCACCTACCTTCACTTTCACCAACTACACATTTATCAAACCACTCACTAACTTTGTATACCACCTCATCAGTTCCTTGTTTGAGGGGATCACCTTCACCCACACTTGGGGCAACCCCACTCTCACCCATACATGGGGCAATCACTTCTTGTTTTTTCAGCATTGCTTATCAATACAAGCTACGTGACAAAAGGGGAAAATGTAGACACCAAAATTAGGTCATACTACCCTTATAAACATTTTTAATTAAATTAACCATACCTTACATATTCATATCCCATAGTGCACATGATTAATTGAATTAATTACCTTAATTAATTTAATTAACATCCTCACTTGACAACCTCACCCGGTGGTAACCGACCTAGCCACCTCACTCCATGACCCACTCAAACCCCATTAATGACCTAAGACCAATTCTAAGCCTTTCCTAACCAACTAGGACTTAGACTAAACCTAGACTTAACTCCTAATAACAAACCTAAGAGGAATCTTACTCATCCTTCCATGATCTATCACTCAAGACTCGCACGGAGATTGAATACCATGCCAAAATAGTAATAATCAAGTTTTTTTGGCCAACCTAGATATTCCTACCTTAACTAATGCCGGTTATACCTCAACCGACATCGGTCCCTAACCTTCGTTGGCTACATTAAAAACATTTCCAAAATCCTTTGCTTGAGGATGGTCATTTGATTCGGATCTCACATGAATAGAGACTTGGAGAACTCAAATTTCGAAGCGCTTGAGGAAAGGAAAGCACCCAAGAGCACTACTAACAACCATCGGCATCCATCACCTTCTTCATGATCATGGATTCACATAGAGAAGCATGAAGGATCAAACTACTTTTGTGACATGTACATGATGTCCCTTCTCTCTGATCTCTGCCATCATTGTTTTCATCACCTACACTCTCTAGACCCATTCTTCAGTAAGTACCTAACATCTCTTTAGTTATCTCTATTTTCTTTCAGTAAGATCATCATTCCTCTCAGTAATTTATTTTTTTGTACATCCGTACACCTCCTTCCTCCCACCAACCTATCACCTTACCATATCTATCCCTTTCACCTATCTTCACCCTCTCCTAGTCATCCTTGAGTCACTAAGGCCATTTTATGACCTCACCTTCACCATTTCCAACCTTTGAGCAATCACAGAGAGCTTGGAAACCAGTTTCTAAGAGCCTTTTACTAACTTCCCCTACCGACGCCAGTTAGCCAACCGACATCGGTCATCTTGCCAAACTAGCATCGGTCACACAACCGACATCAATTACTATGTCTGGAAACATACCTCAGACAAGCGAGCTCATACCCATTCCCTAATAGCCCATAATCACTCCTAATATTTACTAGATCTTACCTAGAGCCTGTACCAGACCTGCAACCCAATACCAAGCCCATCACTTGACCCATTTTGACCTCAATCACCTTTTATCTAACCTTTCTTATTTTTTTGCATGAGATACCTAAATCATTTCAATTCCAATAAGATTGTTATTTCATGTTTATTTTGGATAACATTAATATTTTTATATAAAAGTGGATTGAAAACCTATTTAGGAAGCATCATGCTTCCCAGATCTAGCTTCTATTAGGCAAGTCCACTTATCGTTTTATTTAACTCTATCTGGTGGTATTGTTTTGTATTTTACAGGTAGTTCCTCCTAGCCAAAAGGGATCTCTCACAATCAGTATTGGATCAAAAATTAGAACTCACACACAACCTTCAACCGACATCACAAATGTATTCCTCCTTGGCCTATCACCCTCTATATTTGTTTCATTAATTTGTTAAGAATCCAAGAAACAACATGGTGAAAATAAAAGAAGGTTGCATTAGAAAATGTTTTGAATTTTGAAACCACCAAAGAATGTTGGCTTAGAAATAATGTTATGAATTTTGAAAACCAAATAATGGTTTCTCGATGACATGTTTTGAATCAAAATGGTTTTGAAAAACCTAGAATGGTTAGTAAAAAAATCAGCATGAAAAAATAACCATCCTCTACATCCGTTGAAATAGGCACAAGGTACAAGGCATACTTGAACAACTAAGGAAATATTATCACTACATAAAACCCCTCATAATGTTGACTAGGGAGTGAATAAAACACAACTTAATACATTTAAATAGTGTTAATGTTGGAGGTGTGTAAAAAATCACAACAAAGTCCTCCTACGAGTACCCAAAATTCCATATGATGAACTATACAACTGAAATGTGAAAAGGGAGTGTAAAAATCACACACATGAATGAAGGTAGAGAAATATAAAAACTTCCATGACACTTTATCAATTAGTGCTAGTAAAAATACATATGAAAACCACACCCGATATTAGTTATAGTTTATCAAATAGGCTAAAAAGATAAAAAGCTTTAAATCTGATTTAGGATCAAAATAAATATATAGTACAAATGCAAAGAGTGTGAAAATATACACACTTTTAAAAAACAACATGCAAATATGAGTTACCAAATCAAAATTTATGGCCTGAAAAGGTTCAAAATACATGATTTAGTAAGCTAAAATAGGCCAAAATTGCTAATTCTAAAACTCCAAGTTTTCAAAATAAAAAAATTAACAAAGTGTGAATTTTTTTATCTTGACAACCTTCATGGATCAAAATTTATAAGCCTTGGAAAAAATGTACTCCAATAAATGGTCAATGGTAATAGTCTAGCCCTCGGGAGCTAAAAATGCCTAGTTGGTGGTCATATGGCGGGCCAAGGGTTGAGCATAGGTCATAATGTTAGATGGTGGTCATATGGGGGACCAAGGGCTCAGGTGTGCATAATATGTCAAATGTGCATATGATTATAAGCACACAAAATGCACCAAAATTGTGTTAAAACTTCAAATACATGTTATGGGTGCCTCGATGCTTTGTTTGTTCCGAACTAATAATTTCTAGAAATCTTTTGAAGTGAGGAATCTAAAAATATACTTTTATCCCATCATTTTTTAGAGAAATGTAAAAAAACTAATGTCTTCTCTGTTGCTCCTTGCTTTCCCAGTAGAGTTGAACTTTCAAAAAATCATTAAAAGCACCTTATTTTTTAAAGTTTGCATTTTTCTAAGTAGAATTCATAAAAAAATATTAGATTATGCTCATAATTTTAAGAGTTTTCCAAAACTTAAAAAAACCCAAAAATGGCCCTATTAAGTAATTTTAGTTCAAATAAAAATACATATTAGGTAATTCTAAAACTCGTAATGTTTAAAAATTGGCTTTAAAAATGCTTAAAGGCTCGAGAAGAAGCATGATAATTATGGAATTGGTGAAGTTTTTGAAATATGTAGCTTAAAAACTCTCTCAATGCAATTTGATATAAAAAACTTCAAAAATATTCTTCATTCAAATCCACAACAAAAAGTGCAAATAAATTTGAATAAAAATCTAGATCGAGAAATTTATAAGATGTGGATTGTATATATGTCTCGGATGCCATATGGAAAATTATATAATACCATACACAAATTATGCGGAAGGCCTAGGAAAACTCCACAGCTCAAACATCAACACAAAGAACTCAAATGAGAGGAAGAGATTCACCAACAAAATTATATTGTATTAAACTAAAAAGGAATATGCAATGATATGCATATGTGTGCGTAGTCAACAATATGTAGACACCAGTTTTGTTATCGTTCCTCCCCTTTGCCCCGCATTTTCCTACCTTTATTAGGCTTACCCATTCGAATCCATTGTCCCCCTCAATTTGAGATAATTTTTGTTTCCCACCAAAAATACATGTTCAATTTATAAGCTAAAAAATGCACTACTAACAATGAATTAAAATACTAACAATAATACATCCTCCTTCACATTCCACAACAAACCTCAGAATGGGCCATGAAACATGGATGAGCCACGATTGTGTGATATGTGGGTGCTTTTCTCGAAATGGAGCAAAATCTTCCTGCAATAATGATCTACTTACTTTTCACCAAATAGATAAAAGGATTATGGATTTGGGGTGCTTCAAGATGAGGCTATTTGAGCATTAAGACGAGGTGGAGGGATATCCTTTACTCAAAGGATGAAAGAACTTAGACAGGCATTCACACTTATTCTCCATCCTTAGAGGGAAGGGGTAAGGCTATATTTATAGCCTGGGGAAGTGATTAACTTAGAGTAATTTAAGTAATCATGGTTTGAAAATGTGGGAAAAATTAGGTGAGTGGGGACCACAAAGAATGGGTGAGATTTGAATTAGATTTTTTTAATTCATGAGTGGAGGATTTTAGGTGAGTGGGGACCACGAAGAGTGGGTGAGGATTTGATTTTGGATTTTTAATTCAATAATAGAAAAACATGGAGAATAATGACATGTGGTAAGGATTAGGTTATTTTTAGATTTGAAAGGGATAATTAATCAAATTATATTTGATTAATTCGGAGTGCATTTTTGTGGGAAATGAGGTAGGGGAATTAATTGATTTAAGACAGACATTGAAATTAAGGTGTCTACATTTTCCCCTCTTTGGAAGGGTACTATGAAAGTAGTGTCCTTTCAAAGAAAGTAGACGAGATGGAGTGAATATGCCTCAGGTGGTAGGATTGAATATTTTTGAAGAGATTCTTCTTAAAGGAGGTGTTCCCTTGATAAGAAGTTGTTAGAGGAAGAAAAGAGAAATATTTCTCTAAGAAGTAGAAAAAAATTCTCTTGTGAGAATGGGGGAAGAATTAAATCTACTTTTCCTAAAAATTAGAGCAAATGTTTTTAGAGAGAATAGAAGGTGGTGAGTGATGGATGTCATGGTATCCTCCAAGACAAAAATGTCATGAGAAGATGTGATTATGGATAGATGTGATGATGCCCCCTCAAGAGGGCTGACAAGAATGGAATATATGACAGAGCTCTCAAAAAGAGGAGAGATTAATTATGCGGAGAGGAGGATGATAATGGGTTTTAAGATAATGGAATGACTACACGACGTAAATGGAGAAAGGATTCAATCGGCCTTGAATGCTAGGTGTGAGGGTGTGTGGAATGATGTAATGGGAAAGAGAAAAGGGAATGGACAAGATTGGTGGTTGATTATGAGAAGAGAAAGAAAGGTGAAGGGTTATGGAGATAGAGGAGGGGAAAAAAAAGGAATGAAAGAGGTAGAAGAGAATAAGAGAGAGGGATGATAGGGGAAGAAGGGAATGATGAAGGACAAACAAGAAGAAGATAGGAAAACTACAGAGCACGGGGTAAAATACTAAAATAGAGAGATGTGACATATGAAGAAAGCAAAGATAATAAAGAGGGATGCGGGAGAAGCGAAAGAAATGATAGAGATGAGAAAATCAAGAAATGGGGAAAGATAAATAAGAAGGAGAAGATGAGGTGGGAGTAGGGGGTAAAATTGATGAAAAATTGAAAGAGGATGAAAGAAGAAGTAGAATGGAGAAAAAAAAGAAACTATGAGGGGCAAGGAAAGTGTGAAAAAGATTAGAGAAAAGAAGATAAACGGGTACATAATGAACGAAAAGGTAGGGGTGGTAGAGAAAAGGAGGGGTGGTCAGAAGAAATGTGAAAATTATGGGGAGGAAAGGAGGATAAAGTGAATACAGGGAGAAGATTGAAGGAACCGGTCTTCGTGAGGAAGACCAAGGAAAAGAATATGGAATAGATCATATGGAGATGCATGTGGAGGGTGGGATGATAAAAAGATGAGAAAATGTCAAGAGCCGGGTTATCGATGGGGAAGTAAGGAGGATATGTGAGGTAAAAGGGGAAGAAGATGATACGTAGAAGTGAAATAAGACGAGGGGTGGGAGAGAGAATAGGATAATAGAGAAAATGATGTAGAAGGAAGGGAATACAAAATGGGGATGATAAGTGTAGAGTAAACAATGTGAAAAATGTAAATAGAAGAAAGAGGGGAGGAATGAGACATATTGGAAAAGATACAAAGATGTATGAAATGAGGATACTAGGATTACAAAAAATAGACAAATGATGTATGATGAAGACAATAAAGATACTCAAGAGGGCGAAGGGAAGATGGAGAGGTGGGGAAGAAGCAACAAGAAAGGGTGGGAGTGGGGGAAAATAATGGGAGAGAAAAGAGAATGGGGGATAGAAGAGGAAATGTCAGTGAGGGGATGTTAGGGAAAGTCCACTAACAATGAGTGGTGGGGAAGGATGAGAGAAAAAATGAAGAAAGGGAGAAAGGTAACAAGGAATGGAAAGGGTAACACCAATGAAGGGACGTTAGGGAAATCCCACTAACAATGTGTGTGTGTGCGTAGAGGAAGGAAGGAATGAAGGGAAACTAGAGAAAGTCCAAGGGAGTGAATGAGGTCATGCGAGATGAGGATTGATGGTTTTAGGAAATTACACAAACAATTTTTAGATTAGGAATAGAAGATGATGATGAAATAATGTTAGAGGAATGTTAACAACAATGGCGAGTAAGCATGGGGTAGATATGTGGGAGAATTCAAGAAGATGAAGTGAAAAGAGTAAAGAAAATGTGAGGTATGAGTTATGACTAGGTAAAGTGAGGAGAGATGCGAGAGCATGAGGAAGAACAAGGTGAGGATGAAGAAACAAGACATGAAAAGAATGGGAAGAAATAGTATGAAGGATGATGGATTAAGAAGGAAAAAATGGGAGAAAGGAACATGGTTATAGGCAGAAGATAGTAAACATACGTTGTGAGATGATAGGTGGAGAAAGGATAATGGTAGGAGGAAAATGTGGTTGGTAGGAGAGATCGGGTGGAAGAAGTGATCAAAAAAGTGAATGAAGAATGAGGTGAGGAGAAGTTCGAATGACAAGTTTAGCTTAGGGAGGTCCCTTACGTAATATTTTCATGCGGCGAAGTGGTTAAGTGAGATTGCCAAGCAAGCGACATTGGAGATGACAAGTGGGAATGTGAGAAGTGGTGTTTACGAGAATGGAAGAGGAGGTGAGAGCATGTGATAATGGGTAATGGCGAGAAAAGTGAAGGGTGAGGATGTGTAGTGATGGGAAAGGTAAGAAGACAGATCATCTTTAAGAGGGACTCTTAAGTGATATCGATATGTTGTGTGAATGGTGAAGCAAGATTGCCAAGAAGAGATGGTGATAGTAGTGGTAAGAAGATGTGATGATGGGGAATGAAGAGAAACTATGGATGGCAATAATGCAGAGTGATGGGTGAGTCCAAGATGATAGGTCATCCTTAAGAGAGACTCTTAAAAAGATAGTTAAGTAAGATCGCCAAACCGACAGGGATGATATGTAAGGAGAAATAAAACCTATGTATTGGGTACAGGGGTGGAATGGTTGGTGAAAGAAGATGATCACAATGAGAGGAGGGAGAAATAAGATGGGAAATATGATGGGAGGGGGGAAGGCCATAGGAAGATCAACCTTAAGAGGGACTCTTAATTAAGATTCCCATACAACAGAGTGATGGTTAAGTAGGATTACCAAGTAAAGAAGAAGAAGAATGATGATAGAGTTGGTGGGAATAGGGTATGAAAAAATGGAGGTAAGGGGAACCCTCAAGTGAATTTTCCATACTACGAAAGTGTGTAAGTTGGATGACTAGGCGAGAAGATGGATTCGGGGAAGGATGAGAAAAGAATGAGTGATGTATACAAGAGTGGAAGAGGAGGTGAGAGGAGGTGATAATAAGGAAGAAAGGAAATAAAGGAGTGTAACATGAATGGATGAAAGAATATATGTGGTGGAGGGTGGAGAGTGTGAGGGAATCCTTAATTGGGATGCTCGCATGGTGAGAGAGTAATGATGTAAGAATGAGAATCGAAGAGGTGGAATGGGAAGATGTGTGGTGGTGATTGTTGTTTGATGAGAGGGAGATGGTGGAGAAGCTTCTATGGGAGGATCTTAGGGAGAGGGTAAACCTCCACCGAGGATCCCATATAGAAGGGGTTATTAAGTAAGATTATCAAGCGGGAAGCATAAGAGTGAAAGGAAAGAATATAAATGACTAGAGGGGACAAGAATGGTGAGAAGGGTAATATGGGGATGAGTGGCGAGGAGTAGAAATGAGGAGCGCGGATGAATGTATCAAATTCATGGTAATCATGGTGGGGAGGAGGAGCTATTGGATAGTGAATGCTACATGAGAAAGATATTCAATTAGGATTTGCAAACTACAACGGTGATCAAGTAGGATTCCCAAAATGGGGAATGTATTAGTACGGATGAATGGAGGGAGTGAAAATTAAGATGTTGATCATATAAGAAGATACTCACGTGATGAAAAACATGTCTTAATTTTAATATAGCACATAACATGATGCATCGTGATATAAAAGATCAGGATGACTAGACTATAATATGTGTGATAGCATAGACAAGGGCCATCAAAAAGGTTTGATGCCCCAATTTATATGCAAGTGGAAGAGAGCATAGACAAGAGACCATCAAGAAAGTATAATTCCCCAATATGATATGTAATCAAATAATATAAGTATATTAGAGAGAACACCAAGATACATAAAATCAAGATGCCCCATGTAATATATCAAGATACAAGAAAACAATTAATAACTTGTAACTAATAATGCAACACAAGAACCAATAAGCATGTCCCTAATGTATTCCATAGTGAGGATTGATTGGATGTTCCCCAAGAATGCAATGAGTACAAGGAAATAAAAAGGACAAGGTCATTGTCCTCAAATGAGGAAACCATGAGAGCGGATTTTCCCAAGTGAGGATTCACGTGAGGAGAAGTGGTTTAAATTTGATAGTCATAAAGTGATTGGATCATTCGTTGGAGATAATAGATCAAATGATGAATTATATGTATTATTTTAGAGTTTTTGTGAACTTTTGGAGTTTACAATTTTTTTATTTTTATTTTATTTTATTTTGTGGAGTTTACAATTTTTTTAGATTTTATTTTATTTTGCAATTTTGTGATGTTTTTTTGGAATTTTGAAAATTTTTCAAATGTTTTTCGTATTTTGGATATTTTCTAATGTTTTTGGATTTTTGGATTTTTATATTGTTTTTGGAGTTGTGGATATTTTCTCTTTTTTGGATTTTGGATATTTTCTAATGTTTTTGGATTTTTATACTACTTTTTTAGAGATTTTCTAATGTTTTTAGATTTTTAGATTTTTACACTTTGTTGTTGAAATTTATGGACCAGAATGCAGACTTATTTTGAGAGGTGATAAACCAAGATATTGTTTGTATGTACCATGTTCCTTGTGGTAACTCATGCTCTGAATAACACAAAAATTCTCATTCCATTGGTAGGATATGTTGGTGATGATATGATGAAAAGAATTCCAACTCCATTCTTGACTCCACACAACTAGTAAGATGTGAGGGCTCATCACCAAGAATCAAGAAGGATGTAGGAGGTAGATAATGAATATAGAGACAAATGCGAACAACAATCCCTTTGAGAAATTGTGACTCAATTCTTCTTAGCGTCACTGAACCAATTTCAAAAATGCCCTTCACTCTATGAGTCATGTGTTAGACTTAGACGGTTGCGTGGCTTGCTAATTGGTAAGATATGAGATGAAGGGATAGTTCTCTACTTCACTTAGGCATCTAAATTAATTCTTTAGGTATTCTATAATTGTAAGCACCGCTGGATTTATAAGATTTTGTATTCTTGAAATGACTATCTATGCCTTGCCCCATGCTACCAAAGAAGAAAGCAAGGGCTTATCACCAAAGGAAAAACATAGGTGAGTAAATTCATTTTTGTTTTTTTTTTTTTTTTTTTTTTTGAATTTTTAATGTTTTTACAATATTTTAATGATTTTATGAGAATGAACCTCTACATTTTTCTCCATGCCACCTGTAAGAGGGAAGGGTTTATCACCGAAGATAAGACACGGATGAGTAAGGGCACCTTCCTCCATTCCCGTCTCACACTACCAAAGTAAGAAGTGTGGGCTTAACACCAAATACTATGAAGAATGAAAGATGTGACATTGAATTATTAATAATTTATTGAATTGATGGAATTTTACTATAGTGATTTGTTTTTTGGGAAGGAACATTTTCCCCCGATCTCAGCCCCATGACTCGTAGGATGCGGGGTTCAACATCGAAGACTAAGATGGATGATCAAACAATAGAGGGTACGAAAATTTTGAGCTTTGTTATGAAAGAAAGAATTTCTTTGAAGGGAACATATTGCCATTAGTAAGCTTCTAGGTATGACCATAGGTGAAAGTGACTAAAAATAGGAGATATTATATGAAGTATGATGCTCACAAACTTAATAGGATCTATATTAGCACTTGTATCATGATGATAAATATGAATATGTGATTTTGATAATGAAAATATCTGCCAATGGAAATGAATAAATTTAAATTATTCAGAGATAAGTTAGATAGAAGGAACAATGTACACATCGTTGTTTTAAAATTTATTTAAATGAACTGCATTCATTTGTTCATCAAGTTATTGACCATCTTCAGTGGCCAACTTATAGGCTCTAGAGCCAAATTTGGTTGTAATTACATAGGGTCCTAACCAATTAGGGTCAAATTTTCCTTGTTTTTTCTTATTCTTTAGTAGTATTCTTTTGATTTTATTTTAAAATGAGGTCACCAATTTTGAATTCTATGGGTCTTACCTTTTTATGATAACTGCGTTGCAGTAGATTTTAATAGACTTGAAGATGATTGAGGGCATTAATTCATTTTTCATCGAGAAGCTCAAGCTCTTAAAGCCATGATTTGTCGGTACTCATCCTCAATAATTACATCTTTAAGGGAGATTCTCAAGGATGGGATTTCTATCTCAATAGGTAAAATGGCCTCACACCATAAACGAGGGAAAATGGTGTGGCTCCGGTAGGTGTGTGATAAGATGTACAATAAGCCCAAAGAGCGGGGTGAATTTGAGTATGTCCAATCAGTGTGTCCATGGGTGTCGATAATTTTTTCCATGATGGATTTTAAAGTCTTATTGGTTTTCTACCTTGACCATTACCTTGAGGGTAATATGGAGTAGACCACTTAAGTTTGATGTGAAAATGTTTGGTGAGGTCTTTTACATCCTGGTTTTTAAATGATTTTCCATTATCTGCGACAAGAGCAGATGGAATACCAAATCGACAGATGAGATTATTAAAAATGAATTTCAATATTTGGCTACCGGTAACATAGGTGAGAGGCATAGCTTCCACCCATTTAGTGAAGTAATCAGTAGCGGTAATGATGAAATTATGTCCATCATACGATGTTGTTCTAATTTTACCGATGAGGTCAAGTCCCCATTGAGAGAAGGGCCATGTTGTGGTTATCGATTGCAATTTTTGGGAAGGTGCGTGGATATGATAACCATGATTTTGACATACTTGGCATCATTTAACAAAATGGCATGCGTCACTTTCCATGGTGGGCTAATAATATCCAACTCACAGGATTTTCTTGGCTAAGGCTATACCGTTTGTGTGCGCTCCACAGATACCATAATGGACTTCAGTTAGGACACTCAAGGCTTCTTCTTGATTAAAACATCAGAGTAGAGTGCCATCATATCCTCGTTTATAAATATTTTTTGCTAAAATGGTGTAATGAGAGGCATGTTGTGCTAAAGCACGTTTATGCATTGGTTTCATGTCGGTAGGAAATGTTTTATCACGAGATGAAGGTGTAAAGATCATGGTACCAAGGGTTATTCGGACCCACAATTTCACATACCATAGTTTTTTCAGAAGATCATAGGCATGCATTAAGAGATGTTCTATGATAAAATGTGCTTGGGGTGGACTACATGTGATTTCTAACATGGATCCAATAGTTACCATAGTGTCGGTAGATTTATTACGAATTCTGGGGATTTGATCAAAGCTAATTAATTGAAAATAGCTTCGAAGGCTATCCACCATGTGCTTATATGGGATAATTTTTCATCCTTGACTTGGTATTCATCAGTAACTTGTTTGATGATAAGTAAAGAATCACCAAATATAGCTAACTATGTAAGATTCCAAGATATAGCTAGTTTTAATCCTATGATTAGAGCTTCATATTATGTGATATTGTTGGTACATGGGAATGCTAATCAAAATTATTTGGGGATGACATGTCTGCTAGGTGTGATAAGAAAAATACCAGCTCCTGAGCCATGGAGATTACAAGATCCATCAAAAAATAGAGTCCAAGATGGCACGATGTCTATGTGTAGAAGATCTTCATCAGGAAATGCAAAATGGAGTGGTTTTATGCTAGGAAGGGCTACCTTGGCAATTTGGTCTACAAGGGAATGTCCTTTAATTTATCTCGACGGAACAAACTCAAATTTAAATTCACTAAGTAATACGACCGAACTAGACATTATTCCTATGAGAATGGGTCGAGACAAGAGATACTTGAGGGGATCAATCTTAGCGATCGACTTGTTTGTGTGATTGATAAAGTAATGACGTAACTTATGGAATGCAAAGGAGATCGCAAAGCATACTTTTTTCGATTTGGGAATAACGTACTTCATGCTCAATAAGTGTTTGACTAAGGTAGTATACAACCCGTTCTTTTTCTTAATCATTGTGTTGTGCTAATAGAGCTCCTATGGCATGTTCAGTGGTAGATGTATAAAGCAACATGGGTTTATCTGTAATTGGTGACATACAAAAAGGTGGGCTAGAGAGGTATTATTTTAACTTAGCAAAAGAGTCTTGACAATCGTGGTTCTAGTGGAATTGTGCATCTTTCTTGAGTAATTGGTTGAAGTGATGGAACTTATCAACCAACTGTGATATGAAACGTCGAATAGATTGGATTTTTCCCTAAAGACTGCGTAATTATTTTAGGTTTTTAGGAGGAGGCATTTCCATAATGGCTTTGAATTTTTAGGATCCACTTCTATGCCTCTCCGTGAGACAATAAACACTAAAAATTTACCAAAGGTCACCCCGAACATACATTTCTTTGGGTTAAGACGAACCTTATACTCACGTAATCTGTCAAAAATTCATCTCAACACACCTAGATGCCCTATTCATGTTTTTTATTTTTCTAATATATCATCAACATAATCTTCCATGATATCATGTAAAATATCATGGAAGATGACAATCACTTCTCATTGATAGGTGGCACTAGAATTTTTCAAGCCGAATGACATGACCTTATAATAGAAGGTGTCCCATGGTGTAGTAAATGCCATTTTATGTTGATCCCCTTCAGCAATACATATTTGATTATAACCAAAAAATACATCCATTAAGGAGAGCATTTCATGGTCTACCATAAAATCAACAATCATGTCTATATTTGGCAAGGGAAAGTCATCTTTGGGAAAAGCCTTGTTAATGTCTCGAAGTCTATGCATATCCTGATGTCGGGATTTTCTTGGCTATGGGAACTATGTTAGATATCCATGCTGAATAATCAATAGGTTGGATAAATTCATCTTCCAAGAGTTTCTCAAGTTCGATTTGACAAGCAATGCTACTTGGGGATGCATTTTGTGTAGTTTTTGTTTTACAGGCTTTGCATCTAGATGCACCACAAGGTGGTGTACTACAAGAGATGGATCTAGGCCTGACATGTCCTTATAGGTCCATGAAAATATATCTTGGAATTCAATAAGGAGTGTTGTGAATTCTATGCATTCTTGGTCAAACAGACTAATGCCAAGTTGTAAAATTTTTGGTTGTTCGATGGTTCCAATGTTTATGTATTTAGTTTCTTCTAAAAGCATTTTAGATGTATCCTTTTGGAGAATAATGCTAATGGTTGATGTAGGTCATGGTGTCGGTCATTTGGGGGAGTTGGTGCTTCACCAAATAGTGTGTGTACATAAGAGAAAATAGATAAGGTAAGGGTAAGGAGGAATTCCCAGTGAGTGAAGGTGGAAGGTAGAGTGCACTCATCCCGATTTACCGATCCAATGTTGATTACAAGGACTTCCTTTTTTCTAGGAGGAATTACCTGCAATAAAAACAAGACCACAAAAGGAATATTAAACAATGTATGTAAGTGGAATGCCTATCGTATGCTATATCCGGGAAGTGTCATATTTCCTAGATGGCTTTCAATCCACTATTTAAAAAAAATTAATGTAAGAAATAATATGAACCAATAATGTCCTACTTTAGTTGATATGATTTAGGTATCTCATTCAAGTAAAATTAAAAAATCTAATCTAACAAGCTAGGTTATGATCAGATCTGGAGGTCCTATACGTGAATAAAGCGATTGGGATAGGTCGTGGTCGAGCTTTAGGTGGTTTTTGTTGTTTGGATAAAAGGTCCGAGGTTCTTTATTACAAGCATATTTTATAAACAAAGAGACCAATGTTGGTCTTGTATGACTGATGTCGGTTGAGAGGAAACCGATGACGGTTCATATTAGTGGCATTGGTAGATTCGGGCTAATAGAAACTTAGTGAAGGTAGGTTTTGGTGATTCTCTAGGATTGCCTAGGGAATGAACAGATAATGGGGAGGTAGATGGTAGTCCTAGGGGTAGTCAAAGGTGTCTGGAGTCAGGTATGGGAGGATGGGAGGTTGTAGGTGGTTGGGTAAAGGGATTGATAGGGAGGTGAGAGGTGATGGGATGTAAGGGAAACTAGAACTCTCCAACAGATATGAAGAAACTAATCTAAATAAATATGGGAAGGTGTAGATCTAAAGGTACTTACTGGTGTTTACAGACCTAGTGGTTGGATGGAGGTGATGGTTGATCCATATAATCGGTGGTCGATTGCCACGGATGTACTTCCTGGAACATTACCAAGAATGCTTGCCTTTTATATCGTTGTTTGGTGCTAGTTCAGGGTGTTTGGATGTGTAGGAGTGCTCTAGTGCAGGCTTGCATGCAGATCACTCTTCTCCAAAGCTCCAATAATTATTCCAACCTCTCAAACAAGGTTACCCAAGTGAATATATGGTAACTGATGATAGTTTAAGGGTGACCGACGTCGGTTTAGGGATGACCAAAGTTAGTTAAAGGCGAGAAATCCTAGGTTTATTAAAAATGACATATCTTGGAAATCTTTTTAGCCACTTGTCTATTCTTGTAGTTTAAAAAAAAATGTTGTGCTTAGATAAGTGGGAATGTGATTGGAGGAAGAATAGGCATGTTATTTTAGGGTTCAACTAAGTCTTTGTTAATTAAGGTAAGTAGGACTAAGTCTTATTTAGTTATGGTGAGTGGATATTGAGTCCTAGTAAAAGGGAAACATGCTAAGAATAGGTTTATGATGAGGTGTCTAGGTGAGGTGGTGGGGTGAGGTGGAAATTAGTTTAATTAAGGTAATTAAATAATGAATATTATGAGCATGGACATTAATTTAATTGTGGGTAATTAAATTAATATACATATGGGGTAAAGGGGGTGTGACCTAAATTTGGTGTCTACATTGTACAAGATTTTTGTGTGTGATGTTGAGACTTTTTATTGACATGTTTGTTTGATAGGGTAGAATGAGATTTTGACTATGGGAAATTTTCTGTTTGCACTTCTGATCCAAATTTTTGAAGGTGAAGGATCCAAATATTTTATTTCTTCACCAAAATAGGCCGATTCATCTAGATTGATTTCAAATCCTTTTCTATGGTTAGAAGTAGGGATTTGATCGCGAGTTCCAAGGAATTCTTCGATGGCTTCATCATTTTGGAACATGTCCATGGCCACATGATGTGATTGGCCATGGTCTATGAGATCCGGATGCGTAGGCTCAAAATCGATGACATTAATAGAGAAATTTTCAAATTAAAGTTGTGTTTTAGCGAGATCCTTAAAAGGCTATGTGTAGACCCAGTGTCACTATTAGAGTTTGTGTTATCGTTATCACTTGAAATTAATACAAGAGCAATATCGAATACCTTGAAACCTAGACCATGTTTACCATGATGTTGTGTGCAATTGATTGGGTCTAAATGAGCTTGTTCATTTGGATCGAGTCTTTTACTCTTCCATCGCATGTTTTTCATTATTCGACGAGATTTGGTAAATTGGGGGACTCATAACAAGGAACAAAGTTTTTATTATATAACCAAGATCTTGAAGAACTTGGAATATGTTCGTTGTCGAGATAACCAATTTTTTTCCAAACTGATTGTCCCATTTGGTAAGTGGGATGGATTCTTAGATGCAGAGCGTTGGGTTTTCCATAGTTACGTGGGGATTTGTTGATGTAAAAAGAGTCTTACATCTTTTAAAATTGATATTCAACGCATCCTTTATCAATGATTTTGAATGTGTGGGATGGGGGATCAATAGGTACCTCATGTGGCAGGGAATTCAACTTGGTAGTTATGAAAGATGAAGAAAATGGGTTATAAGAAGAAGGGGGTGGATTGGAGGATGAAGTTTGGTTAATTAAAGGAGAAGGTATCTTAATAGAAGAGGTATGGTTGGATGAAGAAGGTTGACTAGGCAAGGAAGAAGATGGTGTGGTGGAAGAGTAATTGTTGTTGGAAGAAGAAGCTTGATTAGTGGAAGAAGATGATTGATTAGTGGGAGGAGGACTGGTTGAAGATTGTTGATTAGCGGAAGAGAATGGATTGGAAAATGTGGTTTGGTTAGAAGATGATGGTTTTGGATCATATTTAGGGAGTGTATCTGGATCGACATGTGTTTCGTTAGGGATTACATGAGGTGGAGTGTACTTATCTATTGATGGACAATAGTGATCATGTCTATACTATCCTTCGAGGAATCTACAATACTCAAAGGGTTGAGGATCCACATGTAGCATAAATTCCTTGTCCAAATGAGGAAATTTAATACATTGGTGGAATGTTGATGGGACGGATTTCATGATATGAATCCATGGTCGGCCGATAAGAATGTTATATGAAAATTCTACATCCACCACATGACATACCATTTCTAAGGTAATGGGTCCAACTTGGAGAGGTAACATGATTGTGCCTTCAGAATTTCTTTCACTATTATCATACCCATGAATGGTTATGATGTTATTTTGTAAATCATTTTCAATGTAATCTAGGCAACGCAAGAGTTTTATGGAACAAATATTAAATGCGGATCCATTTTCGATTAATATGCGCTTGATATTACGATGAGTTATATAACCATCAACGTATAAAGAATGATTATTAGCGATATTGGGATTAAGAAGGTCAACAGGACCAAAGGATAAAATAGGATTAGGGACTGTAATATGTGCAATTAAAGCCTAGAATTGTTGTGAATTGATGTCCTCAGGGACACGAGCGTTATTCAATGTTTGCATAAGGATGCGTTGTAGTGCGGGAGAAGAATTAAGTAATTCCATGATGGAAATTTATGTTGTAGTCTTCTCTAATTGTTTGACAATATTGAATGATGGCGTAGGTTATGGAGTGGAATTGGTGGTGGAATTAGATGGTGGATTAGGAGGTGGTGCGGGAGATGAAGTGGCAGATTTTTTGTTGTAGGGACCCACATTTTTTCTATCTGGTGGTGATCACACAGTTAGTTATGATCTTTATAGTTGCCACTAAGTCTTGGTCATAGTCTATGGTCGAGATGACTGAGTCATACTCGACGTTGCTTGATGATTGACCCTTATCTTTTGAATTATCATCATGGTTAGGGAAGGGGTTTTTGAACATGTTAAGTTTTTCATTGGGTGTTTTGTCTTAGAAGTATTTTCAACTTCTATGTCTCCATGTTCAATCAGGTCTTGGACATAATGGCGGAGTTGCATGCATCGATCTGTAGAGTGCCCTTTTATGTGATGGTAATTACAATATTCATTGTCCTTATACCAATTCATTTTGGGTTATCCTTCTTCAAAGGGTTTAATGATGGGATATGTAATACCACGTGATGAAAGACACTAGATAGGCTTTGTCCAAGAGGAGTGAAATATCTTCGCATGTCCCGAGAAGGAGCTTCATTTATAGAGATTATAATTGGTTGTTTAGATTTTAATGTGTTGATCAGATTGTTTTGAACGTTTTGGACATGGCGAGAATCAATAACGCCATCGTTGACTATATTTCGGTTTTGTTAAAGAATTTGGATTTGTCCTAGTTTTGAGGGGCATCTCTATAAGGTTGCTCCCTAAAGAGTGTTTTAAGTAAGCCCTTATAAATGAGGGTTTTTATCTTTGTTCGTTTTTAATGAATTCTTTGAAATTACTCAAACAATGCATTTGTATGTGGAATGATAATTTGGCATTGAGATTTGGAACAAAAATGCTAACTAATTTTCTTTCAGGTATTGAGCAGGGAAATCTATTTGTAATTCCTCTCCATCATTGTAAAAAAGAGTTGAAGTTTTCATTGGGACTTTTTATAGTGTTATAGAGATCGAGCATGGTTATTTCTGAGTCTTAGTTGAAGGAAAAATGTTTAAAAAAATTTTCTGATAAGTTTGTGAATGTTGTGACGATCTTTGGGAAGATGGAAAAACCAGTCTAAATCCTATCCTCCTAAACTTTGAGGGAATAATCGTAAAAGATACGTGTCACGATAAACAACTTCTTGACATTGCATGTAAAATTCCTTGACATGTTCACGGGATCACCTTTTCTTTAGTATTTATAAAACTTTGGTATTTCAAAGGATGACGGAAATGGTAAGCATAATATTTATGTATCAAATGGATAAGGACACAATTATTCAAATTTGAATTGCTTTGATTGTTTTTGTAGTCCTTGAATGGTGTCTTACATATGTTTACATTCTTGTGTGAATGGAAGGTAGGGGACATGTTATCAAGAATTTCGTGAGTATTGGGATCCGGATTGGAGTCGTTTAACCTTTCAACTCTAGCGATTGCTTCCTCAAGTTTCTTTATTAACTCTTGGATTTTAGTGAATAATTCATTGGCCAAAGAGTTATTTGGATTGTTTGGTATTTTGTTGTGATAACTTGATTCACCATTGTTGATAATTTTGTTTAAATTTTATGTCCTGAAGTCAAGGGGTAGTTTTTCCCCCATGGCTAGGATGCATAATAGATATTCGTTCTTTTTTTGTTTTATCACCCTATTTACTTGTTCTTGTTCTTCATTGGTGAGTTCTAGTTACGTGACTTCTTCATCGTCATTTTCATGATTGTGAATACATGTGAATACCATGATGAGATAGGTGTGTGCCGATTAAGATGTAAAAAAGGTGAGGAATTTTTAAATTTGCGTGATTAAATGTGAACTTGATTGTTTTGGATTTGGCTTGAATAAGCTCATTATTACTAATAAGGAGATTAACTCAAAAAAATTATCTCAATATGATTGTGATATAACTTGATACAAGCTATTAGGGAATTTGTGTCATTTGTGTGGATTTGGCATGAACAAGCTTTGGATTGTTGATAGGGAGAGTAACTCAAACAAGTTAATCTCAATATGGTTGTGATATAACTCGAAATGAGTTATGAAAGGATTTGTGTCGGATGTGATTTGGATAAACTTGATAGTTGAAAAATAATGAGTGAACTCAAACAAGTCTCCTAATGTCGGTTGATATAACTTAAAAACATGTTGTGAAGGATTGGTCAAGAATCGATCTAATGAAATCGGTGCGATGTTTTGGTCTTCATTGTTGGATTGCTTAAACATTTTTCTTGGTATTGAATCAGTCGAGAAATGGTTTTTTTATGGAACACGACTAGGATTTGAATTTTTACAATGAACACATTGATATCAACCAATTTTAATGATAAAAATAATGCTAAACTATTTTGTTGACAATTAACAAGTAGTCATGTATATCAAATTATTTTTGCTTAAGAGGTAAATTATCTAGGAATGATCATTGTTTCATGCAATCATACAAATATGTTGTGGAATGATAGATGGAGGATCTTATCACTCCAAAAATATGCTTCCTCCGATATACCCTAGTCTTGATATACCTAATTCTGCGTATAGGGACATATTTGGTATGGGGAACCCTTAGAGTAATGGAGGAGACTCACCAATTCTTACTTGCCTGCTTTAGAGTGAATCACTGATGTAGCCTAGAATTCAATGACATAAATCCAATGAAAACCCTATGCACGCTGACACATCACTCAGCCTAGACTGAGCGCTCACCCAAAACGTGTAAAGGTACCGGTCCCTCTTTAGGGTTGTTGTACCAGGATGTTAGCATGACGAAGACTTAACATGTGTAGCTCCATAACTAACACATCATTCTACAAAGCATACCAGATCTATGTCAAAGGAAAAATAGAACTAAGTACTAACCATGATGAGATCAAAAAGCATACTAGATTCAGATACTCATAGAACTTATACTTAGATTCAGTCAATATTCTTCGTTATATTCAATGCATAAAGTTGCAGAAGTTTCATTATAATATCAAAAGTATGCGCGTAGTAGCATAGCAATGTATGTCTCAATCTCATCACCTCTATGTCACGATCTCCTCTATTCTCCCTCTATTACACAATCTAGTACATATATATAAGGGTGGGGACTTTCCCTTCACCACTTATCCATTCCAATAATAGGTCACATGCTATTCTTAGCCACCTGCCTTTACAAAACTAACCATACATGCAATTGTGCCAACAATATACTACTACTAGCTAGCTGATAGTAGTAGATATATTTTCGGCATGTGTCCATCTGCAGATTACTTTGTGTCCAATCCTAAAAAATTAGCCAATGTGTGGTGCCCACTTCTCTTCCTTGTTTGTGTGCTCTACACGCCATATCTAAAAATAGACCTTATGAGTGAAAATGGTTAAGTCCTAAACTTATGTTCCACGCGTCGTTCTTCCTATCCATTCACGCCTTTACGTATGAATTAATTTCCCACGCATAATTCTTGTGTGCTTTCTCTATCAAGTGTTATTTGATCAACATTACCCCACACTAATTTCATCACCCCGACAATGGTCATCTCCATCAACCAAGTAAAGAATAGAAAAATAGAATGAATGGAAAGAATGAAATAATGTAAAAAAGAATGTTTTACCGTGAAGTCTCTTCTTCACTTAAACAACTAATTCAGGATATTCCTTTTTTATTTCAGGTCTCTGGGTTTGCCATTCAATGAGCACTTGCTCTGCTTTTTCTGGAATGTCCATAGTAATGGACTCCAATTCATCCCTCGTAATCTCCCCTTTTTCATTTTGCAAGACTAACACAATGCTAGAAATTGAGGTCATTCTTCCCTCTAGTAAATCCATCTTCTATGCAATGAGCTTCCCAAGCTCTTCCAGCCGAGTCTTGTGTGGTTCTTGTGTTGCTGTCAGGGCCTCACGCTTCTGCTTAACCATTGACAATCTTTCTACGTGGCCTAATGTTTCATCCTTCATTTCTCTTTGGACCTCATTGTTCTCTTCCAGGGTCTTTACATTGATAAGCCTCTAGAGCTGTGCAGATGTTTAAGGCTTGGTCTACTTTCTTCAATTCTTCTTGTAGTGCTTGTAGCATTCCTTCATAGGATGTAATCTTCCACATCACTAAATCCTTCTCTTGTTCGCCTCTTTTTCTAGATCCTTTGGCGTTGGCATGCGCAGAGGCTCATCTTCAAGTACTAGGTCCACCAACTTTCCTACATAATGTATTGTTGAGGAAACATCTATGGTACTTTTGGCTCTAAGTGTGGCCTAGCTCTTATGACATTATCACCAATCTCCTCTGCGATACTTGATAAATACATCATTTTTCTTCTATACTAAGTCCCTCTCCCGTTTAGGCACGTTATTTCTCCATCCTTAGTTTAAATATCCTCACTGAGTGCCCTAATTATGGCAGCCTTGTCCATATTCTGTCTTGCCACCTTTGTTGAGACTTTGACCAATGCGTTACTCACCTGTTCATTCGACATGATAGTAGGCTTTACTATCATGTGTCTAGCCTAAGGTGTCTTCTTCAACCTCCTTGATACACATGCCTCCTCACATACATCAAAAGTTGGCTCATTCATGTGTGTGTGCATGAACCATGCAACTACTTCCTCAGTACGCACTGCGGGCCATATCTTCATCCATGAGCTCCCAACCATATAAGTCTTTCTCGGGTCAGCAGTGCTCGAAACGGGCACGGATAATTTTTCCTATGTGCTCAAAGATAACCCATAATTGGTGGAATGTGCTCTCCACTCTTTCTTCTAGACTATTACTACTTAAGAAATTTAGCGTCCAAATTTGGGACTTGTGTCTCCATGTCCCGAGAATTTTCTACTGACTTTCTCCTCTGTACCTTTTCTTCCTCTACTCTTTCCTTCGATTCCTCATCCTTTTGTTCTTCTATGTTCTCTGGAAGTGTAGAAGAAATATGTGCACTTTCCTCTGACTCTTCCACCTCCTCATTCAACTTTAGTTTCCTCCTTCTCTGCGTGGTTGTCTCCTTCTATGGAGAGATTCTAGGTGATTTGTGCACTATTTGTGGAGTAGCACCTTGGGTCCTTATTCTCCCCGAGCACCCTCTTAAATTGGTGCTCTCCTTCGATTGCATTCAAGTCCTCATCATCTACTTCTTGTGGTTGAGGTGGTGTAGTGGCATGCTCGGCTTCATCCTTATTCATAGAATATCTTCTACCTCTATGATCTAAATCACCACTATCTTCACGCTCATCCTCCTCATCCTCCACTTCAATTAGCTCTATGGGCTTAGGCGTTGGGATGTTCTCCATTGTATGCTTTCCCTTTGGTGGTGCTGGAAGTGTGAACTCATCTTCCACATACTTGTTATTCTCCATCTTTGGCTTTAGTTGGAGATACACCAACACTTTGCTCTAATATCTCCCACCGCCAAAATTATTGGTTTGATGCTCAATACATCTGAAATGAGTCTTTCAACATATGCACCCCACCTTGGATACACATATTTCTTCCTTAGTGTGTGGTAGTCACAATCTACCTTATCCGCGTTGAATGTGAGTCATCACGATCTCAGAAAATTGTGTACTAACTCCGGAAGTACCTTGTTGTGAAGGCATATGGAAATTTACACCAAGGACTCCATGATCCATCCTTCATGGTGAACCACACTATACAAAAATGTTGTTATATAGCAAATTGGACAACCTTTCCAACTACTCGAAGGCAAGTCTTTGGGGATGTGCCATTCTTCCTCAAAATCCTCACAAAGCCTATCAAACCACTTCTCATTCCTTTACTTAAACTAGTCTATAATTCATCCCTCACACAAGTACTTCTTGATGCATTCTACAAACAAATTTTTTTCCATTGGATACTCCCATACCTTCTCCTTTGGTCCATCAGGTACTCTGATCTCCATGAACACCAGTGATAATATAACAGCTCCAAAGCTGATCTTTCCTCCTACGCACACTTCCTCAATAATTGTCTCGAAATATAACACAAAATTTTGTAGACTAATCCTTGAGACATATTTTTGCAATGTGAAGCCATGTGGTGTTCACTTGTGACCACCTTTCTTGCTCATTTAGCTTTGTAACAAGATGTGCGATGCTCAGCAACTAGATGCTTCTTCGTTTGTCAATGTCCATACTGCGGACACTTTTGTACCCCAACTCCTTTTTGGTCTCCAATATTGCGGTCTTGTTTGTCGGTTCATCTTGCAAATCATCTTCTCGGCCTTTCAACCCTCAAGTTACCAATGAGATGAGTGTGGCTAAAATTCGACTCTAGGACCTACAAAGTAGAAAAATTCCTCGTATACTCTACTTATGAGCCATTGGTATAAAGGATCATATTTCCCATAGTAAGGGAGATCATATAGTTGGTAAAATCCTATCTTCTCGCAAGATCTTCTTCAATGCTAGCATTGTCATACACCAACATGTCTTCCGCCATGCATTTATTTGTCTTTGTGTTCAACAACGCGTCCAACTCCTTATTCTTTTTGTGGTACGGTGATTTTACTCACTAACCTTGGGCCAGGCCTACTTTTCCTTATTTGAGAATCCCACTCCTCACCGATGATAACCCCTTTTGGATATTGCATATCGAAAATTTGGTTTCAGATCCATCTCTTCTTCATCTTCTACCACCTTCTTCTTTCCTTCATTCCTCCTATGCAATCGATTTCTTGGGTGTCATTTCTACCTTGAAATCTTTTGTAGATCCTTGCCTTCTTGAATTCTAAAATGTGTGAAGCAAAACCTAGCTCGATTCAAAGTGTGCCCTAGGTGAAATAACGTGCCCAAATCCTCTCTTTCATTTCACTTTGCTCAAACCCTTCACCATTAGGACACAAGATTCTTCTGCACACATATCTCTTTGTCATGAATGGTTACACACCTATTGCACCTTAATATGATCACTCGGCTCTTTGCACTTGGCTCCTTTTTAAATACTCTTAATCGCAATGGTAAAAATGAACTTGCATCCCATCCTTATATAGATTTTCAAAATTTTGATGCATTCATTTCTCCTTCACCTACCAAATATCCTCTCATTAATTGACCAATTCCATCCTTTCCACGTGTTACATCCTCGTGCCTCAGCTATAACCTTCTAGCGCACCTTCCTACCCTCTGGTCATAGAATTCTCTTCAATGTACGTCCTTGCACTTAAGTACCTCATCACTACACCTTCTACTGGTAGTTTCTATGGCCTCTGCTTACCTCACGTTATATTGTTTCTTCATTTATCTTCATCTTTGGTCACTTTTTAGAAGTAATCCTTTGACTTGAAGAACACCTGTAGTAGCTTATTCTTTTCATCTTTCAATTCCCACAATCTTGTACCTGGATATCAACAACCACCCCACACTAAAAGGATGTGCAGTCCTCTATGCATAAACATGCTTCATGTAGTAATTAGATTCATGTGTATAAGTGCATTTATTTCACAACACCAACTAAATTGAAAAAGCATAGTGACAAAGAAGGAAACACATTAAGGAAATACAAAATTGAAAACCTAATCTAAATGGAAATACTACCTTATTACAAACACCAAGAAGACTTATTTATAGTAGGGCTTCAGCCTACTCCCGTTGAAGTAACCGGGTAGCCATGTTCCATCAAGTGCTTCTAACTGAAAGCACCTATTTCAAGTATGTAAGTGATAACATATGGCCCTAACCAATGTACCTTAAGTTTTCTTGGATGGCACAAGAACTTAGAGTCATAAATAAGTACCATTTGTCCATTCTTAAATTTCTTATCCCTTATGTTTCTATCATGCCGGGCTTTCTTCCTAACCTTTTCTTGCTTCGACTCCAACATGTTATGTCTCGTCTCTCATCCAAATAAATTATCTTCTCAATCTATTCTTCTAAAGCTTGTTCATTAGCTAGACCACCGGTGTGTACAATATGCAAATAAGGTAACATAAAATCCATAGGAAGAATGGCTTATGTACCAATCACTAACTAAAATGGTGTGGCTTTGTTCAACCTTTTATATGTCGTTTGATATGCCCAAAGTACTATAGATACTTTATCATCCCAATCCTTTCTTCCAACATCACAGATTTTTTTTAATTTCTGGCCCAAAATTTTGTTGAAAGCCTCAGCAGTCCCATTTTGTTGAGGTTTATAGGGTGTAGTCTTATGGTGTGCAATCATGAACTCATCTAATAAAATTCTAATTATCTCATTAAGAAAATGTGTGCCTCTATCACTGGTTAAACTCAAAGGACATCCATACCTTGTAATAATATGTTCCCATAGAAATTGAGTTGTTGTAGCCACTGTACAGTCCTTGGTAGGTGTTGCTTCTATGAACCATGTCGAGATAGTATGTGCAAGTTATAATATAACGTGATCCAATTTTGCACTCAACTAGGGAAATTGGACCCACAAAATCTATAGCCCATTTCTTAAACGTTTTTGTGTTGGTAATTGGTCTAAGAGGCATTTCATCTTGTTGAATTGGTCTTCCAAGATGTTGACAGTGATCACATGCCTTACAAAATTCCTTACAATATTTATACAGGGTCTCCCACCATAACCCAAATGAGAATAATTTTGCGTATTATGGCATCACACCGCATAGTGACCTCCTACAATTCCACCATGAACTTCTTCCATAATGCCTGTGTGCTCATGTTCTAATACACAATGGTGCAATATTTCATCTTGGCCCATTTTGTATAAGTCACCACTAATTAACATATAAGGTGCAACGTGTTTAACAAGTTGTTTCTTCTCCAAGGATTTCATTCCTTCTGGTGTCATCCTTGTGTGTAAAAGATAGTAATGTTCTCTAGTTCGATGGCGTGCATTGTAACATGTATAATTGTGTATCCGGCATGGTATCCTTAATTACTTGTGCTTCTTCTCCGACTATATTCTCTATAGATGGTCTAGTCTAGAAATACTTTTCCTAGTTTTACCACAACTATGAAATCAAACTCTTGAAGTAGGAGCACCGATCGACATATGTGCCCTTGTAAAACATGCTTATTTACAAAATACTTCAATGCATGTGATTTGTATAAAAGATGAATGGTGTAGCTAGTAGTTTTGACTAAATTTATGCAATGCATAGATCATGGAAAAAGCTTCACGCTCTGTAGTTGTGTAATTTTATTATGCAAGAGTCATCTTTCTACTAGCAAAACAAATAGGATGATATACAAACCTTCACCAGTTGAGCCAACACCACACCAATGGCCATGCCAGAGGCATCAACATGTACATGGAATGGTTTGTCCCATGAAGGAAAACGTAGAACGGGCATGGTAGTAAGTTTTCCTTGATGTCTCGAACATGCGCTACTGCTACTATTTTGCACCCAGAGAGAATGTACCTTTCCCTTTCAGTAACTCTTCTAGAGGTGCAGTGATTTTAGCATAGCCTTGGAGAATTTTTTTGTAATATCTTATATGTCCCAAAAATCTATGCACCCTACTTTGATTGGTAGGCTCCCCTAGGCCTATAATGATTGCAAACTTTGTTGGGTCAACCAACAAACCCTCTTTGTAGATTATGTGCCCTAAAAGTATCCCAAATGGTGTAGTAAATATGCACTTCTTGATGTTCAAAGAGATACTCAACTATTTACACCGTTCAAAAATTAAGCATAGATTGTCATAATGGTACTTAACTAATCCATACACCATCTAATCATCTAAGTATACCTGTAAGAAGTTGTGAATAAATTCTTTAAACACTTAGACAACTATGCATGAAAATACAACAGGCACATTTTTTAGACCAAAAGGCATGACATTATAGGTGAAGATATCCCATTCAGTAGTAAATGTAGTCTTTTCCTGATCCTCTTTTGTAATTCTAACCTATGATGACCTGCAGAGAACCCATATGTAAAATAATATATTTTGCACCTATGACTCCTAGTATTTTGTCAATAAATGGCGTAGGGAATGGATCTATTACACATGCAAAATTTAACTCCCCACATAGTCCACACATATTCTAATTAGTCCATCCTTCTTGCTACGATCACCATTGGACTAACCCATTCTGACTCATCAAGGGGCTTGATAATTCCATATTTCAACATGTTATCAATCTCTTCTTTGACCTTTTCATGCAAATTGGGGTTTATTCTGTAAGGCCTCTTCCTAACTAGGTGCGCCCCCTCTGTAATTTTTATCTTTATCTCCCTAACAACTCATGCATGTCTTTAAGTTCATGGTACATCCTAGTAAATAGTTCTTGGTATTACCTTAATAACTCAATGATTTTTTCCACTTCATAGTCGACCAATAATCTCCAATTATAGCTTCCTTAGGCTCAGTATCTGTGCCAATATTCACTCACTTTGTCTACATAGGTTCATGATAGGTGCACACGGTGGTCTTATCTGCACTGTCTAATACCTCATGCCTTCCTATTGAATGGTTTACATCTAGATTATCTACTTATTCATCATCTATTAAGTATACCATTTTTCCTTTCTCTTTCTCAAGGCAAGCGTGTTGAAGTAATATTGCATCGGCCTTTGATTCTTTATCAAGATGCGCTCATGAGTCCTCTTTATCTAATAATTCTTGGAGGAGTTCTTCAGCCTTGGCACTATCCCCCATAGTTAAGCACTTGATAACTTTTAATGCTTCTTCTACTGGAGGTTTTGTAGAGAAGAAGTCAAATGTCTATGCCATTCCTACAACTAAATTCTACCAATTTCTAGTTTCTCTATGGAGTTCTGCATATACATACCAAACACACATGAAGCCTTGTAAAGTGAAACAAAACCAGTGCACCCATAGTGAAGGTGGTAAAGCTTCCTGCCCTTCTGTCTAGAGTCTCTCACACTTCTAAACATGGTGTTGAACAAGTTGATCACCGTGATAGTTGCATATTTGTGTAGGTGCATTACTCCTAAAGAACCTAGTAGCAAGAGCAACCCCAATTTCATTCCATTTGACCATATTATCCCTGTGGACCACCCACTAGTGGGCTGATGTCCCACATAGTGTATATGCTAGAATATTTCTCCTCTCTAGTGGGTCTATCCATTTTTCTTCCATGGTGCATAAGAATACCATGGGATCCCCTTTGCCTATGTAACAAGGTACCGAGTTGTTACCTATCCTCCTTACATAACGCGGTTTAGTGCCTTGAGGGAATATGCTCTTTACTTCACACCCTACCAACTCATAAGTGTTGTGAGCCCAATTATCACAAGCAACACTTGTAGTATCACTAATAGACTATGCATCCTCCCACTAAATTAGTCCTTCTTTGGTTAGTTCAATCATCTCTGGATCTCAAATGGCACGTACATAAATCCTATTCAGATCTTCTTCACTTAAGGGCTCAACATAGGGCGTAGACTTTCCATTTGTTAAAGGGATAATGACCCTTTCCTCTTTATTTTCAAAAATGATATAGCCCTTGTTGAACTGGAGGTCAACATTATTTGCATATAAGACTAAGGATGCCCTAATAAAGTCGGAAGCTATCTAATTGTTCCAGCACTAAAAATTCAAAGTCTCCATTGAACTTTTCTCCTTGTATGGTAATGGACGCATCTTTTAAAACTCCTATGGGAGTGGCCTTAGTCCGATTAGCCATGAATAATACATTAGAGGATGGCTAAAATGGGGTCTCCCCATTTATACCCATGCATCCAAAGTAAGAACATTGACTTTTACGCCTGTATCAATCAGTATATTACTCAACAGCCACCCATCCACAACAACATTTAAAGTAATTTCCTTTTCATAATCCATGCTATAATAAGAGGAGATTTTCATTCGGGATCTTCCATCTGGTCTCAATACTTACATGCGGAGTTCCCTTTTAACCAATTCCCTAATAGTGGAATGATGTTCTCCCTGCGCGCAACATTTTGCACAATTCTCTCAAATCATCTATATCAGTTTGGACTATCTCTGATGCTTTCTTTTGACTCCTTTAAATATTATATCTCACCCTAAAGATTCCTTAGCACTTCCATGGTATCCTGATAAACCTCTTCTAATAGGTAGGACATGGGGTACAAAGTGCATGAAGAATGTCATCCTTAGTGATGGTAGGTTTTTCTTCGTAATGCCTCCCCGACACATGCTACCTAAACATGAGTCATGATCTTCACTTGTAGTGCCTCATATTTTACTCCCATATTGCGAATCCATTGATTGTCCACAGTGCATTTTATCCTAACCATCCCCATGCCTTTTTTTTTCTTGTTTATGTTGCTTACTCAGATGCTCATATAAGTCTAGGAACTCTTCATAGCTATGGTTCTTCCCACAGAAAGAACATGTAATATTCTAAGGACATTCACACCTATAATGGTCAAGAGATCCACATGTATAACATGTTCCGTGAGGAAACTCACTTCTTACACCACCACAACCTCGTCCTTCGAATCCACCACGGTATCCTTGACCTCTCTACCACGAATGCCTTCAAAGCACTCCTCATTTTGATTATAGCATGCCCGATATTGCTCCCGATCTTAATGCTTAGTCTTTCCCTTAGACTTATCTCGAAACTCTTATCTATCATACACCAATATCAATAGCATCATGGATTTTTCCAATCAGTTGGCAGAATCCTCCACATCATGTGTTGTGGACCTATAGATTTTACAGTAGCTTGAAACGTTCTTCCTTATCACGTGTTGCAATAATGGGCAGTGGCTAGCATCATGGTTTAAATGGCATATCTCACAATCCATCAGCAATGAGTGTATTGTTCTATGAGGACAACTATCCTTTATGTGACCTTCTACTTCACAATTTGTACACTAAATTCTGATCATGTTTCATAGGTTGAATTCACTATAATTTCTCTAGTTGTTTGCCATAGTTGCAATTTGTGCCTCTAAGAACAGGCTAACTCCAAAGTGTCAATACTCCTAATTACCTCAACATGTAAGGATGATTCTAATGCCTTGCAGAGATCAATATGTCTTATGTGACAATCCCCTCCTAAATGGTGTAATCAATCCTCTAACAAACCATTGTGTATGTTGGGTTATGTGTGTGTCATAAGAAAGCTTTGATAACAATGTTTTAAACCGTGCATAATACTCTTTAACACTCTCGGTAGTGCCTTGTTTGATATCCTTGAGTGCACTTATACTCTTTCGCTCAAACTCAGGGATATGGAACTCTTTAAGGAATGCATCCTTTAAAGTCAGTATAATTTACACAAGTTTGATCGGGTCAAACTTCCCGTACTAACCGTGTGCACGTCCTTGTAACGTAGTAGAAAATTGGATTTCCCTACGCTTAGAAGTTGTGATTGCTTTTGTGTGCCACAATATTTCACACATAAGACATGTTCAGCAACATCTTCTATACCCCTATACTTTGAAGACGTAGACATTTCCATATAAATATTATGGGGTTAGGTGGACCTTTCCCACTTGATTCGAACCTTTAGTGTTTCCCTTGCCTCCAGAACCTCCAGATCCACCTAAACTAGAACTTCCCATGCCTCCTGATCCCAAACCTGTAGCTGGAATAGGTCATGTAGATGTACTCCCATGTGCTCCAACAATAGTACTATACTAAACCCCTATGGTCTGTGAAGTAGTTCCAGTTCTAGAAGTGAATCCAAATTTGGTGTGCTCATATTCTATGTGAATGATGCGCCTGAAAAACACACCTCCAAATAGCAATGAAGTCATCTATCCTACCATTAATGTACTTTCTCTCTTACTTTCCAAACTTGCCTACTAATTACTTGTCATACTAGATATTAGAAAACCAAGCGCAAGGGCTAGGTTACCAGGTGGATTTAGATGCATGCCTGCGGCCCAAGTCATCTCTGCTTTAGCACACTTCCTTTTGAGGCCAAGGAGAGTTTCTTGTCATACTTTCCCGGATGGGAGAGTTCCGATGCTTTGGCTCCACATCTTCTACATGAGCTCCAAATTCCTCACGAGCCATCTCTCTCCTCAACTCCATCTGTGCTGCAACATCACACTGCTTCTCTATCTCCCTCTCACATGCCTCATTATTTTTAAGCCACCTTTCTTCCCTTTTCCTTTTTTCCTCTAGGTTTGCCATCTTTCACCAATCATGTCCCCCACCCCGCGCGTGTGGGGGGTTAGTTAGCTCTCGGTTTACTCTCTAGGTTCAAATTTACCATCAAGATCTTGATCGTTAGTGGAATGCCTTGTAGGCAAGTTCCTCATGGATGTCATAAGAACTAGAATTTAGCTACCTCTAGACATGAATAAGTAGAAATTGAGTATTACAAGATATAATTGTTCAAGACACCATGAAACCACATATCTACGGCTCAAGTCCAAACTAGATCAGCATCATAAAGGTCTTGGATATCTTCCGCATCCGACAAGTGCACAATACCTCCAATTCTATTTAGATGCATAAGTAATCAGCCACTCGTACAATTCTACTAGAAAGATAGCAAAAATCTCTCATATAAATTGTCATACATATTCTATTCTACCCAAGCGTGTACATTAAAATCAGATCCAATATTGAACCATCATGCATATTCTTCTTCCAAATCATGTACCCATTCTTCAATACTTGCTAAGGTCAACTGGTATGTCTTCATTGCAAAACCATCTTGAAAACAATCTGAAAAAAATAGGTCCCTGCAATGAAACCAATGATGCAGCTAAGAATTTAGTGACACAAACCCAATGAAAACCCTATGCGTGCCGAGAGATCACTTAGTTTTGACCGATCACTCACCCAAAGCACATAAAGGTACCAGGTCCCTCTTTAGGGTTGTTGTAGTAATGTTAGCATGACGAAGAATTAACATGTATAGTTTTGTTACTAACACATCATTTTACAAAGCATACCAGATCTATATCAAAGGAAAAATAGAACTAAGTACTAACCATGATGAGATAAAAAAGCATACTAGATTCATATACTCATAGAACTAATACTTATATTCAGTCAATATCCTCCATTATATTTAATGCATAAAGTTATAGAAGCTTCATTACAATATCAAAAGTATGCGCGTAGTAGCATAACACTGTATTTCTCAATCTCATCACCTCTATGTCACAATCTCCTCTATTCTCCCTCTATTACATAGTATACTACATATATATAAGGTTGGGGACTTTCCCTTTATGACTTATCCATTCCAATAATAGGTCGCATGTTATTCTTAACCACGTGCATTTACAAAGCTAACCATACATGGAATTGCACTAACAATAGACTACTACTAGCTAACCGACAAGAGATGCAGACCTATTCCTGGCTTGTTTCCATGAAGCGTACTTCATGTCCAATCCTCCAAAATTAGCCAATGCATGGCATGCATGTCTCTACCTCATTTGTGTGCTTTGCACACCATCTCTAAAATATACCTTATGAGTGAAAACGATTAAGTCTTGAACTTTTGTTCGCGTGCATTCTTCTTATCCATTCGAGGCCTTTGCGTATGAATTACTTTCCGTGCAAACTTCTTGTGTGCTTTCTCAAGTGTTCTTTGATCAATAATCACCACGTCTAAAACAACTTTTGTGAAAAGGTGTAAGGCGATGGGGTGATGAATGTGTATTGTTTCCTTATAACTCCCCCGAACATTTACAGTATAATACACAAGATTCATTGTTATAGATATTTAGGCATGACTCGCATGCTCCGCATGATAATAGCATTATCGCAAGTGAAGATCGGTGGTGAGGTAAATACCAACGCGTTGTGATGAGACTATGTCTCAAAGTGAAATGCAGATGCAAATGTTGTTGGTGCATGGTAGTCAAGTCCACGTCACTAATGTAGCATTGGTGGTGATGAAATCCACCTCTACTACATGCAAAAACAAGAATGATGATGTGATTATATGCAAGGTTCTTTCCAACTTGAAATAAATTACTGGTAGAAAATGACAATGTACCAGTATTCTAAAATTGGTTTTTTTGTTTCAGTAGTTTTCTTTGAATGGTGGTCATTTTACGAGGATTTTTTTGTTTTTTTATAATATGCTAATGACATGATCCTACAAAAACAAATTAGTAGTTATCCTGCAAACAAAATGTTAGGAAGAAAAATGATTGTGGTTGTTTTTGATTTTCTAGATCGCTCAAATATGCATGAAAAAGGAATACACATCCAAAAATTGATCGAAAATAGAGATAATTCAAATTATTTATTTAAGCTACAAAATGCCCCACTAGTATGAAATGTTGATTTAAATTTGATGATTTGATTGGGGATCCCGCAATGTTAGAACAAGAACTAAACAATCGCGACCATTTCTGATTTTCCAGATCACTCAAAGGCGCAGGAAAAGAGCATATGCAGATACAATTGAGAAATACTTTGGCAAAAATGTGGATAATTATTGCACTTAATCATGATTGCAAAATAGCGATAACGATTATCTTCACAAAAAAAAATGATGAAAGAAGAGTTGTAAAACGTTACTAGAAGTGTCGTCATGGAAAGTTGGAATGTAAGGCAAATTTTTTTGTTTTGCAGAGCCCGGGTGGCCTCCAATGTGCAAAGGAAGACTCGAATGAAAATCTAATAAGTATGGCAAGATAGGTATGAATAGGTCTTGTATTGGTGAAAAAGGTCTAAGAAAATGATTAGTAGTTTGTACCTACAAACAATGTTAATAGAATGATTACTAAAAATAATTAATTATAATCACGAAGTGTGAAAAATCACAAAATTAAGTTGATAAAATAAAATGTGGAGATTGTGAATGAGGACGCAAAAGTTACAAAACATGATTAAGAATGAGCTTGAAAAAGAATCTCGAAAAGTGATAAATATTGCACGGGTGGTCGGAAAAGGGAATTAACGTTGGTGATTTACGATTGGGAAGAACCACACAAGAAGGTACAAATTTGAAAAATCAAATTGTGAAAAAATTGGCAATGATTTGGTACAAAGTGATCAAAGGCAACTAAAAATAAATAATGATAAAAGACATAATTAAATAAGAGTGTTATTAAAATCATGATAAAGAGAACATTAGCAATAAAAATAACTCGAATCTGCAACGTGATGGGAGTGTGAACATGGTGTGAACATGGTGGGTTTGTGTAGATGAATTTTAAAACGAAAATGTGGATGTATATGCCAATAACATGGATTTATATTATGAAAATGTGGACCTGGAGGAATACATGCCGAAAGGTGATTAGAAATGGGAGATGTTTAAGACAAAAATGGGGAATTTTAAAAGGAGGCAAAAGCATAAAAATTATTAACGGAGATGGGATAGGTGAGGGTAATTAAAGTGGAGGCTCTAATTGCAAGACAAAGTGACATAGGGTAGGTGTGGATGGGAGGGCGAATAAAGTGGAGAATCGTTTTTGTGGATCTTATGGATGGGGATAATGGTACGTGAGAAGGGAGTGGAAATAGTAGTAGCAAATTTAATATTTGGAGTGGAGTATAACTCCAAGAGGGATGGGAAATAGTAAAGTAGATATGATACATGGATATGACTGAAGTTTTGAAGAAAAATAGTGAACCTAAAAATGAACGGAGACTTTTAATTAGTAGAGGATATGGGATGGAGACTTACGTGTTAAAGCCAAATATTATCGAAAAGTTGAAGATGAAGTATTAATGTATATGGGAATGCCACCAAAATGTAAATGGACTGTGTGGGATTCCAAATGTGAATATGACCAAAGTGTGAATATTAAGTAACGTACAAGATTAATGTAAATGTGAAAAAAGTGTGCGATGAAATGGACTTCCAAATGTGAATACAAAAGGGAAATGGTAACATATAAAGGAAGACTGAAGATGCGTATGCATATACCGAAGTAGTGATGAATGATAGAAATAAAAATATTGTGAATTCCAGGTCATGTAAGAGGTTGAACGTGGAGGTTCGGGATTACAGTCTGGGAATTTTGTAGGATATGCGTGAAGCACGACTGGGTAGGTTGAGTAAATCACCCAGGAAAGTTGGCAGCATCGGGAGAGAGGTGGGTGCTTGTGGTAGACAAATAAAGATGCTATGTGGGGTTGCAATTTTTTTATGACGTCCTTGTGGAATGTAAGTTCCCCTGGGAGGTGAAGATACAAAGTAATATAAATAAATAAGAGCTTCCCTTTTGACCTACTTATGTGCTTGAACTGGTTTCTCAGTCTACGCCAACCATAGGACAAGAAAGAGGAACTAAATTCTTTAACAGAGGCAGTATATGGTATATAAAGATGGTGGCAGTGTGGGAGCTGGACCGAGGGCCGAGGGGTCAAGGAGAGTAGTCGTGGCCGAGTGGGGATGTGTGTGACACAAAGAGTGGGAGATAGGATACGGGGAGTGAGGAGGGATGCTCGAGTTGGACAGGATCGGGGTAAGAATGGATGTGGGTAGTGCATGAGTGTAGGGAAGATGAGTGGTGAGGTGAAGTGTAGGGAAGAAGTTGGGACTGTATGGGAGGTTGGGACTGTATGGGAGGGCGGAAGAAACGAGTGGTCGGGAGTCGTGCAAGTGTTGGGGATGTGAACGGAGAGCTAGGAGACGTGATTGGGGGAGATGGGTTGATGTGGAGGGAATAGGGAGAGTTTTATTTTAGTTTTTATTTATCTAAATAAATATCCTTGTATAGAAATTGAGATCAATGTATTCAAGAGCTAAAGTTTTAAAAATAGTAACAAAATGTTTAAATAAAATAAGAGTTATATAGATTTTTTATTTTTTTGAAAGCATAATGTACATTGAACTTTAAAATGAGATTTGAAAATTAAATATAAACTATGAGAGTTTCAAAATTAAGATCTAGATATAGTTGAAAAGGAAGATCGAAAGAAATAAAGATATTGTTTTTTGTTTTTTTTTGAAATGAAGATCGAAAAGTATGAATTTGAGGAAAACAAGATATATAGTGATTTAAAACTAAGATTTAAAAATTTATTAGTAAAGAAGATCGATTCACAAAGCAATAAAAATAAATAAATAAATTCATTTTCTAGATTGGTTTCCCATGACAATAAGATGATAAGCTAATGACTTGTTCATGTGATGTTGTAGATTATTATTGAATAGCCAAAAGCGGTGTAAAACAACAAAAGAATGTGTATTGACAAAGACTACTAACCCAATCAAAACGACGATATCGTAGTCTGTATGGAAATGACGAAAAACAAAAAAGAAGTGCTCTCCAAAACCGGAACTCGGGAAACTATTTGAAATGTAACCTCTGTGATGACATTAGGATTGAATATTTCTGTCATGATCCATAAGTATCCGGATCAGGTGATGGATGTCCTTCTGCTAAACACCAAGCACCGAGGAGATCAAAGACAGGATGAGCATTGTAGGTTCATTGGTACTATAACCTGTAGATGCACCACAAGACACCACACAACAAAAACACTACCCACAACGTGAAGGTTAACCAAAGAAGGCCATAAGGCATGAAAAAAGAAATAATAATGAACAATAATAAACAAAGAATGGATAAAACCACTAATTGGGAAATCAATGGTAACAGATCAAAAGTAACCGGGTGTGCCAGAATGTAAGCTAGGAAAAATACACTACTAATAAGGAAGTAAAATACTAACAATAATACCTCCCATTCGCTTCTGTAGAAAATATTAGAATGGGATAGAAAACAAGGATGATCCCCGATTACATGATATGTAGGTTCTTTTCTCAAAACGAAGCAAATTGCAACATCCTCATTTCGAACATCGAACAAGGGAATTTTTTTTTTTTTTTTTTTTTTGATAACGTTCACCGTTATGAATTATAAATTCAAACACACGCTCAAGTTTTAATAATTGTTCTCTCCCCAAACAACACAGTTTGATCACACAATTTCTTTTTAAAACGAATGTTCCCTGCTCGCATATTTACAATATGGAACACACATTCAATGCCATTCAATCTTATAACAGATTCTATATGCTCATCAGAAAATGACTCGATGAACTGCGATCTTCCATTTTCATGGCTCGGAGTTTCAACGATCCTTCATTTCATGACTCAACAACCGATCCTTCATGTTCATGACTCGCAACAACCGATCCTTCATGTTCGTTTATGCATAGTATATTATATATACCGTTCTCATAACCTTTCCTGGTTATCGAAGTGATCCATTTAAGAAGCCTATCTCAATATCTCATATCGATATTCATCGACATCCCGCATCTTAAATTAAGTGATAAGGACAACGCAACCAACAATTGCGATACTTTGGCCAAAGATTTTCACATGCTTTGATGATCATATTCCCGGATGTGATACACATCTACGGAATACGTCCTTCACTTCACTTCACCGTTATCTAGAATGGTCTTTCCCGGCTCCTACCACCCTCATCATTTAAGGTCAGTTTTAAACTTTCAATTCCAGCTAGTAATATGAACGGGTATAGGAAGGAACTCCTGGTAACTAAAGATACGCAGACATATGGTGTCGTTACCCCACGACTCCGTGTGTCTATTTATCTTTAGTATTCCGAGTCACTCCGTATACCAGATCATACCCTATCCCCTCGCTAAGAGCTACACATTCAAATTTATGTATTCTAAATGTTTTAATTCGGGAGGGCATTGCTATATGTCAGCGCAACATTGTGTCGTCATGAAGACCCCGTCTTCATGAAGACACCTTCTGTAGCTGGCGTATGCCAATGTCCTGCAGAATCCACCCATCGAGAATACACATCCTGCTCAAGTGACTTAGCCACGAGTTAATAATTAAAATCAACCTTCAAATTCGTGCTTTGATCCTCGATCCTCGCTTCCGTTGCAATGTATATAACTAAGAGGGACTAAACCGGCCCATTAGTTTGTTGTGTATCTTCACCTTCGTATCGAAGGGCTACAATTCCTTACTTGGTTTATTTCTTAATCATTGATTAAGCGGCAAATTGCATCGACGGACGTGATAAGTTTAACCTATTAAACTTAGCCAAGATTTTTCCAACTGCAACTAATTTCAGAATATTAACTTATTAGACGTCATTCAAATGAGGTCTAAACTTCGAGAAATGAATTCATTTGTTCTCCTTAACGTTATATAGTTAAGGTCCATTAGTTGTGGATATATTTATCCTATATCCTTTATTCTGAATTTTATCAAACGGGATCATAAATGGAGTTCGAAAGCAAAGTTCGATTACTCCGAAGTTGAATTGATATTCCTTAGCTCCTAAGCTAATCCTGAATACCTTCTAATTATGGAATCATATTCCTCTTAATCCTTTTTAATGTCAACTAAAAATTCATCTTTACCCAAGTATGAACTATTTGCACTTTTCAACTTAAAAGTTGCACTTAAGTAAGAATGCAGATATCGCTTCAATTCAAAGATCCATCCAAGGACAATGAAACAATTCCAAATCAAGAAATAACATCATATTTCCAATTTAAACAGCAATATCAAACTGATATAATTATTGAAAATATCACACTTGTAATTGTATTCAATATTTCAAGTCATAATCTGTACATTTGCCAATCCAGCTGATTGGGCATAGTTTTTATACAAAACATCCATACAACTCATGGACAGAAGAATATATTTTCTTCTTTTCACAATTCCTCGAAGAGGAATAAAAGCAACAATTACAATTCATTATCAACAATCAGAAGTATCAGAAAACAGCCAAGTCTTCCTTCTAATCAAATTTCATCTGCAAAATGAATTGCACGGGTCAGTTCAATGAACTGAGCATATTAAGCACTTATCCTTAAAATAAGATGCTTCAATTAACTGTCTCAATAAAAGAACCCTGCTTTTATGAACGCCAGTTAAACATCATTCACGAAATAGGCACAAAAGAAAGATCAGCATAACAACTGAACTATCAAAATATTATCACAATCAGCAATAAGACTGCTGTCCTGTTTCCACATAATTTTAAACATACTGTTATCCCTTCCACGCCTTTCATTAATAATAAATGCAAAGGATGAAACTAACTGAAATGTAATTCATTACTTTCCTTCCAATTCGTGTATTAAATTCAAGCAATCAAATACAGACAAGAAAGCGAACAGCAATGCATATAGTTGCTCCCATCTAAGCACTATAAAATTTCATTAATCACGAATTTCAGATTTCCAACTGAATGAAAGAAGAAAAGATCATTTTTCCGAGTCATTCATTCATATCTCTATTTCTTTCCGCATGACTGTCCTAACAGTGGAAACCAAACGAAAGACAATTCAAGATAACAGTTCAGAGTGAAACTTACAAAATCCATTCGGAATTCACTTTCCGGAGCAGCAAGGATAATTTCATTTATAATCAGCTTTAAATGAAAAACAGGAAGAATTCATCATCCATATCCACACTTCATTTGAATCAGACTCATATAAAGATCCGAAACAGGTTAGTACAACATTATGTACGCCCAAGATTAAACAATATAAGGCTGCATACCATATATTTTCCATAATAAAAGAAACCATATTTCTTTCACGGCATACTAAACAGACAAACAGTACTTCCATCATGCAGTCAATTAATCACATGTTTTCCTAATCCTGTGAGCATATCCCGATTAAACTAACATTTTATTCATTCCCCTTTAATTTCACTAAGAAACAATCATTTGCTCCGAATGAAATAAAAACACTCAATTCGTGTTTATCTTAGCATGACAGCTCAACTTATGAAAATAACAACACATTTATTTTCATTGAAAGGCAACTCACATAGCCTGTACAGTTTCAATCCAACATGCCTCAACAATGAATATCCAATTCGAGTTCTATCTCAATCATCCGTTACCTTCAAAACAACATTCTCCATTTTCTTAATGAGGTACAGAATTCAAAGTATAACATTCATATATCGATACCTCTATGAAGACAAACCCGTTAAGGGTGTTAATCGTGTAAGCTTGGTACAGTCAGAATAGACTCAGAAAACAAGCTAATTCTCACACTTTCCATTTATTAAAACAGAAATCCAGGTCAAGTTCGCATTCACAAGTCAATTCGAATCAAAAGGTCAAACTTCAACTACAAGACGCCATGGAATCAACTATCCATCACAGCAAGAAAGAAATATAATCATTCCTTGAACATAATACAAAATCAATTAATAATTGTGTCAACAGTCCGGACAGGAAGATTGAACAGCATCATTGAAACACCATAAAACCATCCTAATCCCACAGCAAGGAGAGACATAATCCATCAATAACTTCGAAGGAAAAACAGTCTTCTTCTTCTTCCTATTTTCACGATTACCCAAATGTATTTGCTCATTTCCAATTCAAGGAAAGGTACAGAAAGGAATTTATTGCTATTACTTTATTCGAATCGAGTTCGAATACCCATAGAAACCCCAAATGCCATTTCCATTAAAATCCCAAGACCAGAGAAGGAAGAGGATTTATTTCCTAAAAAAAATTCAATAAGAAACAATTTCAGACAACGATTGCTTCTTTCATTTTAGTTCATCAGCAAAAGAACTTATAGTTTCAATAGAGAAAACAATTCAAATAACATGTACAGACCCGTGATACACATGACAATTTCCCTTTACTGTCAAACGACCAGCGCACAGGAAGGTATCTCATTCGAGAATTACAAAACAATTAATCCCAGCAGTCAAAGACAATATTTCTCACTATTTCCAATGTGACAGCCAGATTCAATGAACCCAAATCATAGCAATATACACGGCTGTATCTTTACTTCCTTTATACATACAAGGACAGTTCCCCATACAATAGCAAGAAAAGATTACATTTAAGGAAATAATTTCACTATAAGGAACGAATACACAGCCTGTTCCCAATTTCGAACAACACGAATCAGTGAAAGAAATATCCATTTCAAGCCACCATACAGTCGATAACCAGTACAACAATTCATTTCCAACTTGATTCGAGCAAAAACAAACCAAAACCAAGCAACCAGAAACGTTCAACATATCATTTTCCAAGCGAAAGAGAAGCAAGAATCGATGAAATCCAAATCGAACCGATTTGACAACAGTCACAAAATCAAAACCCAAGAGCAGGGTTGTTTTAATGATACACTTAATCAAAGCAAAGATTTTTAAAGAGAAGGGCTTAACATGCCTGAAATCTCTTTTCCAGAGCTCGAAGAAAACCTTGTTTGCCGCGTTTTTCCTTCCGCAACGACAACACAAACTTCCCAGCACTCCTTTCTTCTTCAGGCTTAACAACAGCCTCCAAATCTCCACGAAAAATGTCAAATGCCAAGAGCTGGTTCGACCGAACCAGGTCAGAAAAACCAAATGCAGAGCAACTTCACAAAAGGCTCGAATCTACAAAATGAAAATCAAATTCCCTCATGCTGTTTCCAAGGCGAGCTGGTCGCGAGGACCAAACAATTAATGAAATTAAGGCTCTGCCTTTTTCCTTATTTTCCACGCCACCGCCACTTGGGTTGGCGAGCTTTTAAATTTCAAATTTCCATGCAACCTGAATTTGGCTCTATTTCTAAATAGATGCCTCTAATTCCTTACCTGCCCCGCCAAAACTGGCACTGTCCACGTATGGACTGCCTATTAAATGCCAATGAATGCCCTTCCTTCATCCTTATCCCTTTCCTCCCAAGGGTCTGCGTACCCCTTAGATTAGGATTAGTTTAGGTTGCATAAATCATTCAACCTAGGTCTTAGTTTAGCCTTAGGTTTTATTTTCCCCTTTTTTTTTTTTTTTTGAATTTAAAAATCCACTTAGGATAGTAGGGTAGGATGCATGTTAGGACTTAGGATTAGTTTAGGTTTTTAATTCATACTAACCACTAACACTAACAACTTCCATCCAGCCTCCCTACTAACATACACGTTAATGCAGAGCAGGACATTCCGTCCTTCAGATTACGTGCCAAGGCCACCCGTGTCCAGGCATTCCTTGCCTCACGAGGTCCCTAGTTCGACAGTACAGGGTTCAAGAGTCGAACTCCTGTCGTTGGCATTTTCGTGCTAGCTGTTCACACCTGCAAACAGGCGCTGCACGCTCATAACAATCTCAGTCCGGTTCAAGTGTTAATTGACATAGAAAACACAAGAGGACCTCAGCATACTTGAATCAATGGAATTGATTCAGGGGTATGTCTTGTCAATCAAAGACAAGATCAAGCAAGTATACGACAATGCTGCCACATCAAGAAAACACACAAGTACAATATTTTCGTCCCCATGCAATAAATCACAAGATGCAAGAATCCAAATTAGCAACACATTCTCTTAAGATCAAAATATATCTTAACATGTTTTCTTTCATTTCAGTAATATAACAGATGTAAAACATTCACCAAGTTAACATACAAAATCGTAGTGTTACACAAATACTTCCTTCAACAATGATCTACTTACTTTACACCAAATGAATAAAAGGATTATGGATTTGGGGTGCTTCAAGATGAGGCTATTTGGGCATTAGGACGAGGTGGAGGGATTTTCTTTTCTCAAAGGATGCAAGAACTTAGACAGGGAATTCAATCTTATTCTTTGTCCTTAGAGGGGAGGGGTAAGGTGTATTTATAGCACAGGGAAGTAATTTAAGTTTTTGGTTTTAAAATGTGGGCAAGATTAGGTGAGTGGGGACCAAAAAGAATGGGTGAGGATTTGAATTAAATTTTTTTAGTTCATGAGTGGAGGATTTTAGGTGAGTGGGGACCACGAAGAGTGGGTGAGGATTTGATTTCGGATTATTTGTTCAATAGTAGAAAAACATGGAGAATAATGACATGTTGTAAGGATTAGGTTATGTTTATATTTGAAAGGGATAATTAATCAAATTATATTTGATTAATTCAGAGTGCATTTTTGTGAGAAATGAGGTAGGGAATTAATTGATTTAAGACAGGACGTGAAATTAATGTTTCTACACAATTAATCAATCTTAATTGATTAATTGATCCCCTTTTAAATACCTAAACCTCATTATCCAAATATTCCAAATTAAGTCATATCACTCAAAAATCATTCAAATCATGAACCCCACTCATGATTTAAATAAATCGAATAATCTTTATCAAATCCATTATTTCACCTAATCATTCAAATCATGAACCCCACTCATGATTTAAATAATGCAAAATAATCCTTATCAAATCCATTATTCCACCTAATCACTCAAATCATGTCCCCCACTCACTTAATCGGGTTACTTTGTCAAACCTAGGTTACCTGATAACCCCTAAACTAACCCCATCTCCAGGCTATAAATACAGGCCTTCCCCCTCTTTCGAACAAGTTAAGAGTGATAGAAAACCTCTGACATTATAGCCCCTCGCTTATCATAATATCATCACAGTGCCCTTGTAATGCCACTTGAATCACCATAATACCATCCTCATGCCTTTGTGGTTCTCTTAGCTTGGTTTGCTTTGCATTCACTTTGAAATTTTGCACCAATATGAGATAGTCCTCAAAAACTAACTCGATTCTGGTTATAATATTGTTTTCTAAGCCGGTGAGGGGTTACTTAAGATGCATATTGGTTTGTATTCTAACCTTACATTTCTCATTTCATTTCGATTTTCTACTTTGTCAAATTCCATTCCTTACTCAAGATGTTACCTCCCACCCAAATGCTACTAGAATCCCATTTCTAAACTTGGTTTTCTTTCCAAATTCTTTCTTAATGGCCTTTATTATTTCTATTTTCCTTAATATAGAACATGGAGTTTGAAATCAGATGATTTTCATTCTTAATTGGAGATTTTTTGAACTTTTGTGTCTCATTATTTGTTTCCTTAATGAAACTTCACTTCTTCTAAATGGCTCTAGTACCTACCATTAAAAAAATTGTGAACATTATAAAATAAATAACTTGTTGCAAAATCTCTTTCTGAAATAGTCATTAGTAATTACATAATACCATATTAGAAAAGCTCAATATATTACAAATACCCAAATGTTAGTGTATGTCATAAAATAATTTGGTATCATTTTTTTAGCATGTTGTAAATGCATGGTGCTTGAAAGCATGTTCATTGAATTCTTTCATGCAAGATAGAAGAATCACAATAAGAAAATTTGAAGCCATTGAGATTTACTTTATCTTCAAGACCTCTTCCAATTAAGTATTATAAGTAGGAATGAAAATATTTGAATTCCTTAGTATAATAGTATCTTTGATAAAATATAATTATTATTGGTAAGATCAACAATGATTTTCCAATAATATGAAAGCAATATTTCGTGATATAGGAATAATTTTATTTTATTTTGAATAAAATGACAAGGTATTTATCTTTCTGTTTGTTTTGATAGTAGATATTATTAGTTTAAATCTTATGATCTCCAAGTGTAAGCTCTACACAACCGTAACACATCTTAAATCTTCAAGGATTTTTTTTTTTAGTAGAGGCAAAAAAATTATTTGATGCTAATATTGATAAATGATAATAATAATAATGCTTATATATAAGGGCATAACCTAAAGTTAGGGCTCTCACTTAGTCGACCTCATCACCAAGCTAATGAATTTGGTTGGGAAAATCTTTTTGCAAGATGTCATTGATCGAGCTAATGATGTCACCGCATATAAGCCTTTAAAAGGTGAATGAGGGAAAGAAGGGTGGATTATTAAAGGCACTTAGAGTAGATGGAAATTTGATATGTAGGTGATATAAGGGGGTAGTATGGAGGTATAAAATGGTGGTATTGTAGCAGTAGGAATGGTAAGTGCCACATCAATCTCCGATGTTATGTTATAATCTAACCATGACCATTTCTGGATCTACACCTTAAAGCACACACTCGACAAACTAATATTCAAACAAACTACAAAGAGAAATAATTAGTAAGTGAAAATCAGATGTATACATATGCTCAAACTGAATGTCATCTCATGTCACAATAATGCAATGCATGAGGTCTTCGAGGAAAGAGGTATAGTACACCAAAATCAAAGTAAATGACTATAAACGAAGTAATAATGAAACTAAACATAATGAAATACACTAACATTGAATTAATTTGTGAAAATAGATGCATGTTGAACCTCTTGTCTCAACCATGGAGGGAATAAATTTTCTTAGTAACCCTAATGATATAAGACTAAAAAGAAGACAACATTACAAGCATACACAAGATAGTCTAAAAAGAAAGTATAATCAATGTAAAGAGTTGTCAAATTAAAGGTACTAGGATGGGTTTGGATTACCTAAAAATGGAGGCTAAATTAGGTTCAAAGCTTTAGGAAGTTTGTAAAATAGGTTCTAGGTTAGGTTTGGGAAACCTATGAAATGACCATAAAATGGGTTCTATGTCAATTTTAGATATCTTATTTAAGGAAATAATAAATTAGGTGTGGGAAGCCTATAAAATTTCATAAGGTGCATGAATGGGAAATAAAATTGTTCTAATATGCTTTCAAAATAGTGCAAATAAGAAGGTAAAAGGAACATGTCATGTTCAAGTAGCCTATAGGGAGAGACTAAATTAGGTGTAATAAACCTTGAAAATGTCTTGAGGTTCATAAATGGGACATAAAATGTATCTAGCATAACTTAAAATTGAGTCACTATAATATAACACTTAAAATCCCAAACATAACTAAGATGATTATGAGAAAGAATGATAAATGATTGAGAGAGAACATCGAGAAGCTCAAATATATAGTTGATACAAAGTAGGGATGGTTTAAGTGAAAGTACTTAAACCCTATTGCATTCACAATGCTAACTATAATAAAATAGATGGAGAAGAGGATGGAAAGAAGTGTTGGAAATTAGGACACTGAGAGGGGGTGAATCAGTGTTTAATCAAACTTTAACAGACATTTCCATTTCCTTAATCTTGTTATGATGAACACAAGAAAATAACATGAGAGAACACACAGAGACATATAATTTAATGTGGGAAAACCAACCTTAAAAAACCCACTGAAACCAAGAAATATGCTTAGGAACAAATTGTACTATGTCTGTTATATTGATTTCATGGCCGAGCTTCAAATCAACCTAGAGTTGCAACTCCAAAATATGACCAAGTTCTTACTTAGTCCGGAAGCTTCAACTCCAAAAATTTGGTTCAACTACAACTGACCTTTAGTGAGCTTCAACTTCTTAAATACTTCACAATTATAAAAATACCGGATATAATTTTAATTTAGAAACTAAATTATTTAGGATGTATTTTCATATATGGAGTTTACATTATATAGGAGGATGCTCTCCTTAATAAAAGGAGTCAACATCAATCCTCATAAACCCACATATCTCTCGCCAATCCCTATAATCTCATAAACCCACATATAGTTACATGATTTGTTCTCACAACTCACCAATAATAAAACTATTACAACTATATTATTAATATGAGTTCTATAAACACATTATTACTAATATTACATGTTATTTACTAATGTTACACAATATTTTGGTAACATTCACTCCCCTATTGTTAACATTATTAATTCCCAATATACACTCCCCTAATGTTGACATTATAGAAACAACAATCACACTTCCTTCTGCAGCTTGTCACCCATGCGTGCTCATGATCTGGATGGTTTTGTAGGTCAACCAACAACTTGAAACAAAGGATGGTTTAACAGGACAACCAACAACCTAAAACAAAGGATAGTTTTACATGAAAACCAACCTAAAACAAAGAATGGTTTTACAGGACAACCAACAACCCAAATATCATGTTGTTGCTTTTCCTTTGTGCTTTTTTTTGTCCACTATGTCTTTCATTTAGGGAATCATATAGGAACCATTTCTTACTGAAGTAGACACCAAAATTAGGTCACACTCCCCTTGGTCCCTTGTTAAATAACCAACTCAAGCATGCTCATCTAATCATGGCCCCTTCCACCCCACATCACCATTAATTTAATTAATTTAATATATATCCTCATAATATATAATATCTAATTACCTTAATTTCTACCCCACCACCTCACCTAGACACCTCATCCAACCACCTAGACCTATTCTTGGCATGTTTCTATAACCAAAAATAAATAAGTCTTACTTGCATTAATGAGCTAAGATTTGGTCTAAACCCTAAAATCTCTCTAACCACATTCCCACTCATTAGAAGGGAAGTTTTTGTTCTAATTCATGAGAATAAACGAATCAAGCTAAAAGAAATCGAAAGGTCTACCCACTTTAGAAAACCTAGGGAATCCCACCTTAACCGACGTCGGTCACCACTCAACCAATGCCGGTCACACCGGAACCATTTTCGGTTACTATTTATTCACCTAAACAACCTTATTTTTGGGTTTGCGCATTCTCGAGAGCAAGGGAACGAGATCAAAGCTACATGCAAGTGAAACTAGTATCATTTCACGTATCTAAACATCCAGATTCATCACTAGGATGAGATCTTGAAGCATTGCACTCACGGAATCATTCTGGGACCCACTACTATTGTATCCAACATTATTCTTCTGATCAACATCCACCTCTATTCACCATCAAAATCTGCATCATAGTAAGTACGTCTCTACCAACATTTTCTATTTCAGCATAGTTAGCTTTTTTCATTCCTATCATTAGTGTATACTTTGCATGTTCATTCCTCCATTTCTTATTAGCTTGTAATCCTACCATTTCCCTTACCCACACCACCAAATCACTATTCTGACCTAATATTTGTTTCTGAGTATACCTGAGATCTTCATAGACCTTCTCATCCACTCTCCCAACCTCATTTGAGCTCATATCAGCCCCTACCATTCGATCTATTCAAGTTTCTTTTACCTCGACCATACCGACGCTCGGTTATCCACAACTATCGTCGGTTCTACCTAAACTAGCATCGGTCATACCCGACGACGCGCCTCTGTGTTTTATACCCGCCCAAGAATAAGCCAAATATACCTCCCGCCAATTGACCTAAATAACCTAGAATTAGATCTTGACCAGGTTTCAGGTGACCCGACACCTACCTATTATTTAGATCTGACTATAACCTAGTCTATTATATTAGATTTTCTTATTGCACTTGAATGAGATACCTAAATCATATCAACTACGGAGGAATTTGTTTATTTCTCACATTAATTTGTTTTAAATAGTTGATTAACAACCATCTATGGAGTATCACACTTCTCGAATATAGCACATACTAGGCGAGTCCCAATGTCATATATCATTTCAATATCCTTTTGTGGTCTTCTTTTCTATTACGGTAGTTCGTCCTAGCCAAAGGGAAGCTCTAACAATCAACATTGGATCAAGAATTCGAGCAACGCACGCAACAACCATCAATTGACTAACATTTAACATGTATTCCTCCTTAGCCCTTACCCTTATCTGTTTCGTCATTTTGAAAAGGTAAAGAAAATGGTGAAACATTTTGGCACGCTCGATGGGACCCATCAGGGGTTCTTATTGCATTTTCTTCATTCCTAGGAAAAGTTGTGTGTTTGTTTCCTTCAAAAATATTACACATTAATCTTCTTCCTTGGTAATCTTCTCTTCTTTCTAATTTCTCTAAAAGATACACTTTCTTTTGATGCATTTAAAAGGAACCATTCTTATTGATTTTTGTATTTAGTGAAAGAGCATACCCTTTCATGTTCACCCTTTGTGTCATCGAACATAATCTTTCGATTTGGTCTTAAAATTGATTGCATTACATTCTAATTTTCTGCATTTATATCACATTAAAATAAGGGTAACCTATATACTAGAATTCATGCCCAATGATGCTTGACATAAAGAATCATAGAAAGCACATTTTATCTCTCTATGTGTCTTACCAAACTTACACAAAATCAAAATATACACATCTTTCTTAAACAATATCTTACCCAGAACATCTCGTTAGTGATCACACGATCCGATTGGCAAGTACTCCCGGCTCATTGCCTCTGTTGAGTCATCATCTCAAATAACGGCCTGCCCCACCATAACATACCCGAAACCTCTCCTTTTAGATATCCTTATTTGTAGGATGCCTTCCTAACCAGAAATTATGTTCTAAATACACACAGTTAGTCCTAAATAGCATAAGCTAAACAAACATAAGAAAATCATTGTTAGGATCATGTTTTTTTCTTAGCATTCTTCTTGATTTGTGTTTTGAGGTGTGAGACTACGACTCCCCATTTTATTTTTCCTTGCACATTCCACCATCATAGTTGGAGTATCCTAATTTTGCCTAAGTGTGTCAAGACCCCTTCTCCTCATTTTTCGGTTTTTCGTTTGATTCTTCACTTAATTTAATTCACAAAACCTATTTTATTCATTTCTTTCTAATTTCACAGATCACCGATGTTGGTTCGAGAGACCATTGCAGCTCACATCGACCATTTTCAATTAAACCCTAACCGGTGTCGGCTTCTAGCTTTCTAGTTACTTTACCTAGAATAGCCTTCATCACTCTTTCTGTTTTATTTCTGGCCCTCAAGGCATCATCATATTTCTCCCTTGTTGATACCTACTGTCATACACAATTTTCCCAGTACACATCCAACATTCTTGTTTCATTCTTTGAGACTGGTTTTCTTCCACATTAATCTAGTATCGGTTTCAAAGAACCATCATCGGTCAACCTAACCTTCATCGGTTTTCCCACAACCATCACCGGTCAACCTAACCATTGTCATTTTATTATTGTGGATTTTCAAAATCTAGACATTGACTAGATTCACCTCTCGGACCCCATCATTCTCTATTTCTACCGCTTTCATGTCATCTACAAAATACGGTCTTAGCAAGTCAAGCACTTGTTCACATGGTGTTGACTCACTACTAAACGAATGCCCTCATATTCCATGCTAGTTGTCAACCGTGCTCCCACCTAGTCCATCACCACCTTATATCCTATCACCCGTGGATCCAACCTTACCTACCACCATTGCCGCAGTGCCAAGAGTTTACACGACTCCTTGAGCGTAATCCCATGGCCTTGTAGTTCTACCTTTCCCACTCTTCCACCCGAGACTCCTCTGGTTATTTGATATACGACATGCATGTATCAATCTCTCCTACCCTTATTCTTGCTTCGCATCAGCCCCTACTAATGTGATGTTACCTCACTCTCGCTTCACCTCCGGTAGTTTTGCAGCCAAAACCCATACCTATCATGACCATTGTGTCTACATTTTCACTCACACACTGTCATATATGTTGTCCCCTTGATGACCACCTGACCATATCCCATCCGCACCCATCATCTCACAAATACCCATTGCAACACAACCACCAATGGTGTCGGTGACCCCTACTCCATTCTAGAATCTTGTCCTCTCCATCCCACAAACATTGTCCCGGTCATTACCAAAGTCACGAAGACCATCCCACCTACATACACATACTATCAACAACCCCTATCTCGTCTGTCACCCATTCTGGATATGTGCCTTCTATGTCGGTTCCTATTCTCAACCTCCCTATCAGGTTCAATATCTCCCCCTTATGCCACGGGAGGTGTCCCTCCATCACAACCTACCAATGACATCATCAAGTTGATGATGGAAAATATGTAGACATTAGAAGCATCAATTTCTAGCTCATGTTATTCCCTCACCTATTATGAAATTTTTAATGAGCCTATTCACCCATCCATTCCTATTTGATCATACCCCATACATTGGAAAATGCCAAAATTCAACTTCTTCAATAATAAATAAGACCCACAACAACATTTGTGTTCCTTTAAGCATGGGTGTTACCTGATTTCCCATGATAATGCTTTACCTTTGAGGACTTTCCCAATGTCCTTGACAGGACCTACATTGGACTGGTACAGTGGGCTACCAAGACACTCCATCTACTCGTTTAATCAAGTATCCCAAGCCTTCCTAGATCACTTTTTCATCAACATTATTAAGAAGGTTATCATAAATATTCTTTATTCCACACGACAATGATGATGATGAGTCTATCGCTAACTTTGTCGCTCGCTTGGTGCAACTTCATTAACCAGATCACATTTCAATTACCTCAAATTGAGATTATAGAACTATTTATTTTGGCTTGTGCTAGACACATCTCACCAACCCTACAGGTGCAAACCTTTCACACTTTCGATGAGGCATTCACCATGGCATGGATATTAGAAATTCGTGCTATCGAAGAAAATAATATTTAACTTTGTAACAAGAACATTGCATTCAAATCAAATGATGTTTCTTTGTCTTTGAAACCCCAAAACAACTATTCAAATCCCAAAGGCTCTGCTAATGCCATATATATCAAATCTGGTCCCCTCATTAATCAAACCCATCCAAACCTCCTTATAATCTCTCCCCGTCCAAGTTTTCCGGTTCGGATGAGAGAAATGAAAGTACACTTCCATAGGAGAATCTTATTCTTCTGTTTTGGAAAATCTTTTTAGGTTAGTACCATTACCCTTCCACCTATAAAACCACATACTAGTTTCGACCCTGAGCGACCCTTTCCTACATGGTATAAGGAACATGAATTTTGCAACTATCATCGTGTCAAAGGTCACACGAAAATAACTACATCACCTTCAAGAATGTTGTCCAAGAAATGATAGACAATGGAGATCTAGTCTTGGATAGCCCAAATGCACCCACTAACCAAAACTTGCATATCTTCAAGAAGTCATTCCCTAATCATGCCCCATCTTCCAACCAAGTGGTGATACCTCAAACAATGATAGTAATGTCCGCAAGGTCCATGCTATTTTTAATGACACACCAGTTGCTTCCCAATTGCCTCATGTTCCTTCCATAGATGAAATCTTAGCCCACACTCCCCTACCTACACCAGAACCTATTTCATCTACTCCTCTACCCACAGAGGAACCCCCTTCATTTTCCCCTTCACCCATGGAAGAGCCTATAATCAGCATGCTACCTTTGACCCCTCAAAATTCTGAGCAGTTGTCAGTGGAACCTCTCCTACTCATAGAAGATGCAGGTCCACTGCCTACACCAACACAAGGAGAGTCCACTTTGGCTGGCCCATCCTCTCCTCTACCCATGGAGGATACTATAGAAGTACCACTACCTGTAGATGACCATTCACCATCAGACCTTCAAGATCCCGCTGATCTACTTTCAGCTCTCTTACCGACAGATTCCAAGGCTAGCCATTTCCCTATATCTCAAACACATTTTACGAGGATTTCCACTCAATCCATGTCAGCCCCACTTACAACAACACCATTTTCACGCTTGGCCGATCACCTAGACTATGTCGATAGAGCCTTACTTTGGGGATGCCTTCTACTTCCTATCTCAACATAAATGCAGTTGTCACTCACTGACACCTCCACTATCTATCCAAAAGTGTTTCGAGCGACCAAACCAAACACAACCAAAACTATTGCAATACCTTCCATGGCACCACTCATGGCCTAACTCAAACCTTTTCCCATATCCCAACATGCACCTACACCCAAACCCACGCCTATATCATCTCCCTCACCTAAACCAACCACTACCTTAGGGGTCATACCGACAACTAGCCTTACTCACCCACCCATCAAATTAGACTTAGCCACATCTTCCAAAATTAACACCAAACTTAACTTGGCCCCTAAAACAAACATCCAATCTCCCAGACCTCATACACCAACTTCACCTACCATGCCATTATCATCGTCACCCCTTCATCCATACTTCAGGATCTCACCCCTCGACCACGGCCAAGAAACCCCGTCCACTTGTAAACCAACAAAAACAACCCATTTCCCCATCACGGATCTCTAATATACCCAAGCGACCCACACAACTTCCACCATCACCCATGACCTTCTTACCACCAATACCTCCACTACCATCAATAACTTCTTCGCTACCCATGACACTTTCTTCCCTTTCACTTACATCTCCTACCCAACTCACACATCCTACTTCCACAACACCTTGTTACCCCCATGGGTAACCCACCTCTTCCACCATTAGATTTTCCCTCCACATCTCATATGCCTATATCACCTTTACCCAAAAAGATGCAACCTAAAGCTAAAAATCCACTACCCTCCCATAAGATAGTTAAACCAACCAAACCTTCCATCGCCAGTTCTTCTACCTTGCCCCTACCCAAGTAGATACAACCAACACCTAAGACCACACCACACACCAAACTAGTAGCCCAACCTACTCCCCATCTTGAAAATAATCTTCCTCCATAGTCATTTGCACTTGTACCCAAACCCACATTTACCTCTCATTGTGATCCATTAACAGGGTCCTACCCCAAAATCCTAACCAATCTCCTCGAAAGTTTTGTCATCACATTACCACCTCTTTGACCTTAGGACCCACTCAAACCCAAACCAAAGGGGTTTGACGAAACAAAATTTGCGCCTAACATCGTGTGCCAAGAAACGACGTAGAAAATGTAAGGCCTTAAAAGATTCCCTAATCTAATTATGTCCTCCCGAAGAAAATTTTGACGATGATGATCTTCGGATGAGGACCCCATTTTGACTTCACTAATTTCCATGGATCTTCTCCGTTACCTATTCGGTGACTAAAATATCCACCCCCACAACTCTTTGATCCATCCATGAGATTTGAGATTAACATGGTTTATATAAGAGAGTTGGCCAAACCACCACCAAAATGCCAATGCACCCTACTCATTTCCCAAGGATCGTATCCACTTTGCTAGGGTTTTGTCCTCATGCCGTTATACCTTCCATGACACACCATCTTCATCCACATTCCCTTATATTAACATGATCAACATTACCACCCATGCTTAGAAATACAAGGGCAAGGAGAAAGCAATCGACCCATCAACCAACCCCGTACTCCAAGATACCACTCGTACCTATACCCAAAGTCATCATTTGAGGTCCTGCATATCCTATTTCTAACGAGGTTACACATCACACAATGCTAAAACAACTATACCAATCCCCCTCAAAATATCTTTATACGACCTCATCCAAACCTCGAGTCACATCGTCAAGCCCTCATGGAGGTCCTTCAATCTATCGAAGTCTTACCAAATGACCCCACATCCATAGCCTCCATCATTACCCCTCACCACGTAGCCTCTCTCACTAGGTCTTCACCTTCCTCTACACCTCCACCCACTCGCCAAGTGGTCACCCTCAGCTTTTCAGATGAAGAGATCACTCCCTTCCAGTCCGATGACCCCGACCCCACTCTTTTCATCTTTGTCTTTATCGATAATATACGCATACGACATGTTATGATCGATGGTGGTGCTAGTATTAACATCATCTCCTCCCATGCGTACGACCAAATGCAAATACCTGCCAATTGCATGCATGGTAACCCTGTTATGCTGCATTCCTTCAATGATGTCATGACCTCTACCCTAGGTACCATCATTCTCCATGTCCATGTAGATCCCCGCATTGTCCTAGAACTTTTCTATGTCCTAGAAGGGGAATTCCAGTATAAATTGTTGCTTGGCCGACCTTGGATTTGTGTTATGGGTTGTGTCCCTTTGACTGTACATTGATGCCTCAAATTTGAACACGAGGGACATAATTACACCATCCCTACCGACCCCTCACCTTTCAAGACCTATAACATGCTATATTGACCCAATGATCTACTTGTACCGGTCAATACATCTATTACCACCACTACTTCACCTTTACCCATGAGCCCATCCACCAAAAATTCCACTACTTTTGATGTGTCTAAACTCACTAACCCTACCGCAACTATAGCCTCTACCGTTGGCACCCCTGTTTCCCCTTCATCTAGTGAGCCATCTATACCTACTACCCACATACTAACAAATGATCCCTTAGAAGGTATTTTTCAACACCTCACTCTGGGGGAATACCACCTATATAATATCAATACCTTCCTCATCCCACACGATTATGGGAATCTACATCAACACCCCAAGTATGACATCTACATCGGTGACATTTTCCCTTATGGCCCTCCCCACCTTCACACCAATCTAACGTATGGGGGACTTGATATGGCCACCTATAAACCCGAACCTCCATCCCAAACCCAACCATTTTCATCCAACCTACACTCCCTCACTAAATGCCACTTCGATCACACTTTCCTCCACCAGTGGCACGTGGAAAGGATTTGGCTTCGGTTTTCATGAAGAAGGCTGCCACACTGTCATTTTGTGTACCTCTCGTAAACACAATGAATGTAGTGGCATTGGTTTTGATGCTCCATCCCCTAAGAAGGTTTTCATTGACCTTATCCAGGAAAATAAATCTTCCCCCTCTCATTCACACACATTATCATCTTCACCCACGAAGTCCATAGATCCCGAATCTACTCCTAAGTTTTTTTTTCGTAAACACCATTTCCCTGGGACCGTGACCTATCAATGTGATGACGAGGCTCCCTCTTCTCTCCCATTCCTATATCCTAACATGATTGATGATGATACGCCTTCAATTAATGTCATTTAATGTTAGGACGATGAGTCCATCCTCACCTACCTTGGTGCAGAAGACTCTTATATTCACCGGTTGTTACCCTCTAAGATGCAAACCATGTTGAATGAATTAACCATCAAAATCAACATTAATACTCAAGACAACCCACACATTCTAAAGATCAGCCAATCTTTAGACGCTATTAATAGGAAGTCTTCACCTCTTTCCTTTGGGACCATAGCAACACATTTTCTTTGTCCTATGCCAATATTCCTCTGTATTGAACCAAAAATCATGGTTCACAATATCGTAACCATTCCTGATACCAAACCCATCAAACAAAAGCTATGGAAAATGCATCCTCACATTTCTCTTCTGGTCAAAGAAGAGCTTCAACGCCTTCTCTCAGTTTCCTTCATTCTACCCATTGATTATCCCCAATGGATTTCTAACATCGTTCTATCACAAAAGTGACAGGGGACTCCACATTTGCACAAATTTCCATGACCTCAAGCTCGCCTGTCCCAAAGATTATTTCCCACTACCAGGTGCATATACCAACTAGTTGATCTCACTATTGGCCATGAAATGTTATCACTCATGGACGGTTTCTTAGGCTATCGAGTCATGAAACTACCTTCATCACCCCTTAGGGGAATTTATGCTATCGAGTCATGCCCTTCACCTCAAAAATTTGGTACTACATATCGCTGATCCATGACTTACATCTTCCATGACATCATGCATCACATATTGGAGGATTACGTAGATGATCTGCTCACCAAATCCAATCATCAAACCAAACACCTACCCATTCTTAAATTCATCTTTGACTACCTCATCAAGTAATGTGTTCGTCTTCAACCAAAAAAGTGCATCTTTGCGGTGCTTTCCAAGAAACTCCTAGGTTTAATCATTTCTTTGCGTGGCATAGAAGTCGATCCTGCTAAAGTCAAGGCTATCCTTGAAATGTTATAACCACTAATCTCCGTAAACTTTGTAGCCTATATGGAAAGTTGCAATCAATTCGTCATTTTATCTCACAGTTTTCTGACCATTGTCAACCATTCCATCATCTTCTCAAGAAATACATTTCATTCAAATGGGATGATGAATGCCATAAAGCCTTCAAATCCTTAAAATAATACCTCCTTCAACCACCAGACTCATTCCTCCTAAGGATGACCAGCCCTTCTACCTATATATTTCTACCACTGACCATTCTCTAGGTGCCATGCTTGCTCATCGCGATGACCAACACCGAGAGAAAGTAGTTTATTACATAATCCATACCCTTCTTGACTACGAAACTAGATATACCCATGCCAAAAAAAATTTCCTATCCTTAGTTTTCATAGCCATTAAACTTTGCCATTACCTACTCAACCACAAAACCTTCGTCATTACTAATCTTGACCCATTGCACTACATATATGCCAAACCTTATCAAAATCAACATGCCACATTTTGGCTTATGCTTCAGGCGACCTCGACCTGAAATTCATCCATCAAAAGTCCATCAAGGGCCAAATGTTGCCGACCAATTTCATGACGTGCCTATTTCCGAGAACCAACCCTCTAACTTCTACTTTCCGCATTTGAGTATATAGCTACCCTTTCACCGGGCGAACACGCTTACCAAATGACACTCTTCTTCGATGGCTCCAAGTGTCGGCATGGTGGCGAGGCTGGTGTTATCCTCATTTTGCATGATGGTGAGCCTATGCCTTTGTCTTTCAAACTCAATTTTTATTGTACAAAAAATATTGTGAAATACGAAGCACTCATATTGGTCTCCGGGTTGCTTAAGGCTTAGATGTTAAGTCAATCAACACCTTTGGTGATTCTCAGTTGGTCATAAACCAAGTCAATGGTATATACCAGTGTTGTAATGAGATACTTCAAAAGTATAAGCATCACGTAGACATACTTTTGACCACCTTTGATCGTTACGCACTTCAAACCACCCCATGTTCTACCCATAAATTTGTAGATAGCATGGCGTACTTGGCTTCTCAGATACCTTCGCCCGTTGACTCTAAAATCTTTATCACCATACAAACACTACAATCAACATCTTATTTTCCTCATGAAGTTTACTCTATCGTAACCATTTCCCCTGACCCATGTGACCTTTGGTATAAGTAATATGCAGACTATCTTTCCCTTTCCATTTTACCCGCCGATCTCACTCGTAATGGACAACGTGCCTTTCTTAAAAGTGTCTCCCGTTATGTCATCATGGGTGGACTTCTTACAAATGTGGTTTCAAAAATTCTCTTTTGATGCCTTACAAGTTCTTAAATTCCCTACACCATTAAGGAAGTCCATGATGGAATTTTTGGAGGTCACTTTAGTGGTCTCGCTATCGCAAAATGCATTTTTCACCTAGGCTATTAATGGCCAACCCTAAACTGTGACTGTTGTGATTATGTCAAACGTTGCGTGAAATTTCAACAACATGCTAATCTCCATCACACCCCTAGTCATGCCTTACAGGTCACACAAGACCTTTGGCCTTTTTCTCAATGGGGTTTGGATCTTGTCCATGAAATCAATCCCCATTCTTCACAAAGGCACCAATGGATCATAACCGCTACTGAATATTACACTAAATGGGTAGAAGCCATTCCCCTCATTTCCACCAAAGCCAAGAAAATATGTGAATTCATCAACCATCACATCATTTTTCATTTTGGTGTCCTACGCATTATCACATTATCACCGATAATGGAAAACAATTCAAACAAGGAGAAAAGTAGAAGGGGTAAATTTGCTCCTTATTTGCTTGGACCCTATATCGTCACCCATGCCTATGGATCAAGTGCTTATCATTTTTCTTCACTCAAGGTAAACTCGAACTCGAGCCCCCGAATGCCTTGCATCTTTGATCATTCTATTGTTGATATCAAGTCCTATATCACTTTTTGTCAATTGATCGCTCGTCCCTTGAGCATTGTTCACCTTCCATATTACCCATTTTGAGGATCCATGACTAAACAAGAATCATGTGATTACTCGTCACCTTTTAACCTTGTCTTCAATATGAGTACCACGACTCTACTCATAGCATGATTCTCATGGATACTTTTCATCTTATTCAAGATGGAATCCCATCGTCATTCATCACTCGAAACCTCCTCTTCACAGTTAATCTTTGTGTGCTATGGTCTTGTCTTCTAAATAAGAATCTAATTGTCCTCTATAGTCTTGTCCATGACTTAAATGTCTAAAAACAAAAAGGGATACCACTCCTTGAGTCAAACTTCCAACAAAAGATGACTCCCTCAAAAGGGACATCTCTTCTTTATATTCTACCACTATCAATAGACTACTCCCTTGAAGGACAACTATATACAATTCATTACAAAAATATAATAAATATTCAGAAGCTTCCCGCATCGATCAGCTTCACAAAGACCTCAAGGAGGTAATATACCCATCCCATATAAACTTCCCACATTGATCAATCTATTAAAAACAAACAAATAAAGAAAAAGATGAAATTTTTGTCATGGACTTGCCTATTTTTGATTCCAAGTTTTTGTTCCAACAGACATTTTCGTACACTAAGTTACGATCAATCACCCATTCTCACCTTTTTATCAAAGAATACTTGTCAAAGATCACACAAGGAGTCCACACGGAAATAAGGCCCAAAACCAAGGGTGCGTAAAGATAGAAAGGACCACACAAGGAAGCCAAGTTCACTTTCAGACTTAGCTGATTTTGAGCATAAAGACCTATTTTTAGAAAATGGCGTGCGAAACACACCAATGATGCAGAGACGTGTGGGCCATGCATTGTATATCTTTGGAGGACTGGATTAAAGCATTTTTTCATGGAGACGAGCTAAGAATAGAATTGACACTTCAGTTAACTATAAGAGGACTATAGATAACACACTTGTATGTGTGGCTATCAATAGCATGCAACATATTTCTAGAATAGATAAGTGGTGAAGGGAAAGTCCCCACCCTATATATATGATGTTAGGGACATAGTAGAGGTGTGGGTGTGTGTAACAAATAATATATAGTGTGTAAGTGTAACAGAGAATATACGAGTGTGTGTATGTGTGATATATGCATATGACCGAATTACTATATCGATCCATACGCGCATTGGTATAAATTGAAAATATTGTAAGGAGCTTCGTGTTTATTAATGGATGGAAGTTATTGGGCTGAATCTAAAGTCATTCATGTGTGTAACTCGAGTAGTGCATGTTCTTGATTCAATCATGATTATTGTTTAAAGCTTGTTCTTTCATAGATCTCGAATATGGCATGCAAAGTGTAGAATGATGGAATAGTTATGAATCTATATGTTTCTTCCTTCATCATGCTAACATCATGCTACAGCAACCCTAATGAGGGACATGGTACCTTTTTGCACTTCGGGTGAGTGCTCACTCAAGGCTAAGTGATGTGTTAGTGTGACTAGGGTGTTATCTAGTAAATTCTAGGCTACATCATTGGTTCCATTGTGGGGACCTCTTTTTCAGTTGTTTTCAGGATGGTTCGCGATGAAGACATACCGGTTAACTCTAGAAAGTATTGAGGAATGGATACACTATCTGGAGGAAGAATATGTACAGTGGTTCAGCAATGGATTTGAGTTTAATGCATGCACTTGGGTAGAACATAATCAGATGACATCTTATATGAGAGCTTTTTCGTTATCTTTCCAAAGTAGAACTATACGAGTGCCTTACTTCTTATGCATCTTAGTGGAATTGGAGGTCTCGCGCACTTTTCTCGGACACCGGAAGAATTTCAAACCCTTTATGATGCTTTGATCTAATCTGGACTTGCATTGTGGATACATGGTTCCATGGTGTTCTAAACAGCTTATATTTTGGAATAATCAATTTCTATGTACTCTTGTCTGGAGGTAGCTGAATTCCATTTTTTATGCGGTATCCAAGAGGAATACATTTGCAAGGTATTCCACTGGTGATCAAGATCTTGATGGTAACTTTCAACTTGGAGGGTAAACCGATGGCTAACTAAACCTCACCACACACAAGGGTAGGAACATGTTTGGTTTAAGATGGAAGACCTAGCAGTAGAGAGGCAAAGAGAGGAAAGGCGGCTTAAGTATAATGAGGTGCGTGAGAGGGAGATAGAGAAGCAACATTCCATTGTAGAAAGTATGGCGTGGAGGAGAGAGATGGATCATGAAGGATTTATAACTCACGTAGAAGACATGGAGCCAGAGCATCAGGAACTCCCCCATCTTGGAAAGCATGATAGAGATCCCCCCTCGGCCTCACATAGAAGTGCGCCAGCAGAGACTACCTGGACCACAGGCACACATCTTAATCCACCTGGTGACCTAGCCCTTGCACTTGGTTTTTTAGTATCTAATACAATAAGTAACCAACAAACTAACTTGGGAAGTAGGAGAGTAGGAGTAAGTCGGGATCAAGTACATCAATGGTAGGACAAACTAATTCAAATTCATTTGGAGGAACATTCTTAGGCGCATCATCCACATAGAATGTGAGTGCACGAATGTTGGATTCACCTCAGGAATCAGAACTACCTCGCAGACTATAGGGCTTCAAAGATAGTACTATTATCGAAGCATAGGGGAGTACATCTACACTTCCTATTCCCACTACGGTGGAGGATCGGGAGGTATAGGTGGTTCTAGTTCCGTGGATTTGGTGGTTCTAGAGGTAGAGGGAACAGATGAGGTTCGGATCAAGTGGTCAAGGTCCACAAGAACCATATAATATCTATATGGAGATGTCTCTTCATCTCCTAATATAGAGGTATAGAAGATGTTTGAACATGTGCATATTGATTGATACAAAGCGAAGTAAATGTGCTTACATTAGATGTATGGGTACAAATGGGAGGCCTCCATTGTAGCCATCATCTAATGTGTTATTTATGGAAAACTAGAATAAGGCCACTCCCATAAGAGTTTTAAAAGACACATCTATAACTATACAAGGGCCAATTTCACTTGGGATTTTGAGGTATTAACACTTATAGAAGTAGACAATTTTCTAGCCCTACTTGGATGCCCCCGGTGTTATGCAAATAATGCTAACTTGAGATTAAATAAGGGGTATATCAGCTTTGAAAATAAGGAGGAAAGGGTTGTGATACCTTTGATGATGGAAATTCTATGCCATATGTTGAGAATCTAAGTGAGGAGGACTTAAACAGAGTTTATGTACATGCTATTTAGGACCCGAGGTTAATGAGCCATCAAAAGAAGGTATCCTATAGTGGGAGGATTCTCATTATATTAGTGATACTACAAGTATTGCTTGCGACAATTGGGCTCATGGTACATATGAATTAGTAGGACGTGAGGTGAAAAGTGTGGTTACGCGCAAGAATGGAATTCATTTGATTCGATGGATAGGTAGCACAATACCTTGGTATACATGGGCAAAAGATCTTCCTGCATTTTTGAAGTCCATGGAAACATAGTAGACAGATCAAATTAAGAGAAGATATATGTTAGTATATATAATGTGTAGGACAAAACGCAGCCGGTGGGTAGTCCACAGAGATAATCTTATAAAGTGGGAAGAGATTGGAGTCACTTTTTCTACTAGGTTTATAAGGAACAATGCACCTACACAAATCTGCACTTATCATGGTGATCAACCTTTCAAAGATCACATTCAGCAGGTGTGAGAGACTCGGATAGCAGGACAAGAGGCATTACCACCTTCACTCAGGGTGCATCAATCGTATTCTATGCTACAAGGATGCGCATGTGACTAGTATGTATATGCAAAACTACATCAAGAAACTGGAAACTGGTAAGATTTGACTATAGGAATGATAGAAAGTTTTAACTACTTCTTGACTAAACCTCCCATAGAAGAGGCATTTAAATTTTTCAAGCACTTAACTATGGGAGATAGTGCAAAATAAAAAGAGCATATTCAGGAATTATTCAATGAGGTAGAGTTCGGAGCATGTTTTGAAAATGAAGAAGAAATGGAATCCATACTACTTGAATGTGCTTGCCTTGAGAAAGAGAAAGGAAAGATGGTTTACGTCGTGGATGACGAGGAAGTTAAGAACTTAGATATTGAACATTCACATGGGGTGTGTGAGGTCTTGGAAAGTGTAGACAAGGATACGTGCACTTATCACAAACCCATGAAGATAAAGAAGGTGAATATAGGTTCGGAGGCTAAGCCTAAGGAGGCCATAATTGGAGACTATTGGTCAAACTCGAAGGTAGCAAAGATCATTGAGTTACTCAGGATTATTAGGACTTATTCCCTCAAGGGTATCATGAACTTAAAGGCATGCATGAATACCTTAGGGAAATGAAGATAAAACTTAAGGATGGTGCACGACTAGTTAGAAAGAGACCTTACAGAATGAATCCTAATTTGCGCAAAAAGGTAAAAGAAGAAATTGATAAAATGTTGAAATCTAGAATTATCAAGCCCCTTGATGAGTCAAAATGGGTTAGCCCAATGGTGATCAGTATCAAGAAGGATGGATGGATTAGAATATGTGTGGACTATAAGGATATAAATGTTTCATGTGTCTCAAATCCATTCCCTACACCATTCACTAGGGAAATACTAGGAGTTGTAGGGCAAAAAATGTATTCCTTCACAGATGGGTTTTTTGAGTATCATCAGGTTAGGATTGTTTAGGAGGATCAAGAAAAGACAACATTTACTACTGAATGGGGCAATTTTTCCTATACTGTGATGCCTTTTGGATTGAAAAATGTGCCTACTGTATTCTCATGCATAGTTGTTCAAGCATTCAAAGATTTTATTCACAACTTGTTATAGGTCTACCTAGATTATTGGACAATATATGGGCTTGTGAAAGATCATTGTGAAAATCTACACTTAATGTTTAAACGACGCAAACAATTGAGTATCTCTTTGAACATCAAGAAGTGCATATTTGCTACACCATTTGGGATACTGTTAGGACATATAATTTGTAAGGAAGGTTTGTTGGTTGATCCAACCAAAGTTACAATCATTTTAGGCCTCAGAAGCGCCTACCACCAAAGTGAGGTGCATGGATTTTTAGGTCATATAGGATATTATAGAAAATTCATCAAAGGGTATGCCAAAATTTTTGCACCCTTGGAAGAATTTCTGAAGGGGAAAGGTACATTTTATTGGGGAGAACCGCTGTAGTGTGCGCTTGAGATATTAAAAGAGAAACTTACTACCGTGCCTATTCTCGTGCTTTCCTCATGGGATAAACCATTTCATGTGCATGTGAACGCTTCTAGCATGGCCATTGGCACTGTATTAGCTCAACCTGGTGAAGGTATTATAGATCATCCAATCTATTTTTCTAGTAGGAAGCTGACTCCTGCTAAACGAAATTATACAACCACAAAGCATGAAGCTTTGTTAATGACCTATGCATTGCAAAAGTTTCGACATTACTTGTTAAAACACCATTTGTGTTTTATACAAATCACATGGCATTGAATTACTTAGTAAACAAGCCCATCTTACAAGGGCACATATATAGATGGTGCTCCTATTTCAAGAGGTTGACTTCATAGTTGTGGTGAAGCCAGAAAAAACAATTCAGGGGCCAAACCATTTATCTAGAATCGATTCAAGAGAGGATACACAAAAATTTGAATAAACAATGTCGGATGCACAGCTATATAGGTTACAACGTGTGCCCACAGAATTAGAGGACATTGTTGTCTTTCTACGAACAGGATGACACCGGAAGGAATGAATCATTAGAAAAGAAGCAGCTTACTATATGCGTGGCACCGTTTATGTTAATCACAGACCTTTACAAGCTAGGAAGAGATGAAGAATTATGTTGTTCTGTGTTAAAGCATGAGCATAAGAATATCATAGAAGAAGCTCACGGTGGTATCAGCAGAGGCCATTGTGTAGGTGATGTGACTACTGAAAGATCCTACTTGTTGGATTATGGTGGGAGACATTGTATAAGGACCAGTAAAGAATATTGTGAGGCATGTGATTATTTTTAGTGCCTAGGAAAACCAGGAAAAGAGATGAGATGCCTTTAAGACAAATTACTAGTGCCGAACCATTTGAGAAATGGGCCATTGACGTTGTAGGACCTATTTTTCCAACCACGCGTAGGACTGGATTTCACTATATCATTACTTGCATGCATTATCTCACACGTTGGGTAGAAGCAAAGCACTCTATCAAGGAAAGTACGGTAGCTATAACAACTAGGTTTCGATGGGAGAATGTTCTTACAACCATCCTTAGGAAAATGGAACTGTTGAGGCCTTCAACAAGATTTTGAGCCAAACTTTGACAAAAATTTATGATGCTTGGAAGAAAGGATTGGGATGACAAAGTTTCAATGTTTCTTTGGGCATATAGAACAACTTACAAGAGATTGAACAAAGACACATCATTTCAGTTGGTGTTTGGTGCGGAAGTTGTTCTCCCTATAGAATTTATGTTACCTTCTTTACACATTACGCGCTAAAGGTCTAGCTGATGAACAAGCTTTATAAGATCATATCAAAAGATGATTCAACTGGATGAGCACTGAGCCATAGCACGATGGAGTCAGAAGTAGGAAAAGGCTAGACAGAAGGCATGGCATGACAAAAACATAAGGGATAAGAATTTTGAGATTAGACAAATGGTACTTCTTTATGACTCAAGTTCTTGCGCCATCCAGACAAGGTCAAAGTACATTGGTTGGGGTCGTATGACATCACTTCTATACTTGAATTAGGTGCTTTCCAGTTAGAAGCACTTGATGGAACACGGCTACCTAGTTACTTTAACGAGTAGGCTGAAGCCCTACTATAAATAAGTCTTCTTGGTGTTTGTAATAAGGCATTATTTCCATTTAGCTTAGGTTTTCAATTATGTATTTCCTTAATGTATTTCCTTCATTGTCGCTATGCTTTTTCAATTTAGTTGTTGTTTTTGTAATAAGCACACTTACGTGCATGAAGCTAATTACTATATGAAGAATGTTTATGCGCAGAGGACTGCACATACTTTTAGTGTGGGGTGGTTGTAGTTATCCAAGAAAAAGACTATGGGAATTAAAAGGTGATAATAATAAGTCTGCTACAGTGTGCTTTAAGACAAAAGAAGATTTTTTCTCAAAAGTGACCAAGGATGGAGATGAATGAAAGAACAATATAATGCAAGGTAAGCGGAGGCCATGATAGCTACCAAGAGAAGGTACAATGATGAGGTACTTGGGTGCAAAGGTGCACGCTGAAGAGAAGTCTGTGACCAGAGGGTAGGAAGGTGTGCTAGAAGGTTATAGCTAGGGCACGAAGATGTACCATGTGGAATGAATGGATTTGGTCAATGAATAAGGGGATATTTTGTAGGTGAAGGAGCAATAAATGCATCAAAATTTGAAAAAATTATATAAATATGGAATGTGAATTCATTTTTACCATTGCGACTAAGAGTATTTGAGGAAAGAGCTAAGTGTGAAGATTCAAGTGATCGGGTTAAGGTGCGAAGGGTGTGAAACCAAGTGTGACAACCAGATCTGTGTGACAAGAAGCTTGCATCCCCAGTGGTGAAGGGTTTGAGTGAAGCAGGAGATAGAAAAGAGTTAGGTTACAAAGTTTCCACCTAGGGCACGATTGAATCAAGCTAGGGTTTGATTCGTAAAGTTGTAGAGTTAAAGAGGAGACATTTGCAAGGTAAAAATGGCACCTAAGAAGGCATCTACAGCAATAGTAAAAGGAAAGAAGAAGGTGGTCATTGAGGAGGAAGAGATGGCACCCGAAAGCCATTTTTCATAAATGCAATATCCAAAAGGAGTCATCATCACCAGAATGGGATTCACCCATCAGAAAGAGAAAAGTAAGTGAATACAATCACAGGACTTTAGAGAACAAGAAGGAGCTCGATTCCTTGCTCACTACTAGGATGAACAAGTGCACAACGATGATATGCCAGTTTATGATGATGTAGGCAAGAAGCTTCTGAAGAGAATTGGGGTATACCAATTATATGAGATTCCATATTTCGGGAAGTATGAGCCCTTGTATCAGTGGCTCATGAGCAGGGTGCACGAGGAATTCTTCTACTTTGCAGGACATAGAGTTAGAATCTCATATGCGGTTATCTCATCAGTTATAGGTTTGAAGGCCACAATAGAGGTCATAAAAAGTGATCTCACAAATAAAGCCATGATTTTAAAGACTAGATAGGAGTTGGGGTCCCTAAAGGGTCCGCATGAATGGATATAGACAAATCAAGAATTATCCAACAGGTTTGTAGAGTTGCTAGCACCTTTGTTACCAAGTTGAATGATCAAGAGCGGTGGTCACAAGTAAATACTATGTGGTTACATGTGGCACGTAAGATGTTAGAAGGGGAAATTTAAAACATTGCAGGCTATATTACAGAGTAAATAGTCGAAGAAGCATGCACATGAGGGAAGATCATCTTTGGGGTTGTTCTACTATCACTGGTATTTATGGAGATTGGAGTACCAAATGGACCGAAGGAAAAAGTATGGGAATACCCCATGGAGAACAAGTCACCAACTAAAAGATTCAGCAAGTACCTATGTAAAGGGGCCATGACAGATGATGTAAAGCAAAGGGCGGAGAAATGGTATGACAGGATCTGTGTGAAATTTGGAGAAGAGTAGCACATCTCTAAAGGACCTACCAAAGAATGGTAGGGAAACAAGTCTAGTTTATTGTATATCAACATTTATGCATTGTGCACTTCCTAATGAAAGATGGAGTCTAGAGCCCTTGGTGTAAATTGCCTTATGCATTCACTGTAAGGTATTTCCAAGCATCTATTCACAGATTTACAGACACGTGTTGACTGGTCTTCAATGCAGATAAGGTAGAATGCGACTACCATACATTGAGGAAGAAGTATGTGTATCCTAGAAAAGTGCTTATACAAAGAGGATCATTTCAGAGGTGCTGAATATTAAGCCAATAAGTATGGTTGTAGTAGATGTGGGGGCAGCATTGGTGTATCTCCAGCTGAAGCCAAAGATGGAGAATAAAAAGTATGTGGAAGGTGAGTTTGCACTTCCAACACCACTAAAGGGAAAGCATACAATGGAGAACATCCCAATGCCTAAGCCCACAGAGCCAATTGAAGTGGAGGATGAGGAGGAGGAGCACAAAGATAGTGGTGGTTTGGAGCATAGGGGTAGGAGACATCCTAAAAATAAGGGTGAAGCTGAGCACATTGTTACACCACCTTAGCCACAAGAGGGGGATGATGAGGACTTGAATGCAGTCTAAGGGGAGCACAGGTTTAAGAGGGTATTTAGGAGAACAAGGACCCAAGGTGCTACTCCAACCACTATGTGCAAATCACCCAAACTCTCTCCATAAAAGGAGGCAACCATGTAAAGAAGGAGGAAACTGAAGTTGAATGAGGAGGTGAAAGAGTCAGAGGAAAGTGCACCCGATTCTCCTACACTTCCAGAGAACACAGAAGAATAGGGTGAGGAATCAAAGGAAAAAGAAGAGGATGAGAAAATACCTAAGGAGACAACTACAGAGAATGTTCAGGACATGGAGACACAAGTCCCAAATTTGGAAGCTAAAGTTCCTAAGTAACAATGGTCTAGAAGAAAAGTAGAGAGCACATTCCACCAGCCATGGGGTATGCAGAGGACGCAGAAAAATTGTCCACACCCGCTTCCAGAGCATGATAGCACAAAAGGATTTATTTGGCTAGGAGCTAATGGATGAGGATATGGTGACTATGTGCACTCGAAAGAAACTATCATGGTCAATGCATACCCACATGGATGAGCCTGACTTTGATGTGTGTGAAGAGTCATGCGTTTCGAGATGACTGAAGAAGGCACCCCAAGCTAGATACATGATAGTAAAGCCTATTGTCATGTCAGATGAGTAGGTCCAATGCATTGGTGAAGTTTTCTACTGAGGTGGCTAGAAGAAACATGGACAAAGCTGCAACGATCAAAGAGATGCATGAGGAGCTAAAGACAAAGGATGCAGAGATATCACACATAACATAGGAGAGTGACTTCACATAGAAGAAAAATGAGGTATTTATCAGCATCGCAGAGGATATTTGGGACAATGTCATCAGAGAAAGGCCACACTTGGAGGCCAAAGTACCATGACATTTCCTTCAACGATACACTATGTGGGAAAGTTGGTGGAATTGGTACTTAAAGATGAACCTCTACGCGTGCTAGTGCCAAGAAGCTCAAAACAAGATTTTAAACATGAGAATGCATTAGTGATGCGAAAAATTACATCTTATGAAGGGTTTTTGCAAGCGTTACAAGAATTATTGAAGAAAGTAGACCAGGCTTTAAACATATGCATAGCTCCGAGGCACTTATTAACATAAAGACCCTAACGTAAAAACAATGGGGTCCAGAAAGTGATGAAGGATGAGACAGTGGGCCACATAGAAAGATTTTCAATGGTTAAACAGAAGCGTGAGGCCCTGACAGTAGCATAAGAGCCACACAAGACTCAGCTGGAAGAGCTTGGGAAGCTAGTTGCGTAGAAGATAGATCTTTTAGAAGGGAGAATGACATCGGCCCGAGGTCCCTTTTCACTAGGACTATGTAGGAAACACTTTTAGGGCATGGGGACCTTAAAGGTTAGGTCAACCAATCTCTACCCTAACCAATTCTCTCTGCCCTTTCCTATTCACATTCTACCCTAGTTAGTTTCCTTTTATATCAATAATTAGAAATTAAACCACACAAACAACAATTGCTTAACATTTTTACCATCATCACTCATACATTCATTTCATCTTGTCTACCATTTCTTTACTATTATCATACATTTTCCTACTAAACATCTTAACGTAATCCACATCATTATTAATTACACAAATTAATGAACTAGAAACTCAACCATACCTAAATGCACCTAACTCCACTATGCCTAACTAAACCTTATTCAATCATTCCTAAGTCAACCCGACTCGATCCATGCCTAAGTCAACCTCGACTCGATCTATGATTAAACCAACCTGACTCCATCATGCTTGAACTAACCTGACTCAATCCATGCCTATGACCTGACTCCATCCATGCCTATGACCTAACTCCACCATGCCTACACAACCTTGACTCTATCAGGCCTAATCCACTTGATTTCCACCTATCTATATATAGCAATGCAAATTAAAACATGTACACCATCCATACTATAAATACCATCATCTATAAATCAAAAAGTCTATGTAAACATACATGTGAACATAGATACAAATAATAATCACAATCTCTCAAAAGCTCTCATATACAACCTCACCATCTTCAGCATGTAGGCTGGTATACATATCAAAATATGTCAACAACATGGATACGTTGATCATCAATGATGACTAATCATCACCCCATCTGATATTCATCCCTATCTCATCAGTCACCTCTATCTCCCCTCTAGTGGGATGCCCTACCAATCTTTTTCCACCTCACCTCGATCTATCCTCTGATGGTCCCTCACCTAAAGCTAGTCTCCATGAACTGGTGGCCTCATCCTGACCCTGTCTCGGGGCTCGATGGCCCCCTGTGATCTCTACACTATGGGAAGGTGACTTAGTCCTCTAACTCAAGGCATGTTGTGCTCTATACTCCCCATAGGACAAAAATTATATCCCTGTGGCCATAAAAATATCCTGATAATACTAGACCTTGCCTAAGGCATCTCTCAACCTACCTATCGGTAATGTATGTGGTGGTGCCATCAGCCTTAGCCCCTGTACCTATCTCTCGGGACCTTGTCCCACTGGTACCTATAAAGAGGGACCATGTCCCTATGCCTGTGACTGTCCCACTCCTTCCTATATCTCGGGCACTCAAGAGTCACAAATTACACTGTGCACCGCCAACTAGCCCTACAAACCTATAATTTACACCTATAGGGTGGCCACCTATACCCCATCTCCATCTCCACCCTATGCGGGTACCTATCCCTACGCTACCTGGGCCTGTAGAGTGGCCACCTATTCCTGCAAAATAGCAACCTATGCCTCTGAGCCTATCAGCTACCCCTGCACTATACCCAACTGTGTAATCAAGGTCACCACCTACCCCTGTAGGGCATCCCTCTACACTGTGATGGTGGCTAAATCTGGTTGCCCCAACCTCGGCGATACTGTTTGTAAATGTGTAGCCCACCACTGTCTATATCTATCTATAACCCTAACATCATCAATCCACTGATCTCTCACCTACTCCTTCGCTTCCCTTGCCGGCACTGCACCGTGGGTAGAGGTAGAGGCCTCTCCACATCATCCCTCCTATACTATGGGAAAGGTGGTAGTATATCCTTAAGTAGCCCAAACGTCATCTAACCCTATCCATAGGTATCATCTCGTGCTCTCCTACACATCGCCTCTCTATCCAATGAAGCAATTATAGCTCCTGTAGCTCCTCTGCCATCCACTCATATGATGGAAAACCCACATAGGCCCTCTAAATGATGTCCACACTGGAAAACCCCTCTAACAATTGCATGTAATAGGCTATATTATGTGTAGCTCTAGCTACTTGGTGCTCCCCAATTGTAGGTACCCATCGTCTAAAGCCCACTCGAACAAAACCTGACTCGAATGCATCATCCCAAGGCATACCGAATGGATGCACACATATAATGTGCTTATACGCCCTACAATGAAGTAGGAAAGTAAAACATAGGCTAAACCTCGGTAGCTACCTATAAGCCCATATATCTTTGTATAACTGTACTAGGAATGTGGGCACCCATGCAAAATGGGTCATGTCCTCCACCATGTCATGTAAAACCCCCATCAATGATCATGGGAATCTCCCACCCTCCGCATTCGGCAAAGTCAAAGTAGTAGATCGCCTCCATTAGCAAACTCACCACCTTACCTCTCCGGATGGGTCGGGTACATATCTCCATAGCTCATACTGGTGCTATGGAACCTCATCTCCACTAGCCTGTCACCAAACATGGTCAACATCAACTCCTCAAAATCCTCTGAGGAGATAAAATAGACCTGTGTCCCCACTATCGATAGGCACAGGATCATGTACACATTCTTTAGGGTGATTGTGATCTCACCCATTGGAAAATGGAAGGTATTGGTTGTTGAGTCCCATCTATCGATGAGAGTGACCATCAAGCTCATCTCCCAGACTACATTCCAGTAGTGTCTGACCCCAATCAAGCCAACCTCTGCTACATGGCGTCAATCATTAGTTATCGCACACCCCGTACTCTCCACGAGCAAGGGAGACACCCTATCTCTCATATGTAGTTGGTCCCTAGCCTACATTCAACTAATCACACACATTATTAAACACTTGACTTTACCCAACATTGACCTTCAATCCCCCCACCCGCTATCTATTTTACCCACTTTTCCTAACCTTTCCCCTTACCCCTCCTAGACCTCTAGCCCTTTCTCCCTAACTCGACACCGTTACTCCCCCGATCACACGGATCGATATAACTGACATTGGTTCCTCTCATCTCTGACCGATGTCAAAGTGACAAGATGATGTCAGCCATACTTGACCGGTGTCGATCACTGCTTCTCGTCCGCAAGCCCAAAACCCCATTTTCTCCCCATTTATTTCCCATTTCCCCTACACACCTACCCAAACCTACCCCAAATTACTCCCCACCCTTTTTCCTCTACCTATGACCTTTCCACCCCATCGTCCCTCAACAAATTCAACCACACATTTCAAATTCTCTACCCTACCCAAACTGACCTACCCATTCCCTTCTTCTTATATCAAATAACAATGAACGGATCAGATCTTACCTTGTCTCAATGTTGCCTCCATTTCGACCAACAATTAACCAAACCAGCCACCATTTGACCTTACCCACTCTTATTGCAACCAACCTCCATGCCTATCTTATCTATACATGTCCTTAATTATTCTTTGGGACTTGTTACTTTACCCATACCTCAGCCCTACCCATGCCGTGACCTAGCTACTTGGACCCGGAACATTGTTAGTGACCTATGAACTCATGTGCTCACTATACCTTGTGACACTGTTACACATGTTGTTTGACCTAATGACCTTATTTTGCCTATTTTAGTTTTGTTTATCCCGACCTTACCTTTGGTGTACTGAAACATACCTAAACGTTCTTGTACTTGACCTGTGAATTGCTTCTACACCATATCCTATACCTTGGATACCGGAATCACCTCAACCTTGTTTGGATAAACCTATCGACCTTAGACGATGTAGAGTTTGCATGCTCTTTAACCTGGTACCGTGCCACAGTTTATACATGTGCATGCATTTGACTGCTACCTTTAACCCTAGCCCATTACCTGGATTACCCGATTGGACCTTTTCCCAATTACCCCCATTGTCCACCTTCCTCTTCATCACATTCACCTTTTATCAAACCACTCACCGATTTTGTCTTCTACCTCATTCATTCCTAGTTTGAGGGGGATCACCTTCACCCACACATGGGGAAACCACATCTTATTTTGTCATACGCTGCTACCAATACAAGCTAGGTAATAAAAGGGGAAAAGGTAGACACCAAAATTGGGTCACACTCCCTTGATCCCTTATCAAATAACCACTCAAGCATTCTCATCTAACCATGGCCCCTTCCACCCCACATCACCATTAATTTAATTAAATTAATACATATCCTCACAATATTTAATATCTAATTACCTTAATTTCTACCCCACCACCTCACCTAGACACCTCATCCACCACCTCACCCTAGACCTATTCTTGGCATGTTTCCATAACCAACAATAACTAAGTTTTATTTTCCTTAATGAGCTAAGATTTGTTCTAACCCTAAAATCTCTCTAACCACATTCCCACTCATTAGAAGGTAAGTTTCCATTCTAATCCGTGAGAATAAATGAATTGGGCCAAAAGAAATAAAAAAGATCTACCCATTTTAATAAACCTAGGGAATCCCACCTCAACCGATGCTAGTCACCACTCAACCGATGCCGGTCCAACTCGGAACCATCATCGGTTACCATTTATTCACCTAAACAACCTTGTTTTTGGGTTGGCACATTCTGAGAGCAAGGGAACGAGATCGAGTGCGCATGCAAGCAAAACTAGCATCCTTTCACGTATCCGGACATCCAAATTCATCACCGTAACAAATACCTAAGCATTGCACTCACAAAATCATTTTGGTAACCATCACGATATCCAACTCTATTCTTTTGATCAACAATGACCACCTCTATTCATCCATCAAAATATGCATTACAAAGAGTACATCTCTACCAAAGATTGTCTATTTCAACATAGTTAACTTTTGTCATTCTTATCATTAGTTTATACTTGCATGTTCATTCCTCCATTTCTTATTATCTTGTAATCCTACCATTTCCCTTAAACACACCACCAAATCACCATTCTCGACCTAATATCCATTTTTGAGTATACCCGAGATATCCACAAACCTTCTCATCCACTCTCCCAACCTCATTTGACCTCATATCATCCCCCTCGTCATTCTATCTATTCGAGTTTCTTTTACCTCGACCATACCAATGCCGGTTATCCACAACCATCATCAGGTTCTACTTAAACCAGCATAGGTCATACCCAACCAACATCGGTCTCTTTTTTTTTATACCCCGCCCAAGAACAAGCCAAATAAACCTCTTGGCAATTGACCTAAATAACCTGCAATTAGATCTTAACTAGTTCCAAAGAACTCCTTTGATACCTACTTATTATTTATATCCGATATAACCTATCCTATTATATTAGATTTGCTTATTGTACTTGAATGAGATACCTAAATCATATCAACTACAGTAGGAATTTGTTTATTTCTCACATTAATTTGTTTTAAACAATGGATTGATAGCCATCTAGGGAGTATCACACTTCCCGGATCTAGCACATGTTAGGCAGTCCACTGTCATATATCATTTAACTATCTTTTTGTGGTCTTGTTTTCTATTACAAGTAGTTCCTCCTAGCCAAAGGAAGCTCTCACAATCAGCATTGGATCAAGAATTCAAAATGCATGCAATAACCATCAACCGACCAAAATTTAACATGTATTCCTCATTGGCCCTTACCCTTATCTATTTCATTATTTCAAAAAGGTAAAGAAAATGGTGAAACAACTGAACATTATGACATTTGACACTATTTGACAATATGAGGACTGGACTAGAAATTTAAAAAGTAATAAAATGAGATTAATTTTTAAATAAAAATGAATTTGACAATGACAATACCAAAAAAATGTTAACTCTTTTACATGACCTCGATCGACAACTACAAATTTGACAACTATTTTGACAAGAATTCTTGACACTACAAACAACATTATTATCATATGACACTTAACAATATGAAAATCTATGCTATATATTAGAAATTAAAACTACAACTACGGAAGGCTCTCACATTTAAAAACACATTACCAAAGATATATCACTCATTTTAGCAAAGTATAAATTTATGTATTTGTTGTAATTGATTATGACTAACTCTCTAATCCTAATTGACCAAATACACTCTAAACAACATACTATAACAATGACTCCAATAAACCTTTTTAATAAACTATTGACCATAGCTTTAAAATGACAAAAGTACAAAAATTAAAACACCTTAAATATCAAAAGATGACACATATGAGCACATTTCACTGTTCTTTTAGAAATACGTGGGTGGGATATCTTGACCGATCAAAGAAAAGAATACCTGATGTAGAGGGATCATTACATGCATGCAAAATTCTTGACTTGATCCGGCACAAGATTTCAGGAAGCTCGTTACGGGTGATGTATGGACGTCCTCCTCTTCCGTGGTGAATACGCTTTCACTGCAATTGATGTCAATGGTGAATCTGAGATGGAAGAAAAGAAATACTTTTCCAAGATTGGACGTTTCTATTATATGTGCCAGCCTTTAGTCCAATGTGATATCAACATGCCTATTTAGGAGCACATAGAATTTAAAGAAATTTGTGATACTTTCAAAGACTTAGTTAAAATGAAAGATCCGATAGAGATTACAAAACATCTCTCGCAATGGATTGACGGTGAAGTGCAATAAGGGATTCGTGACTCCAGCTTGGATTTGTATACAAATGCACATCCAATCTACCTATACTTGCATGTGGTAAGAGAAAAATGTTTCCACACTTGAATGGCGGGCTTCACACGTTGTACCAAATACGTAGCCTATTAAACCACTAATCAATATACAACTTTAGACTCTATAATGAACACACTATGCAAATAGTCAAATTTTTATAGGGCTCTTGCATGTGATTCTTTCATGCAACAGGACAACCAAAAACAACGATGGATCTCCCCCTTCACTATATTCAAATCTCTGTATTTTTTCACCGATTTGATCCAACTCGCTCCGATACCACAATTACATACTACAATTATAAAAGCATCAAATATAATTATAATTTAGAAACTGAATTACTTGGGATGTATTTTCATATATGGAGTTTACATTACATAGGAGGATATTATCCTTAATACAAGGAGTCAACATCAATCCTCAACAACTCACATATCTCTCTCCAATCCCTACAATCTCTCAAACTTATCCCTAAGATATCTCTCGCACTAAAATAGTTATGTGAGTTGATCTCACAACTCACCAAAAATAAAACTATTACAACTATATTATTAATATGAGTTATATAAACTTATTATTAATAATATTACATTTTATTTAATAATGTTACACAATATTTTGGTAACACAACTCACAAGGAGGCTTCAACCCCCTATAATTTAACTAGCTACAACTGATATTTAGTGAGCTTCAACTCACAGGGAAGCTGCAACTCCCCAAATGCTAAGCTTCTACTTAGACTTGTTCAACTCGATTTGGTCGTGCTTATTTTGTTGTCTTACACAACTAATATTGACCTCTAGATTAGCACACTTTCTTGCTCAAATATGCTTCTCAACCGACCTTTGATCTTTCTCTGTCATGTTCATCAACTAAAATGCAAGGCATGACTTCATCAGTCTTGTCTCATTTCATGTTCTCTCTCTGTATCTTCTCAATTCTGCTCCAAATACTCCCTCCTTCTAAACAACAACCAATCTATGCATATTTTTCTCTTGTCTTTCTTAAAATTATGGTCAATATCATCTCACTTTGATGCAAATTCTCTTTTAAACAAGGGACCTTTTTCACTTCTTGAATTATTCTATTTGTCAAGTATGATATAGAGATTTCCAAACTCATCCCCTTATGTAGATCATGCATTCTTTTATATATGAGACTCCTACATTCATACACCTAGCTAAAATCTTTATTTCATAACCTTCACTCTCATAGCACTTGTGTGTGAAAAATATTCAAGTACCTTCTCTACACATCAAAAATCTTTGACAAACTTAAAATCATTCCTCTTGGTTCATCTTCCTTCACACTTGTCATTGGACTATACTTCTATATTACCCTTTTTATGCTCATCTCGATTTTTGTTGGATTTACTCTCTTTTTTACTTGCATTAGTGACCATTCTATTGACATTTCAACCATTCATAACACACTCATATCAATTATCCTGAAGGTATGCTTTGCTAGAAAACTACTAGAATAGGATATCGACTATCACAACCAAGCCGAGAAAATTGTGTGATCATTGGAAATGCTAGGACTATGGCGCACAGGACAGGGGTCAAGGGTGCCTAGGGCACTACATAGCTCATCTAGGCACTTGCAAATTCTCATAACCTCAAAACTCATTTTCAAGGGTCACAAGATGTTCTTTGGGTGTCGCATTTAGTCGCATATATGTCATTATAGTTTTCTATTAATCACCTAAAACTGTAAAGAGAAAGAGCACCTACAAAAACCCCAAGAAACATCAACTACTAAAAATAAAGAGATGCAAATGGGGAGTTGGAATAACTCGATGGTCACCCAATTGAGTGAAATTATGATCCAGGCATTGCACTACATTTTAGAATCCATGTAGTTTTGTGTGTGTGTGTGTAGAATCATGCCCTAGGTGGCTCTTGTGCAAGTCACACTTGAATAATGAGTAATAACTAAATGTAAAAATATAAATAGATGTGTGCATGGAAAATGAACTTCACCTTCTATGAAGTGTATGTATAAGAATGAAGTATCTTGTCCCTTGAATGAATGCTAGATGGATGTTGTTTTGCTCTTGTAACACATTCGGATGCAACTTTAGGTGGTTATAGTAGATGTTTAGTGTTTGGTCCTTTATTATGATCACATAGCTTTGTATTTATATGATTCCCTTGGTTGAATATTTTAATAAACTAATAAAAAGAAAACTAGTAAGAAATAAGATGCCCAAACGACTAGAAAAGACCCAACAGATGCACGCAAGATGCAAAGAGGTTTGGGGCTCCTAGATGGGATAGGGGCACCTAGGCGCCACGTCTTGGTGGGTGTTGGTGTCTAGAGTCTAAAATGATGAAGTATCAAAAGACATACTTGGGCAAGGAGTATAAGACTAAGAAGGAAAATAGAAAATAAGAAAATATGATAAATATAAATTTTCTCACTTAGGAATCATATGAATAATGGTATGTGATCAAAACTAGAAATATACCCAAAGTGTCGATTTAATGTCTATAACAGTTATTAATATTAATAAATCCTCAAACAACACTTTGGAACCCTAAAACAATTACGAGATGGAATAAAAATTAAATCCCTTATCCGTTTTGTAAGCTTTTTTTCGCATTTCTTCATATTAGGACAAAAGGTTTTCCATATTTATCATCCATATAAAACCCAACCATTAGTGGAATACAAAAACACACATAAATCGATGAAGTAGTAGGCCCAACTAGGTTATTAACAACAACATGGTATCACTTTGCTCTCCACATAGCTAGTCGTTTAAGTAAGGACACCAAGTAAATGAAATATATGTGAAAAACACAAATTTAATCCAACACTCGATGTTGATGAGACAAAAATAACTAATTCATGAGACATTCACATATGGAAAAACCTCTCTCCACATTTAACAAAGTCGCTCTAGACATAATTCTATAGTTATGCTCAATAGCCCTCGGGTAAGCCAAAGAACACTTAACCATATATTCATATTCGATTACATAAAGAAAAAAATCCCTAATTTAATGTCACATTAATTTAAAAGTGTAAACAAAATAAAAAAATTATGGCAATTAATGCATGTGTTTCCCGGAACTCTTTTATCACGCTTGTCACTAATAATGGAAAGTAGGCCTTGACCTCTCGTCTCATTTATATCTACAAACCCTAATCTAATAATATCCATTAAAACATAATAGTGATAATGCCTTGCACATAACCCTAATACTGACTCAAATAATATAACAGAACATCCAAATCGTGACAACATCCATTAAAACGACATGGCACCATCACCCTCCACATTTCAAGTAGCCATTATTCTATTTAGGAAAACACGCACACCAAATGGGCATGTCCCTTATAACTCCATTCAACAAATAAAAAGACAGATTTAACATATTTTTATCACTAAAAACAACACCCTCCGATTTTTCATGTGAATGTGGTGAGCAATCAATGTTTTTGGGTAACATTAGACCATGTCTCAAGTTGTGGGACTTGCTACTTAAGATGGACCTCCGAATAAGGTCGGTTCCTCTACCTAATCCTATACTAGAACTAATCCTAATACAAGAAGCACAACTATCTAATCCTATCATATAATTTTCAAGGGACTAGAGAGAAGGAAAAATCATGAAAATGAATAAATCCTACACTAAGGAGGTGATAACACCAAGAAAAGGGTGGATTAGACAGTTCAAATTGCATGAAAATGGGGAGAGATGAAAATGGAGAGGATGGGAAAGCATCACAAACCAAAACACATGCAATACACCCTTTCCATAAGCACAACAACATTTAAGCATGCAATGAGAGATATGAAATGCACATAATACCTGCAAATGTGGAGGAGAGGCAAGAGAAAACAATAAACACATCCAGGATAGCAAGAGAATCACACAACTAAAATTTTATTGCTCCATTAAAATGCACAAGCCATTACATTGAGATATGGAGGTAATATCCATCATTACAAAGCTTTAAAAATGGAGGCTTAGAGCTCCTCATCCACCTAGAAGAGAAGAAGAAGAGAGCAACATTGAAAAATTGTCCAACCTTTTTTACAAATGAGCTCTCTTTTACAAATATGGAAGAATGAATGAGAGAGGGGGTAAATCGAAATTGGCACTCAACCACCAATAATAATGGGCATTAAATGACATGAGAATTTGATGGAGGACCACTGTAAAACCTATCCCTCATTGTACTATGCCTTGCTTTGCAGAAAGAAAATGGCCTCCCATGTTTCATTAATGCACTTTTCAATTTCTTGGAAGTGACCATTTTGAATCTAGGACGTTTTATACTTTTTTACTCACCCACCCTTATCAAATATTTTATTTATTGACTTTTAAGTGTAGAGGATTAAATCCCAATTCCAATAAGTATAAGTTTGTCCAATTTGGTTGAGTGTAGTGAAAGTTATGGTTTTTTTAATGCGGATCACTTTTTTTGGTTTATACGTGGATTCTCTTGCACTGGGCATTAAATTCGGGGATGTAGATGTATTTTTTATTTTCTCCCACCCACCACATTTACTCCTCATGTTTCATCATTTCTGAGTGGGAGTGTTAAACTACAAGCCGTAAAAAATCAAATTTTATAATAAAAACTGGTGGTTGGTGGGGAGTTATGGTGCATGTAGATTAGGGCTTCCTTGACTCACCACTCACCGAATTATCTTTCTACCGCATCCAATGCCATGTGTTCCATGTGATGAGGAAAACTCAAGCCCCAGGGATCTTGAGCCCCACATGAACTCATTCTACCCGAGCCGCTTAGTCCCCAAAACCCCGACATGGCCGAAATGCGTAACCCGAGCCCCTCTTCTTTAGCTTTACATCGTCCAACCTAGTGGATGACTCAGCCCTTATGCCTCCCATTCACATCACCCCCACGATAAATCATCTCCTTTGGTAAGCTCTCCAAGCCAGCCGTATCGTTTACCTTACAATGCAGGTTCCTAACCCGTAGCCACTTTATTGGTTTCCCGTAATAACCGGTTGTGCACCTATAGCTTTCTGTGCTAATCGGATGTGCACCTACAAGTTTCCCGTAGCAACTAGTTGTGCACCTACAAGTTTCCCATAGCAATTGAAGGATGAAACAATTGTAATGTGCTAGATTTGGGGAGCTGAGGATGCATGTATGCAACATGGGTGAATCACGAGGAAGTGGAATAACTCACTTTTAGGTACTCCTACTTGCTCGTAGCCATACACAAAAATCCCATAAGCAACACACATTAGAGCCGAAGCCAAAGGAAACCTACACCTATGAAGCTGAATGTCCCAAAACTAATTACAAGTGCTCCAAAACATGGAAATTACCTAAAATTTTGTAGATCCGTCTTTAAAGCCTTATCAGTGACTAAGCTAAATTTCTCCCAAGTTATCCATTTTTACCAAGGGTAAATATGGATAACAATTTGGCAACTCATGTGGATATCACTTTGCTAGATGGGTTGATCAGTGGCCTTGAAGCATCCATTGGGCATGGAGTCAGTCGGGTAAACCTAAAATTTTATCTAAAACCTTTGAATTACCTTTGAACCACTTAAAACAACTTGTTGAACCCGGAGTTGATCATTATTGCCCGAATTTTCCATTTTTTTATAAGAAATACTTGAAGTTTTCATGAGTGAAAAATTGTTTTGAACCTAGAATCCTCCACAAGCTAATCTACTAAGACAAGGATAAAACTACCCCAAAAATTGATTTCTTGCGTAGTATGAAGGATCAGAATCGATGATTCCTTGGTAAGGATGAATAATTGATGCAACGTAGAATTCACCAATACAAGCCTGGTGTACTTGGCACATCACTCAGCCTAGACTAAGCACTCACCTGAAGCACACAAAGGTACTAGGCCCCTCTTTAGGGTTGTTTTTATAGGATGTTAGCATGATGAAGACTTAAAGCATTCAGATCTATGACTAATATATCATTCTACAATGCATGTTCAGATCTAGATCTAGAGAATAACAGACTTAAAAGATAACCATGATGAAATCAAACATGCAACACTAAACTATAACCATGGAAACACCTTAAATTAGTCCATAGTCTCTATTATATTGAATACAGTAATACATAGAAGCTTCATTACAATAATAGTAGTATATGCTCATGTGTGTATCAAATTTGGCAGCATAATCTCACTATAACACAGTTCTTACACACACACCCTATGCTACATAGTTCACTACATATTTATAAGGGTGGGGACTTTACCTTCACCACTTATCTAATCCCAAAATAGGTCACATGCTATTATTAGCCATGCACCATTACAAAAATAGCCACATATGCAAGTGCACTAATAATAGACTACTTTTAGTTAACTAACAATAGTAGATCTATTCTCATCCTATATTCATGCAAAGCACTTCGTATCCGATCATCCAAAAATATCCAATGCATGTCACGTAATTCTCCAACCAATTTGTGTGCTCAAACGCTATCTCAAAAAATAGCTCATCATCATGAAAAATCTAAGTCCCAAACCTATTTATGTTCTATGCATGTGATTCCTTCCCGATACTTATGTGTTTTTGAATGCACTCTACTCTTCCTTACGACCCTTATGTATGTCCTTCGCTAAGTGCCAAATTTTGACTAACCAACATTACCCCACACTAATTGTATTTCCACCCCGTAATGGTTGTCACTCAAAATGAATCAAAGAATATGAATAGAAGAATAGAAAGAATTTTGATAAATAAAAGAATGTCTTTACCCTATAGCATCCTCTGCTTCAACTTGAAGAATCAATTTTGGATATTATTCTTTTATTTCCACCTCTAGAGTCTACCAATCATTGAGTGCGGCCTCTTCCTTCTCTAGAATATCCACTACAATTGACTCTAACTCATCCTTTGTAATCTCTCCTTTCTCATTTTGCAAGACCAACACAATGCTAGACATGGTAGTCATTCTCCCTTCTAAAAAGTCCATCTTTTATGCGATGAGTTTTCCAAGCTCATCCAACCTTTCCTTGTGTGGTTCTTGAGTTGTTGTAAGGGCCTCGCGCTTTTGTTTGACAAGTGTTAATCATTCTGTATGGCCCAATGTTTCATCTTTCATGGCCTTCAGGACCTCATTGTCTTCTAAAATGGTCCTAGTCCTTATAATAGCTTTTGGTGTTGTACAAATATTCAACACTTGATCTGCCTTCTTTAGTTCCTCCTGCAAGCTCTGAAGCAACCCCTCATATGATGTAATCTTCTGCATCACTGAAGCCTTTTCCCACTCTTCTTCCTGTGTTGGATCCTTTGGCACTAGCATGTGCAAAGGTTCATCTGTAATCACTAAGTCCACAAATTTACTTACATAATGTATTGTCAAGGAAATGTCTTGGGTACCTTTGGCTCTAAGTGTGGCCTAGCCTTCATGACATTGTCCCCAATCTCCTCTGCCATGCTGATAAAAACAACGTTCTTCTTCTATGCCAATTCTTTTTCCTTCTTTAGGCATGTTATTTCCTCATCCTTAGTCTTGATCTCCTCCCTCAGTGCCATAAATATTATAGATTTATACATATTCCATCGTGCCACTTCTGTTGAGACTTTCACCAAAGAATTACTCACTTGTTCATCTAACATAACAGTAGGCTTTACTATTATGTGCCTGGCCTGAGGTGTCTTCTTCAACCTCCTCAAACACACGACTCTTCACATACATCAAAATCTAGTTCATCCATGTGTGTGTGCATCGACCATGATAGTTGCTTCCTTGTGCACATGGTTTCCATATCTTCATCCATCAAATCCTAGCCATACAACTCCTTTTGTGTCATTGTGCTTTAGAAATGGGCATAGACAATTTTACCTATGTCCTTGGCGTAGCCCATGACTGGTGGAACATATTCTCCACTTGTTATTTTTTATCTAGGCTACTTAGGAACTTGGGCTTCAAGATTTGGAACTTGTGCTACTGTGTCTTGAGCAATCTTGGTTGTTGTCTCATCTACCTCCTTTCCTCCTTCCTCTCCATCCTTCATATCTTCATCTTCTGGTTTGTCCTTGTTCTCTGGAGGTGTAGGGAATTGGACACGCTTTCCTCAAACTCTTTTGCTTCATCATTTAGCTTCAATTTCCTTCTTCTTTTCTCAGTTGTCTCCTTTTGTGGAGAGAGTCGAGATGATCTGTGCACTGATTGTTGAGTAGCACCTTGGGTCCTTGTTCTCCGAATACCACATGGAAAATTACAGCACCCCTTATTTCTCATGATTTATGTACATGAGTGAAACCAAAGAAACCTACATAACATGGGATTATCCTATAGTGTGGGACTTTGCAAGTAGGAAAATCCTCCAGAGAAATCTAGCTTCTTCCTCTAACCTAGTGCCAACTTCTCCAAAGTGCAAAGAATGGCAAGCTAAACTAACCCTATTCTAATGTTTTCCAAGGAGACAAGGATAGAAATATGCATGAAATAAAACTACTCTAAGTGAAGGTGATGCACCAAGAAAGGGTGGGACAATCCCAGTGAGTGAAAAATAGGGAGAAACCGAGAAGGAGAGGGCTGATAGAAACACCACAGTCCAAGACAACAATCAATTCCCTATATTTGTAAAGCACAACAAACTATAGACCCTACAAAGAGATAAATACATGCACAATATACTCATAAATATAATGGAAGGAAAGAGATGCAAATCATACAAGATAGGGGAAAAAATGGAAAAAAAACATGAATTTTATTGCTCAGAGACATGCACAATCCATCACACCATAAGCACAAGACAAAATCCTTTACAATAAGCCCAAATTTGAGGCATTTAGCTCACAATAGCTCTAGAACAAATTTTACAGAGTTCCTCTTATTTTTGGAAAAATTCCCCTCAAAATGAGGCAAATTTTACAATATATAGGGAAAATTAGGTCACCAACCAGTAGGATGCATTGAAGAGGTATCGAAACCATCTATTTTGGCACTTTTCCTGCACGGGTAGTCGTGAGTGCCATGCATCATTAATTTTGGTTGTTGGGATGTCATTCATTCACCTACCCTTATGAGGATTGTAACTCATCCATCCATGCCATCCAACCATGACCCGACCAGCATGTGAGTCATGCAAATATGAGGGGTGTGAAGGGGGTTAAAAAAAACCATTCGAACGCATCAAAAATGTGAAATGACTAACCCCTAGGTGTCCAACCCCCATGACCCATTCAACATGGCCATACCATCTAACCTAGGTGTTGTGCAAGTGTGACCAGTGTAATGGGCAACAAAAACAATTCATGCGTGTCAAAAAAATGTGACCCAACCAACCCCTGGGTGTCTAACCCCCAACCATCCAACCTTGACCCGTCCAACCCCATGACCCGTCCAACATGACCATATTGTCCGACCTAGGTGTCATGTAAGTGTAACAGATGTGAAAAGTGTCAAAAACAATTTGGATGCATAAAAAATGTGACCCGACCAACCATTGGGTGTCTAACCCCTAGTCGTCCAACCTTGACCCGGCCAACACCTAGCCATCCAACCCTGACCCGTCCAACCCTAGCTAACCAACTTCCGGAGGCAATAACTTGAGCTCCTGGATGAGTTCTCGGTGAAATTTTATATGATTTCACATGGAAACAACCCATTGAATCCAATGGTGGTGGTATCAAGGTACAATATTTAATTTATCACCTCGAAATGTGTGCTTCTTTCTCAGGATTTTTGGTTGTGCGCCAAAGAATGAATTGCCTTGGGAAGTGTATGATGCTTCAAGATGTCTCATCTTTTCCACCATATACGGAATGAAAAATGGATTCCATAGGTACTTTGTTGGAATTATAATTCTGACATGGTTATAAAAATCTTTCTTTGAATCTCAAGTCCTCTTTCACATTGTAAACTCCTTAAGGCCCAAAAGCCTACTTCTGATGGATGGCCCCAAAACCTCCGAAACTTTCCCGAAATTAATTGAAATGATTCCCAAACTCAAAAAATTGGTTGTTTAATTCCATTTTTTTTCCATGAATCGATGTCCAGGTGTTGAACCCATCCTCCCAAGTTGAAAATAGATAACAATTGGCCACTTACGGGATGATCTACCTACTTGATCTTGAAGACCAGTGACCTTAGGGGATCCATTGGGCATGGAGTCATATTGATTTCCAGAACTAGCCTTTGTCACTTGAAAAACTATCTTCCAACCTCTGGGGTGCTACTGGATATTTTCATTTCAAAAGAAACCCCTGGTTGAGGATTGGTTGCTTCATCACCAAACTCGTCTGAAACTGGAAAGTGCAAGAGCAACAAGGGCACAACTATGTACAAACAAAAATGTCATACACATTCCAAATAGAATATGTAGAGAGTGCACAAAAACTTATTAAAAAAGCAACCTAAACTAAAACAAGGTGGTGTGCTACAAGCACTTGGAGGAATTACAACTCCTAAACTAATATATACAATGGTGAAATTTTTCCTTTCAGTAGCAATGTTTAAGATAGATTTTGTTAACCGGAATCGGAAGCTCCTCTCCCTCCAAGGTAGAAAATTGGAAGGCATTGCTACTTTTACATCCCATGACCATGTAGGGGCCACTCCAAATGGCATCAAACTTGGAATGCCTTCCTATTTTTCCCGATCTGCATCCCACTTTAGAACTAAGTCCCCTTCCTGAAAGGTCCTTGCTCTTGCTTTCTTATCAAACCATATTTTGACTAAGGCTTGATCTTTCTCTGTCATTTGAACTGCATGTTCTCTGATTTCTTCCAATTCCATCAACTCTACATACTGGCCTCCATTGGTTTGAACTCAGATAACTCCAACTGCTTTATGAGCTCCAATGTAGGTAGTTCTAATGATATAGGAAACATTGCCTCTTTCCGTAGACCAGCTTGTAAGGGGAATTACATGTAGACCTCTTTGGTGTGATCCTATCAGCCCACAAGGCTGATTTGAGATTTGTATGCCATGTCCTTTGGTTTTCATCTAGAGTCCTCCTGATGATTCTTAGCAAATTCTTGTTTGTGGACTCTGCCTGCCCATTACCCTGTGGGTAATAATTTGAAGAGGTTCTCAAGTAGATTCCATTCTTAACAACCCATTTTGTGATCTTGGAACCTAGGAACACCAATGCATTGTCTGATATGATAGTGGCCGTACTCCAAACCTAGTCATTATTCCTTCATAGAAGTCTAGTATGCTAGACTCGTTTGCTTCTTTGAGTGCTACTACCTCGGTCCACTTGGTGAAATAGTTTGTTGCTATCAGAATCCACTTGTGGCCTTAGCTTGAATTTGGATTGATGACCCCAATGAAGTCCAATCCCCATTGCATGAATGGTTGGTCAACTAAAATTGGGTGTAATGGGAGCGTTGTTAATATTTCTTTTCCTATGAAGAAAGCACATTTCTTACACTTTTTGATCCATGTGTAGCAGTCACTAAACACCGTGGGCCAATAATAACCCGCCTTCATTATCTTGAGAGCTGTTACCCATGGGGAAAAATGACCTTTGGCTTCTCCATCATGAAACTCCTATAACAATCTCTCAATTTTATTTGTTCCAATACACCTCAATAGAACACCATTGATGTCCCTTTTGAACAAAACACCATCAACAAGCACATATGGAATGGCTTGTAATATGAATTATCTCCTCTTTTTTACTCATTTTTGGAGGGCATAGGCCTGTTTGTAGGAAGTGTACCATATTCGAGTCCAACAAGGAGTGGGCACATCATCATTTATCTGCTCTTGACCATCCTGTAGTACCAAGGTAGCTTCATTTTCATCACCTGCTTCAACTTGTTGACTCGAGGCTAGTTGTTCACATAATCCCTTCCCATGGACCAACTTAGTGACTTTAATTTCAATGTCATATTCCATGACATGAGTGATCCATCTTGCATGTTTCTCATTCAAATCTTTTTTAGAAGGAAGTCCTTGACTCCCGCATGAGAGACTAGCAATTGGATCTTGTTGTTTGAAACCAGGTGTTTAAACTTCTTTAAGCTCTTGATCAATGCAAGGACATGATTTTTAATGAAGGATTATCTCACTTCATAGTCCTCCAAACTTTGACTAAAAATGAAACTGGTTGTTCGGAACCCCCTTTGTTTTGTTGCACTAGGATTGCATAAATTGTGTCCCCACCACCAAAGGCATAGAGCATGAAGTCCTTAGAGAAGTCTAGATTCATGAGAGTTGGATCTTGCGATATGGCATCTTTGATAGCCTCAAAACTTGATTTACCCTCATATTTCCACCTAAATGTCATGCTCTTCTTTAACATCAGTGTTATTGGCTTCACGAGAGCGGAAAAGTTTGGCACAAATCTGTGGACAAAATTGATTCTCCCTAAGAAGCTTTAGAGAGCCTTCTTATGACTTGGCAAGGGCAATGCTCGAATTGCTTCAACCCTTTCTAGGTTAATCATCAATCCTTCCTTTGACACAATATGGCCTAGGAGCTTGCCTTCGTGAGCTAGGAATATGCATTTTTGGGATTCAATGATACCCTAAATCTCCTACATCTTTGAAATACCTGTCTCAGATGAAAGAGGTGATCTGCTACATTTTTGGAGAACACATTGATATCATCAAGATATATTAGTACTATTTTTTGATCAACCCCTTGAATTCCATGTCCATCTCCTTTTAGAAAGTGGCTCCGGTATTAGACAATCCAAACGGAATTTTCTGTAGGCATAGGTGCCCCACTTGGTGGTGAAATCCATTTTGAACTAATCATCTTATTTTACCATTATCTGATTATACCCCAAGTAGCCATCCAGGAGAGAAAATATTTCTGATCCGGATACCACTTGCAATATTTGTTCCATTGAAGGAAGTGGGTAATGGTCTTTGAGAGATGCCCTATTCAAGTCTCGAAAGTCCACGCACAACCTGATTTCTTCATTCTTCTTCCTAACCGATACCAAGTTTGTAACCTAGCTTGAATGCTTGATTAGAAATATAATGCTTTCCTCTATTATCTTTTTTAGCTCTTTCTTCATTAGAGGCTCAATGTGTGGGTTGAATAGTCTTTGCTTCTACCTAATGGGATTAGCATCTAGATCTAATTCAATTGTATGTTGTGCTAGCTTCAGATTGAATCCTCGCAGGTCCTCATAGCTCCAAGTGAAGACATCTAGAAATTCTTGGCAAATTTGTGTGAACTCATATCTTTCTTTTTTCAGTGGCCACCTTTCCAATTTGGAGCATTTTTCCTTTCCCAACTGAAATAGGCTCTAAATCTTCTCCCTTGACCTTATGTTGGCTTTCTCTTTACGAAATTGATCATTTGGGTTGAAGATGGACTCCAACATAACCAAGCCTTTGGGAAGATTGTTTGTCATAACTGCACTACTTGATCCCCGTAATGTTTGCTCTAATTTGTCTTGATTCCTAGCTGAGAATTCAGCCTCTTCTTGCAAGAAATTAATGATCTGTTGATTATTCTCAAACACCTGCCAACTTGTGTTATTGTCTAGAACTATTGGCCTTACAATCACATGGATATGTGGTTGCGTTTTGTCTCTCTTGATACTATCCACCACATCAAAATTTGCTCCAACTGTTGCGAGCCTATCCGACTTCATTTTTCTTCCTGGGTATGGACTTGATGTTGAATGCTTCAAATTCATTAATGAGGTCCCATACCCTATTTTTATAGCTCCTGAGTAGGTCATTCTTTACATCATATTTCCCCTAACTTGATTGATTATTAGCTCACTATCCTTGAACACCTATAAATTCTTTATGCCCCTTTTACTAGCCCAATGAAGTCCATGAATCAAATACTCATATGCATTTGTGTTTGTGAACATGCAAATTGAAATCTGAAAGTTGAATAATACTTGATGTTCTGTGGTGAAACCAACATTGCACCTCCTCCAACACCTTGTTTTCTTCTTGAACCATAAAAAAATAGTTTCCAAACTTCATTTTCATCCTTATTTTTGGGCTTGGTGACATTAGGAATGGGTGAATTTTCTTTGTGTACACAATACACACCCAATTCATATTCTTCAATTTCCTTGTATGGGTCAAATGCATGCCTTTTGTTTTCCCATTCATCCAAAGTTAAATCTGGAATACCCTCAACCTTGGTACCTATTTCCAGATCATTTGAACACTCTTCTTGATCAAAGGCTAAGCAATTTGCATTGATAGGACTTGGCACATGAGGCTCAATGTGAAAGTTTGCAATTGGTTATGATCTAATGGTCACCTTGGCTCCATACCTCATCCTAAAAATCATGTGTGACCAATCTGCAGATAGATACCCACCAATTTTTGTTGTGAATTCCCTTGATAGACACAATGCAAAGAGTGGTGGAAGGTCAATTACAGACACATCCTACAAGCTGTGACATTAGGACAAGCATGTAGTGTGAGACTTAAACCTTTGATGATCCCAACCATTCCCACTGTTGTTCCATCTAGTTGCACCACTCCTTTCAGCACTAGTTCATACTTTAGACCCAATTGATCTATTATTTTCTTTGGCATCACTGAGCTACTTTCCCCTGAATCGATCATGTAGTTGTGTACCAAGTGGTTCCCAATAATCAATGACACATATAACAGTGGAGGCTTCAAATTTTTTCTTGGTTGACCACCACCTTGTTGCACTACATTAGTGATAACTTTCTCCTATCCTTGGTCTGATCTATTTGAGGTAGACCAATTAGCCATTGCAAGCTTGCAACAAATCTCATTGTCCTGGGATTTCTAGTGACTCCCACATGGAAATATTCACATGTGTTTTCTTCATTTGATCGATTATGTTGAAAGGGGATGAATTATCCTTTTATTTCCCTTTACTTGGCACGGCCTTTTCTGGAGCTTGAACAGGCACATGTGTTGCTTATGACGGGTGCCTTAGGTTGATTTGATACATTTGGAGCTGCACTTGATCTACCAACTCCTTGTTGTGTAGGGGTGGGCTAAGAAATAAAACTAGATTAGACGGTTTTCCCTCCTCTATGTTCCTCTTCTTTGATCGTGTATTGGAAGCTACACCCTAAAAAGGAGGTTGATTAACTCCATAGAATTCTTATGTGTTCCAATTGACCAATGTAGTTTCCATTGGAGGTGCCTCTTGTTAGGTTTCTTGCTATTGATTTCCTTCTTGACTTGGTTCTTGAGACACACCAATGGTCTGTACCATCAAGGTTTGGTTTAGTGCACCATTGAAACACATTGATTGATTATGAGGTAGATTATAGGGGTAACACCAGTCATACTCTTGTGCCATGTTGTTTTGTGTTGGAACCAAGGCTCTCAATATTGAAACTGCATTTGGATCATATGGTCAGAATGGCCTAGCCCTTAAGGTTGTCCCTAGTTTCGGTTTTGATTTCCATCTTGATTTTGTAGTCTATATTCTTTGGTATGGGGTCTCAGCTTGATATTGATTTTGAGGCTGATATGGTCTAGAACTCTAAGCTTGTTGTCTCTTAATAGTCACTAGCTCATTTCCTAAGTTCTGTAGTTGTTTCATAACCTCCTGTAATTCTTTTGAAGTTCTTAAAGAAGTAGAGGCCTTACTATTGATTTTATTTCTAAGGGTCGGAATGGGATTCAATTTTGGTGTTTGACTAGTTGTAGGAGCTCCCATATCTAGATAGAGAGGAATTGGTGGCCTTGGTGCTAGCTTACCAGCTTGAATCAAGTAGTTTTTAGCTCTAATAGCAATATTATAGGCTGGGGAAAATTTATACCTCCCATGGATTGTATCATCATTGTAATATCTGAATTTATAGCCTTGAGAAGTATAAAAAGGCACCTTCAACTGTTGGTCTCACTGTAAGCGGAATTCTATCCCATGTCCTTGAAACGAGAAATTAAAATCTGTCATTTTCTCACTAGGATCCCTCTTGATTGTTGTCAATTGTTCCAATAAAGATAGATTATCCCCCTTTTCCCCAAATTGATTGTGGAGGGCTATGCACAAATGGTCCCAATTCTAGATAGACCCTGTCGTTAGGCTCCTAAACCATTACAAAGCTTTACCCTTAAAAGATGAAGCTAACAACTTGACTGCAATATCCATTTCATTGATTTCATGAATTGCATAGACATTTGCAATGTCCTGGATGTGGTCAATCAGAGTTTTCTAGTTCTCTCTAGTGAAATAGGGAATATTCTTTAGTGCTTGCAATCGGGACCTGATTTTGAGCATTTAGGGAAAGTGGGCTACTTCCCGTGAAGTTGACATAGGGATTGTGTTGCGCCACCCTAATTGGTCGAATAATTCTTATTGATTACAGAAAATTTCTACCATGTTCCTATTTGGTGGAGATGGAGACCTTTGTACTCTTCTTCCTCTCCTTCCTCTACCTGGAGATAACTACAAGTATTCAAAGATACCTTCTTCTCTTGCTCGAGACCGGGTTTGCACTCTTCTCATGAACTTGATAAACTTGGGCTTCAAAACCAATGGATTTGAAAGATGGAGTCACCAGATGTGTTGCTACAAAGCCTCTAGAGGCTGGAAATTCACCAAGACACACACCCAATCTTGATAAAAGTGAAAATATTGACTTCTAGTCCCACCAGGGTGCCAAAACTATTGATGCAAAATCGTAGCACCCCTAATTTCTTGTGATTTGTATACGAGGGAAACCAGTGCAACATTCATAACATGGGATTATCCTGCAGTGTGGGACTTTGCAAATAGGAAATTCCTTCAAAGAAAACTAGCTTCTTCCTCTAACCTAGTGCCAACTTTGCCAAAGTGCAAAGAATGACAAGCTAAACTATCCCTATTCTAATGTTTTCCAAGGAGACATGGATAGAAATATGCATGAAATAAAAAAACTCTAAGTGAAGGTGATGAACCAAGAAAGGGTGGGATAATCCCAGTGAGTGAAAAATAGGGAGAAACTGAGAAGGAGAGGGGATGATAAACACCACCATCAAATAAAACAATCAATTCCCTATATTTGTAAAGCACAACAAACTATAGACCCTACAAAGAGATAGATACATGCACAATATACTCATAAATATAATGGAAGGCAAGAGATGCAACTCATACAAGTTAGGGTGAAAATGGCCACAAAACATGAATTTTATTGCTCAGAGACATGCACAATCCATCACACCATAAGCACAAGACAAAATCCTTTACAATAAGCCCAAATTCGAGGCCTTTAGCTCATAATAGCTCTGGAACAAATTTTACAGAGTTCCTCTACTTTTGGAAAAATCCCCCTCAAAATGAGGCAAATTTTACAATATATAGGGAAAATTGGGTCACCAACCAAAGATGCATTGAAGAGGTATGGGAAACCATCTATTTTGGTACTTTTCCTAGCACGGGTGGTCATGGGTGCCATGCCTCATTAATTATGGTTGTTGGGATGTCATTCATTCACCTACCCTCATGAGGCTTGTAACTCATCCATCCATGTCATCTAACCATGACCCGACCAACCTATGTGTCATGCAAATATGAAGGGTGTGATGGGCGTTAAAAAACCATTCGAACGCGTCAAAAATGTGACCCGACCAACCCCTGGGCATCCAACCCCCGTCGTCCAACCTTGACCCATCCAACCCCATGACCCATCCAACATGGTCGTACCATCCAACCTAGGTGTCATACAAGTGTGATGGGTGTGATGGGCATCAACCGTTTGGATGCGTCAAAAAATGTGACTCGACTAACCCCTAGGCGTTTAACCCCCAGCTGTCCAACCCTTACCTCGTCCAACTCCCATGACCCGTCCAACATGGTCATACTTTATCTAACCTAGGTGTCATGCAAGTGTGACAGTGTGACAGCATTATAAACCATTCGGAGGTGTCAAAAATGTGACCCGACCAACCCCTGGGCGTCCAACCCCCCTGTCCAACCCCTAGCCGACCAACTTCCGAAGGTGATAACTTGAGCTCCCGGATGAGTTTTCAGGTGAAATTTTATATGATTTCACATGGAAAAAACCCATTGAATCCAATGGTGATGATATAAAGGTCCAATGTTTAATTTATCACCTCTAAATGGCTTCTTCTTTCTCTATATTTTCGGTTGTGCGCGAATAATGAACTACCTTAGGAAGTGTATGATGCTTCAAAATGTCTCATCTTTTCCACCATGTAGGGCATGGAAAATGGATTCCATAGGTACTTTATTAGACTTATAATTCCTGACATGGCTATCAAAATCTTTCATTGAATCGCAGGTCCTCTTTCACGTTGCAAACTCCTTAAGGCCCAAAGCCTACTTTTGATGGATGGCCCCAAGACCTCCAAAACTTTCCTAAATCAATTGAAATGATTCCCAAACTCAAAAATTAGTTGTGTCATTCCATTTTTTCATGAATCATTGTCTAGTGCTCAACCCATCCTCCTAAGTTTTTATTTTACCAAGGAGGTAAAAATAGATAGATAACAGCACTTTTGAAATGGCACTCTCCTTGGACTGCATCAAAGTCCTCATCATCTCCCTCTTGTGGCTGAGGTGGTGTAGTCACGCACTCAACTTCTTCCTTATTTAGAGGTTGTCTTTTGCCTTTGTGTTCCAAACCACCACTATCTTCATGCTCTTCTTCTTCATCATCTACTTGAATTTTTTTGTTCACTTAGGCACTTTGGAATATTTTCCATTGTATGCTTACCTTTTGGAGCCCTAGAAGTGTGAAATCATTCTCCACATACTTAGTGTTCTCTAGCTTGGGTTTGAGTTACATGTACATAAGAACTGCTCCGGTGTCCCCAACTACCAAGCTTATAGGCTTCATACTTATAATATCTGAGATAAGCCTCTCAATGTAGGCATTCTGCCCTGGATATATATATTTCTTTCTCAGAGTGTGGTAGTCACAATCTACCTTATCTACATTGAAGGTTTGGCAGAGCACATCTAAAAACCAATGAACTAATGCTTGGAAATACCTTATTGTGAAGGCATATGAAAATTTTCACCATGGGATCTAAGCCAAGTCCTTCATCACAAATTGTGTGATGCAAAAATGCTGGTAGAATGTAAAATGAACTACCTTACCCACCACCAAAGGAAAATCCTTAGGTATGTGACATTATTCTTCAAATGCCGCGTGGATTCTATCATACCACATCTTTTCCCTCTACTTGAATGGTTTGCTCATTGATCCATCGCACAAGTACTTACCAAATATTTTTGCATGTGACTTGTGTTCCATGGGGTACTCCCAAATCTTCTCCTTTGGCCCATCGGGCACTCCAATCTCCATAAACACTAAAGATAATAAACAACGCCAAAACTTATTATGTCACCTGTCTGTGCTTCTTCAATGATTGTCTTTGTTATGTGATCTGCAATATTGTAGACCACTCCTTAATATAACTTATTTGTGATGTACGGCCACATTGTGTTTACCTACGACCATCTTCCTTGGTCATTCAACTTTGTTACAAGATGTGTAGCTTCCTGCACTACTGGGTACTTCTTCAATTTTTCAATGTCCATGCCACGCGGACCTTTGGTATACCTGTTAGGATATTAATGTTTACATTATAATTCGGTATTTACCGAAAGGTAAATAATAATGTTAGTTGTTAACCGTATGGTTAATATGGTAAATATTGTTAATATTATATTGTTACAAATAACAATATACATATAATATCTCTTATAGTTTACTATTATTGTACGTGAGTTTAGTTGTTGAACTAACTCACGAATATAGGAGTTTAGGATATATTGTAGGATTGATGGTGTTTCAGGATATTCCTTAATAATAGGAATTCCTCTCCTATATATATGTAATGGTATTTGTATGAAGAAATATAGAAGAATTATTATTGTGTGATTATAATTATTGAACTTTATTATATTCATCTATGTAAATTTGTATATACCTTTTTATTCGGTATCGGAGCGGGTATGACTTTGTAAAAGCAATTATAGGGGTCTGTAGCATTGTGCTTCACCTCTGAAGATGAGAAAATATTATTATCTGCATGATATTAGGTGTGGATAGATTCATTGACTCTATGTCCTTGTAATCAGTTTTTACGTATATTATCCATACTTGATTTGTGTATACATAGATTTTTAGGCCACCATTCTATTGTTGTAGAGGATCGTTTGAAAGGGTTGTTATGAAGGCACCTGCGCTTACTAATATTTGATGGTTGTGTAAACCTTCCATCGCCAAATCTGACAAGGAGACTCGTGAGGACATGTTTTTGTGAAGGAGACATTTTTAGACAGTTATGCACATTTCATTTCCACTGAATACTCTACATTGGATTAAAAATTCCAAAAACGTAGTTGTATTTTATTTGGAATAGTTGTTTCATTCTGCATTGTGTCGATTTCTTCTGCCAGATCAGAATCATCATTACAGAAGCATGGATTTTCATTTCATAATTTTCCGTGTATTCACATTGTATCTAATAATTTGTTGTGTATCTAATATTTGGGTTTGATTTATTATCTTTATAGATCTTATCAGTGTCAACGTGATCATAAATTTCTCTAAAGACGTGTTACTGTAAATAATCAGCTTGGGACACTTTATTAACAGCTGGGTGCATTTCACTCAAACTTGCATGAGCATCGACGTGTATGATTATACTGATTCCACTTTCTATACTTAGATCATTTTTAATCGAGACCTCCTTTTACACTGCCTTGAATATTGTAGAGTTCTCAGCATTGGCATCTTGACTGTGGCATTTTTCTTCATCTCGGTTGCGTCAACAACTTGCATCAGAACTTGTGCCCTCCATCTATTCGTGTAAATTATGCCAATAGAAACAATATTTGCAGATGAACTCCAAAAGCTAGGTACTTGTTATTTATTTTAAGTCGGTGGTCATATAGATTAATTTTATTTGTCCTTCCATCCTACATGCCAAGTTGTTGCTTTAGTCTCCATTTTAAAATTGTCTTTGTAATTTACTCATGTGTCATGAAATTCCTTGTCGTTACAAAGTGTATTTTTGTGTTTAAGAGTAATGTTCATTGTGTTTAAAAATAAAGTCAAGATTGTTGTGGATTTTTAAGTTTATAATAGTCTTTAAGTGTCAGTAATTTTATTGTCAAAATCGTCAATTTGGTGGTTAATAGAGTTATTGTCAAATTTCATTATAAGTCATTGTGAAGATTGTGTCATTGTAAAAGTCTCCATATTTGAGTCATGTTAATTTGTATTGTAGTGTCCTTGTCAAAAATTCATAAAAAAAGAGACATTGTAAAAGTTGTAGAAAAATAAAAAAACCTTTCGATGCATTTTCGGTGTTACCCGACGTCCGAAAAAATAAAGTGTTTCACATTGCGGGAGGGAAGATATAATAAAAAATGTGGAAACAGTTGAGCTTCATATCTAAATCCAACTAAGTTAGCAACATGTTATTGGAGGATGGAGGCATCGGAGGCTGGAGGTCCGACAACGACCTCTCGTCGACAAATCACCAATGACGAGGCCGCACAAAGTTGTGGTGATAGTGTGTGTGTGTGTGTGTGTGTGTGTGTGTGTGTGAGAGAGAGAGAGAGAGAGAGAGAGTTTTTATTTCAGCATTACAGTTGATTTCAATTGTGTGTAGTGTGGTTTTACTTCAGTTTTTATAGTTTTTAATTTTTAATAAGTGGAAATTTCACATTGAGGGGGGAACATGATCAACATGATCCAATGTCCCATTTCTAATTTTTCAGTTGTATGTGATTATTCCTATTTCCCCTATGCAAAAACATAGTAAAGAACATATAACATAGTGAAAGGCAACATCATGAGTCTTGATGAGGTAGAACAGCCAGATGTGTTCTTGTTTGTACCTAGGTTTGTGGTTAACCTCCTGAAAACCATTGAAGGTTGTTCAAATGTGTTCCTGCTTGAGTTCCCACACTGTCAGGTCAGATGTGTTCCCTAAAGTGACTAGTTGATAAGTAGATGATTCCCAAGCGTGTTCCCATCCTCGTCGATCGGATGTGTTCCCGAGATTAAATGGTCGATAAGAAGTTAATGCATTCCTTATTATACCTTTAGTTCGAGTGTGTGCCAAGATCATGAGTGCGCGAGGCGATAGGCTGCAAGAAAGAAGTGTGAAAGTTCTTTTATTACCATGTAAACATTAAGGGGGAAATGTTAGGATATTAATGTTTACATTATAATTTGGTATTTACCGAAAGGTAAATAATAATGTTAGTTGTTAACCATATGGTTAATACGGTAAATATTGTTAATATTATATTGTTACAAATAACATTATAATATCTCTTATAGTTTACTATTATTGTACATGAGTTTAGTTGTTGAACTAACTCACGAATATAGGAGTTTTGGATATATTGTAGGATTGAGTGGTTTCGGATATTCCTTAATAATAGGAATTCCTCTCCTATATATATATATATGTAATGGTATTCATATGACAAAATACGGAAGAATTATTATTGTGTGATTATAATTATTAAACTTTATTATATTCATCTGTGTAAATTTGTCTATACCTTTTTATACCCTAGCTCCTTCCTTGTCTCCAAGATTGCGGCCTTATCAGTTAAATCACTATCCAGATCCACTCCTGAGGCCCTTAGTCCTATCACTAGTTGAAATCAAAGCAACTGTGATTCTAACCCTCCATCCTGCGAAGTAGAAGAAGTCCTCATGGACTATGCTCATCAACCACCGATACAATGGTTCATACTTCCCAAAGTATGGCAGCTTGTACAACTGGTAGACTCCATTTTTCTTTAGTAACTTCTCACCAACATCATTGTACACTGGCATATCTTCTATTGTGCACTTGTTTGTTTTTTTGCTCAGCAACGCATCAAGATCCTTATTATTATCGATGTTCGATTATTGTAGTTGTTGATTTTACATTAATGGATGTGGGAATCTTAGCATGCAATTGGAACTTGCTGGAAAATACAGTAACCGACATCGGTCAGGGAAGACTGGCATCGGTCAAGGGCAAGTAGGAACCAGTGATGGTTAGGTAGAACTCGGCGTTGGTTACCTGTGTGACAAAGTTTTAATTAACTCTCGGGAATTATATCTATTTTTAGCATTAAAATAGATTTATTGATTGTAATTGCATGGCTAAGTGCCCTAAGTCTATAAACGACTATATAAGCATAAAAGCTAGGGTTTAGAAGTAAGTGTATGGATCATAATTACAAGATAATTATGTGAGAGAGAATTCTTGGTGAAGAAGAAAAATCTTGAGGAAGAAAGTACTGAACATCTGAGAGGTGTGGAAGATTGTAAATCTTCATTGTATATCTTATCAAAGCTTTGGATAATAGATTGGATTATTTCTTGGTGGATGTAGCCCACACTAGGTGAACCACGTTAAATCTGGTGTTGATTTATGTCTCTTGTTTTATATATTTCTTCTAGTAGAATATCCACTTTTATTTGCATGTATGCTTAGATCTGATATATTATCTGATACAACCGGTGTGCTAACCCCAACAACTGGTATCAGAGCTTTGTTTGAGGGTTTTGTGTGTTGATAGATTTACTCACAGAGGGTTTTCTGATTGAGTGGGAGCTACAACAATGGTAAAAAGATAATAAATACAAGGTAGAGAAATTTGACGGACTGAAATTATCAATTATGGAAGATGTAGATTGAGGATTATTTGTATCAAAGAGATTTGTACTTACCGTTGGATGAGAAGTCTAGACCTATGAAGATGACTGATGAAGAATGGAAGATTCTTGACAAAAAGGCTTTGGGATCTATAAGATTGAGCTTGGAAGCATCCGTGGCTTCCAATATTATAGAAGCGGCTTCTACGGTAGACTTAATGAAATCTCTTGCTAATTTATATGAAAAACCTAGTGCTTCAAATAAAGTTTATTTGATGAAGAAACTATTTAGTTCTAAGATGCATGAAGGTGAATCTACCTCTAGTCATTTGAATGATTTCCGATCTATTGTAAATCAGTTAAAATTGGTTGTTATACCATTTGATGATGAAGTAAAAGAACTTTTATTCTTATGTTCTTTTCCTGATAGTTGGGACAACTTGGTAATGGTTGTTAGTAATACAACATCTGCTAATAATATTTTGAAGTTTGATGATGTGGTTAGTATAATCTTGAATGAAGAAATTCACAGAAGAGTACAGAGGAAACATCATCTAGAAATGCTTTGAATGTAGAAAGCAGGGGCAGGTAAAAGGAGAGATCCAAGAGTAAGAGTAATGGGAAATCAAAGTCAAGGGAAAGTAGATCTAAATCCAGAAGTAAGGGAATTACTTGTTGGAAATGTGGAAAGAAAGGACATGCAAAGAAATATTGTTGGTCAAAGGATAAAGAGAATCAACAACCAGACAAAGGTAAAGAGGTGAATCTTGCTTCATCATAGGTAATGCAAGATGCTCTTATTCTTTCTTTAGATAGTAGAATTGAATCATGGGTTTTAGATTCAGAGCTTCTTTCCATGCAACCCCTAATAAGGGTTATTTTAGAAATTATGTCCAGGAAATTTTGGGCATGTTTATTTGGGTGATGATGAACCTTGCAGTATTACTGGTAAAGGGGAAGTTCATCTAAAATTACAAAATGGAAATACATGGGTATTGAAAGATGTGAGGCATGTGCCAAGCCTCAGGAGGAATCTTATTTCTATAGGGAAACTAGGTGAATCTAGTTGCATGGTTACTTTTACAGGAGACTCTTGGAAAGTCACCAAGGGTGCTTTTGTTGTGGCAAGAGGTAAGAAGGTAGGAATGTTATATTTATCTACCTGTATTATTGATTCCTTTTCTATGCATTATCTACTTCAGATTCATATGCATGCATGTGGCATAATCGGTTGGGTCATATGAGTCAAAAAGGAATGCAGATCTTAAAGGCTAAGGGTAAGTTATCAGATTTGAAAGATTTAGATCTTGATTTCTATGAGCATTGTATCTTTGGAAAGAAAAAGAGAGTGAGATTTCTCAAAGTTGGGGCAACTAAGAAGGAGAAAAATTAGAGCTTGTACACTCAGATGTGTGGGGACCAACTCAGTAGCTTCTCATGGAGGATCCCAATATTATGTTACTTTCATTGATGATGCTACAAGAAAGGTATGGGTTTATTGTATTAAACATAAATCTGATGTTTTTGAGACTTTTAAAAGATGGAAAGCCCTTGTTGAGAATGAATCAAATTCTAAGTTAAAGTGCCTTAGATCTGACAATGGTGGTGAATACTATAGCAAGGATTTCAATGATTATTGTTCAATGAATGGGATACGTAGAGAAAGAATGGTTCCAAGAACACCACAAGAGAATGGTGTTGTAGAAAGAATGAACAGACAATCATGGAACATGCTAGAAGTATGAGGATACATTCTAGATTGCCTTGTAGTTTTGGGTAGAAGTAGTTGATACAATGGTTTATTTGATTAACCATGGCCCTTCAAGTTCACTAGATGGAGGAATACCAGAGGAAGCTTGGACCGAAAAGAGGTAGATCTTTCTTTTCTTAAAGTTTTTGGTTTAGAAGCTTTTTGTGCATGTTGATAAGGAAAATAGAAAAAGTTGGATGCAAAATCCAAGAGGTGCACTTTCATTGGTTATGGATCTGGTGATTTTGGTTTCTGTTTTTGGGATTTAGAGAATTCTAAAATTATTAGGAGTCATGATGTTGAATGGAATGAAAAGAGAATGTACAAGGATCAAATTTTGGTACCCAAGGATGAGAAAATTGAGAAGTTTATTGATGAAAATGAACTCTCAGGTTTTAAAGAAACACCTACAAAAATACACAGTAACTGTGGTCGGTTAGTCCCTGACCGACATCGGTCAGATGAACCACCGATGGTTACAGAGGATCAAACCGGCATCGGTTAGCAGAATCGACGTCGGTTAGAGGTGACCAATGTCACTCACACGTAAATTGATACTAATGTCCAGAGGCCCAGATTGAGCCTCTCCAGTACCCCAAACTCCTGTGAGAAGGTCACAAAGGGTAAGTAAACTTCCAGAAATATTTACACCTTCTCTATTTTATTTATTATTGACTGATAATGGTGAACCAGAGAGCTTTGAAGAAGCAATGCAGATAAGACTCACGTTCAATGGGAGCATGGCATGGATGAGGAGATGGACTCCTTGGAACAGAACCAAACTTGGGATTTGGTTAAGTTGCCAACAGGTAAGAGGACATTGCAGAACAAGTGGGTTTACAGGATTAAGGAAGAAGAGGGTGGATAAAAAGTACAAGGCAAGGCTTGTAGTAAAGGGATTTACACAGAAAGTAGGTATTGACTTTGGTGAAATATTTTCTCCTATTGTTAAGATGACTTCTATTCGTACTATATTGAGTTTAGTTGCAGTAGAATATTTACATTTAGAGAAACTAGATGTGAAGATGACTTTCCTTCATGGTGATTTGGATGAAGAAATTTATATGCAAGCAATTCCTTGGGTATGAAGTCAAGGGTAAGGAGAAACTAGTGTGCAGGTTGAAAAAGAGCCTATATGGGCTCAAGCAAGCTCCAAGGAATGGTACATGAGGTTTGATAGTTTTATGCATGAGCATGGTTACTTGAGATGTGAATCGACATTATTGTGTTTATTTCAAGAAGCTTGAAAATGGGAGCTATATTATTTTGTTACTGTATGTGGATGATATGCTTATTGCAGGATCTAGTATGCAGGACATTGGTGAGCTTAAGAGAAAGCTAGCTCACACATTTTCTATGAAGGATTTAGGAGCTGCAAAAAGAATCCTTGGCATGCAAATACATAGAGATAGAAAAACAAGAAATTGTATTTGTCTCAGAGGATTATATCTACAAGGTGTTAGAAAGGTTCAACATGCAGAATGCAAAACCTATTAGCACACCTATGGCTGGACACTTCAAATTGAGTAAAGATCAGTGTCCTTCATCACATGAGGAGGTCAAATACATGACACGAGTGCCATATGCTTCAGCAGTTGGAAGTCTCATGTACGCTATGGTTTGTACCAGACCAGACATTGCACAAGCAGTGGGAGTTGTGAGTAGATATATGGCTAATCTAGGTAAAGAGCATTGGAAAGTAGTCCAATGGATACTCAGGTATTTGAAAGGGACATCTAGCATGTAGTTATGCTATGGAGGTTCAAATATTTCATTACATGGCTATGTTGATTCGATATGGCTGGAGATCTGGATGGTAGGAGGAGCACTACTAGATATATTTTCACAGTAGGTGGAATGGTAGTTAGCTAGATTTCAAGATTGCATAAAGGTTGTGGATTTGTCTACTACAGAGGCAGAGTATGTTGCAGCTACAGAGGCTAGCAAGGAGATGATATGGATGAGTAGGTTCATGGAAGAGTTGGGAAAGGAGCAAAGTGATTGTAAACTGTTTAGTGACAGTCAGAGTGCAATTCATTTGGCAAAGAACTCAGCATTTCATTCGAGAACGAAACACATTCAATTGAGGTATCACTTCATACGATAGGTATTAGAGGATGGACAAGTTGAATCTGGAAAAGATTCATATGAGCAAGAACCCTGCGGATATGCTAACGAAGCCATTAACAAAGGAGAAGTTGGAGCTACACTCCACTTCTGTTGGTCTTCGAGTTTGAGACTTGAAGAGGAAGAAACAAAGCTAAGGAAGGATCCAAGAATGACATTGTACAGGTATGGTGCAGTAATTAAACTCCAAGTGGGAGATTGTTGAGTTGTGGAGCTCAATTACTTCATTTTAGCATGTAATTGGAACTTGTTGGAAAACACAAGAATCAATAGCATCGGTTAAGGGGGAAGACGGGATCGACCGGCATCGGTGACCAAGGACCGCATCGGTCAAGGGCAAGTAGGAACTAATGGGTTAGTTAGTAGAACCAGCATCGGTTACCTGCACTGCAACGAGGATTTTTAATTAACTCTCGGAATTATATCTATTTTTAGCATTAAAATAGATTTATTGATTGTAATTACATGGCTAAGTGCCCTAAGTCTATAAACAACTATATAAGCATAAAAGCTAGGGTTTAGAAGTAAGTGTATGGATCAAATTAGAAAGAACTAAAAAGGTTAGGTGAGAGAGAATTCTTGGTGAAGAAGAAAAAGATTGATGGAAGAAAGTACTGAACATCTGAGAGGTGTGGAAGATTGTAAATCTTCATTGTATATCTTGTCAAAGCTTTGGATAATAGATTGGCTTGTTTCTTGGTGGACGTAGCCCACACTGGGTGAACCACATTAAATCTAGTGTTGATTTATGTCTCTTGTTTTATATATTTCTTCTAGTAGAATATCCACTTTTATTTACATGTATGCTTAGACTAACCTTAAATAGCACCCATAGATAGTTCCTTTCATGTGTACTTATTTTCATCAGTCCTATACCTAGATATCAACAACCTACCCCACACTAAGGGTATGTGCAGTCCTCTGCGCATAAAAATTCTTCAAATAGTAATTATCTTCTAGCACGTAAACGCGCTTATTACACAAACACACCAACTAAATTGACAAAGAATAGCGACAAAGAAGGAAACACATTAAGGAATATAGAATTAAAACCTAATCTAAATGGCAACACTTTGCCTTATTACAAACACCAAGAAGACTTATTTATAGTAGGGCTTCATCCTACTCCCATTGAAGTAACCGAGTAACCGTATTCCATCAAGTGCCTCTAATTGACAAGCACCTGATTCGAGTATGTGAGTGATAACATACAACCCCAACCAATGTACCTTGAGTTTTCTTAGATGGCACAAAAATTTAGAATCATAAAAGAGCACCATCTGTCCTATCTCAATATTTTTATCCTGGTGTTCCTGTCATGCCATGCTTTCTGTCTGACCTTCTCTTGTTTTTGAATCCAACGTGTTATGGTTCATCACTCATCCAACTTGATTAACTTTTCAATCTATTCTTCTAATGATTTTTCATCAGCTAGACCTCTAGCACACGTAATACGTAAAGAAGGTAACATAAATTCCATAGGAAGAACTGATTTTGTGCCAAACACTAATTGAAATGGTGTGGCTTTGTTCAACCTTTTATATGTTGTTCAATATGCCCAAAGTACTGTAGATACTTTATCATCCCAATCCTTTCTTCCAACATCACATATTTTTGTCAATGTTTGGCTCAATTTTTTTTTGAAAGCCTCAATAGTTCCATTTTCCTAAGGATGATAGGGTGTAGTCTTATGGTGTGCAATCATGAATTCATCCAATAAAATTCTTATTGTCTCATTAAGAAAATGTGTGTCCCTATCACTAATCAAACTTAAAAGACATCCATACCTTGTAATAATATTTTCCCATAGAAACCTGATTGTTGTAGCTGATGTATAATCTTTTGTAGGTGTTGCTTCTTCCCACCTTGTCAGATAATATGTGCAAGTTATGATATAGCGTGATCCAATTCGTAATGTAGCTAGTGAAATAGGACCCATAAAATCTATAGCCCATTTCTCTAACATGTTCTACACTAGTAATAGGTCTTAGAGGAATTTCATCTCGTTGACCTAGTTTCCCAAGACGTTGACAATGATCACAAGATTTACACCATTCCTTGATATCTTTATATAGGGTCTCCAACCATAATCTAGCAAGTAGAATCATGTGCACAGTGGCATCACCTACATAGTGGCCACCTACAATACCACCATGAACTTCTTCCATAATATGTGTACGCTCATGTTTTAATACACAACAACGTAATACTTCATCCTGACCTAATTTGTAAAGGTCACCGTTAATCGGCATATAGGGTGTCATGTGTATAGCAAGTTGTTTCTTCTCAAAGGATTTCATTCCTTCTGGTGCCATGCCTGTTCATACAAAGACAACAATGTCCTCTAGTTCTGATGGCACTCGTTGTAACCTATATAACTATATATCTGGCATGGTATCTTCAATTTCTTGTGCTTCTTCTCCTGACTGTATTTTGGATAGATGGTCTGGTCCATAATTACTTTTCCCTAGTTTTACCACAATTGTGAAATCAAATTCTTGAAATAAGAGTACCCACCTACATATGTGCCCTTGTAGAATGGTATTTTTATCAAATACTTCAATTCCATGTGATTTTTATAAAATACGAATGGTGTAGCTAGTAGGTACTATCGGAATTTATGTAGCGCATAGATCATTGAAAAAGCTTCATGCTCTGTAGTTGTGTAATTCTGTTTATGCAGGAGTCATCTTTCTACTAGCAAAATAGATAGGATGATCTATAATACCTTCTCCAGTTGAGCCAACACCACACCAATGTCCATGCCTAAGGCATCCACATAAACATAAAATGGTTGGTCCCATGAAGGAAAACACAGAATAGGTGTGGTAGTAAGTTTCTCCTTTAATGTCTCGAATGTGTGCTACTGCGGTTCTCCCCAGTAGAATGTACCTTTCCCTTTCAGTAACTCCTCCAATGGTGTGGAAAATTTGGCATATCCTTTGATAAAATTTTTGTAATATCCTGTATGACCCAAAAATTTGTGCACCTCACTCTGACTGGTAGGCTCTCTTAGGCCTATAATAACTGTAACCTTGGCTGGATAAACCAACAAACCTTCCTTGCAGATTATGTGTCCTAATAGTATTCCAAATGGTGTAGAAAATATGCACTTCTTGATGTTCAAAGAGATACTCAACCGTCTACATATTTCAACCATTAAGCACAGATTGTCATAATGATCCTTAACTAATCCATACATCATCCAATCATCCAAATAAACTTGTAAGAAGTTGTGAATAAATTCCTTGAACGCTTGAACAACTATGCATGAAAATACAACAGAACATTTTTTAGACCAAAAGGCATTATAGTATAGGTGAAGCTACCCCATTCAATAGTAAAAGTAGTATTTTCCTGATCCTCTTAGGCAATCCAAACCTAATGATACCTAGAGAACCCATCTGTAAACGAGATTTGGTGCCCTATAACGCCTTCTAGTGTTTCCTCGGTGAATGTCATAGGAAAGGGATCAGTCACACATGCAACATTCAGCTCCCTGTAGTCCACACAGATCCTAATCTATCCATCCTTTTTATATTGATCACCATTGACTAACCCATTTTGACTCATCAAGGGGCTTGATAATCCCAGAGACTTCAACATTTTATCAATATCTTATTTGACCTTTTCACGCAAGTTGGGGTTCATCCCGTAGGTCTCTTTTAATGGGCACAGATCCTCTTTAAGCTTTATCTTCATCTTGCCTAATGATTCATGCACGCCTTTAAGTTCATGGTACCCACTAGGGAATAAATCGTGATAATCCTTTAGTAGCGCTATGATTTTTTCCACTTGAGTCGACCAATAATAACTAATTATGGCTTCCTTAGGCTCAAAGCATTTGATCTAATATTCACCTTCTTTGTCTTCATAGGTTCATGATAGGTGTGCGTTGTCTTATCTGCACTATCCAACACCTCACACCTACCTGTTGAATGGTTTACATCTAGATTTTCTACTTCTTCGTCATCCACTAAGTAGACCATTTTTCCTTTTTCTTTCTCAAGGAAAGCGTGTTGAAGTAGTGTGGCATCGGCCTCTATCTCTTCAACAAGACGTGCTCCTAAGTTTCCTTCATCTAATAACTCTTGAAGGAGTTCTTTATCCTTGGCACTATCCCCATAGTTAAGCACTTTATGACTCTTAATGCTTCTTTCACCAAAGGTTTAGTAGAGAAGAATTCAAACGTCTAGCCATTCCTACAATTAAATCCTACCAATTTCCAGTCTCTCTATGGAGCTTTGCATATACATACCAAAGACACATGCACAACCTTGTAAATTGGAATAAAACTTGTGCACCCATAGTGAAGGTGGTAAAGCTTCCTACCCCTCTATCCATAGTCTCTCACACTTTTGAACATGGTGTTGAATAGGTTGATTACCATGATAAGTGTAGATTTTAGTAGGTGCATTTCTCCTAAATAACCTAGTAGCAAGAGCAATCCTAATTTCATTCCATCCTACAAGATTATCCTTGTGGGCCACCCACCAGCGATGTTGTTGTACCATGTAGTGTATATGCTAGCATATTTCTTCTTTCCAACGGGTCTATCCATTGTTCCTCCATGGAGCGCGGGAATATGATAGGATCTCCTTCTCCTGAGTAACAAGGTACCGAGTTGTTACCTATGCTCCTGACATAACGTGGTTAGCTACCTTTAGGAAATATGCTCTTTACTTCACCCCTACAAACTCATAAGTTCTATGAGCCCAATTATCACAAGCAACACTTGTAGTATCGCTAATAGACTGTACATCCTCCCACTAAATTATTCCTTCTTTAGATGGCTTAAGCATCTCTAGATCTTGAATGGCACGTACATAAACCCTATTCGATCTTCTTCACTTAATGGCTCAACATAGGGAAAAGATTTTCCATCAGTTAAAGGGATAATAACTCTTTCCTCCTTTTTTTCAAAACTAATATAACCCTTGTTGAACTGAAGATCAACATTATTTCCATAAAGCACCAATGACGCCCAATAGATCTAGAAAGCTATCTCGACTCTACCAAAGACTAAAACCTCAAAATCTCCAATGAACTTGGCTCCTTGTATGGTAATGGATGCATCTTTCAAAACTCCAATGGGAGTGGCCTTAGTCCGATTAGCCATGAATAATACATTAGAGGATGGCTACAATGGAGGTCTCCCCATTTTTACCCATGCATCTAAGGTAAGAACATTGACTTTTGCACTGTATCAATCAATATATTACTCAATAACCACCCATCCACAACAACATTCAAAGTTATTTCCTTGTCATAATCTAGGCTATGAGGGGGAATATTTGCATGCAAGATATATCGTCCAGTCTCAAAACTTGCATGTGGAGTGTTTCCTTTTAACCAATTCCCTAATAGTGGAACAATATTTTCTTAGCGCAACATTTTGCACACTTCTCTCAAGTCATCCATATCAGTTTGGACTATTTTTGATGCTTTATTTTTCTCCATCTTCCATGATTGCTCCTTTAAATACTATATTTCACCCTGAAGATTCCCTAATACCTCTATGGTTTCTTGATAAACCTCCTTCTGATGGGAAGGGTCATGGTACCTTACATGAAGAACCTCCTCCTTAGTGATGGTAGGATTTTGCTATAATGCTTCTCTGCACGTGCCGCCTCAGCATGGGTCATGATCTTCACTTGCAATGCCTCGGACTCTACTTCCAACTTAGGCATCCACTAATTTTCCACAACACGTTGTATCTTAACCATCCTTGCACCTTTTTTTTCTTATTTATGTTGTTTACTAAGATGCTCATACAAGTTCGGGAACTCTTCATAGCTATAACTATTTCAACAGAAAAACATGTAATATTCTGGGGACATTCGCACCTATAGTGGTTAGGAGATCCGAAAGTATAACATGTTCCATGAGGGAAATCACTTCTTCCACCAACATGACCTCATCCTCCAAATCCACCACCATATCCTCGACCTCCACCATGACCACATTCAAAACACCCTTCACTCCAATCATAGCACACCCGATTGTGATCTCGGTCCTAATGCTCATTATTTCTTTTAGAGTTATCTGATACTCCTGTCTATCATACACCAATATCTATAGCATCATGGATCTGACTAATCAACCAAAAGTCTTCCATTTCATGAGTCGTGGACCTACAAATTTTACAATAGCTTGAAACATTCTTCCTTATCGCGCATTGTAGTAATGGACAACAACTAGCATCATACTTTAAATGGCACATCTCACAATCCAACAGTAGTGAGTGTACTGATCTGCAGGGACAACTATCCTTTGTGTGACCTTCTACTTCACAATGTGTGCACCAAATCCTTGTGTGCATCTCATGTGTTGAATTTTCTGATAGTTTCTCCAACTGCATTGACATAGTTACGATATGTGCTTCTAAAAATGGGCTCACCCGTTGTCTATGCTTCTAACTTCCTCAATGCGTAAGGATGCTTCAAGTGCTTCGTGTGAATCACTGTATGTCTCATGTGATAATTCCCTCCTAAAAGGGTAATCAGCCCCCAACGAACCATTGTGCATGTTGGCTTGCATTTATATCATAAGAAAGCTTAGATAACAAAGTGTTTTAAACGGACATCATACTCTCGACACTTTCAATAGTGCCTTGCTTAATATCCTTGAGTGCACTTATACTCTTCTACTCAAACTTAGGGATGTGAAACTCTTTAAGGAATGCATCTTTTAAAGTTTTATAGTCTACACAAGTCTAATCAGGGTCAAACTTTTTGTACCACTGTGTGTGTACGCCCTTGTAACGTAGTAGAAAATTGGCTTTCCCTACACTCAGAATCCGTGATTCCTTTTGCGCGCCACAATATTTCACACATATGCACTTATTCAACAACATCTTCTATACCCCTATACTGGGAGATGAAAAGACATTTCCATGTAAATATTTTGGGGTTGGTGCGGACCTTGGCCACTGATCTAGAACTTCTCATGTTTCTGCTACCTCCAGAGCCACCAGATCCACTAGAGCTAGAGCCACCTATACCTCCTAATCTTGAACCTATAGCTGGGGTCAGACCAGAAGATGTACTTCCCTATGTCCCAACAAAGTAGAACCGAACTCGCCTCCCGATAGTCTATGAAGGATTACTACTCCCGTAAGACATCTAAAAATCTACGCACTTGAATTTTGTGCAGATGATACAACTAAAAAGGTACTCCCATATAACAATAAAGTTGTTTGTCTTTACCATTGTTGTGCCTCTTATAAGACTCGCTCCTACTCTCCCACTACTTGAATTAGCTTACTGATTGTTTGTTGTACTGGATGCTGGAAAACCAAGCGCAAGGGCAAGGTTTCTAGGTGGAATCGATGCATGTCCGCGGTCCAGGTTGTCTCTACTAGCATGCTTCTATGTGAGGATGAGGAGGGTTCCATGTCATGTTTTCCCAAATGGGGGAGTTCTTGAGGCTCGGGTTCCATGTCTTCTACATGAACTTCTACTCCTTCCCAAACTATCTTTCTTCACAACGCCATTTTCTCTGCGCAACCTCCCCCTCGCTTCTCTACCTCCTGTCACATGCCTCATTATACTTAAGTTTTCTTTCCTCTCTCTACCTTTATGTTCTTCTGCCATATTTCACCAAACAATCGTAGGTGCTTGCTGAACATCACTTAGCCTAGACCCGAGAGCACTCACCCAAAGCACACAAAGGTACCAGCCCCTCTTTAGGGTTGTTTTTGTAGGATGTTAGCATGATGAAGACTTAAAGAATTTAGATCTATGACTAATATATCATTCTACAATGCATGTTCAGATCTAGATCTAGAGAATAACATACTTAAAAGATAACCATGATGAAATCAAGCATGCAACACTAAACTATAACCATGATAACACCTTGATTTAGTCCATAATCTCCATTATATTAAATTCAATAATACACATAAGCTTCCTTACAATAACAGTAGTATACGCTCATGCGCGTATCGATTTGGCAAAGATACTCTCACTATAACACAATTCTTACACACACACACACCCTACGATACATAGTTCACCGCATATTTATAAGGGTGGGGACTTACCCTTCACCGCTTACCTAATCCCAAAAAAGGTCACATGCTATTATTAGCCATACACCGTTAAAAAAATAGCCACACATGCAATCGCACTAACAATAGACTACTTTTAGTTAACAGACGGTAGTAGATCTATTATCATCATGTATTCATGCAAAGCACTTCATAGCCAGATCATCTAAAAATAGCCAAGGAGTGTCACGCAAGTCTCCAACCGATTTGTGTGCTCGGCACGCTATCTCCAAAAATAGCTCATCATCGTGAAAATGGCTAAGTCCCAAACCTATTTTTGTTCTACACACGTGATTCCTTCTCGATACTTCTGCGCTTTTGAATGTGCTCTGCTCTTATGCACGACCCTTCTGTATGTCCTTTGCTAAGTGGTAGATTTTTACTAACCAACAATAATTACATAATTTTATGGTGCATGAGCTGATTTAGAAAGCACTTGGGACTGCTATTAAAACAATTGATTTCCCCATGAACACCACCACTTCCAATGAACTGTGTAAGAGAAACATCGAAGAAAAAACTAGAGACAAAGGAGAAATTCATACATGTCTCAAGTGAAACAAGCAGAGTGTGCATAAGCACTTCTTATACTGAAAGTAAACCTACCTACGTAACTCTAACTAGGGGAATGGAAAACTCAAACAAATCCTGACACTAGCAAGGAGAAGTAGTTTCCCTTCCTCACAAATTGAGACCATGTGATTGATTTTGCAATGGACATGGTCACGTGCATGAGTGAAAAACTGACATGGATCCAACCTCCCACCTAATTCATCAAGGTATCAACTGGAAACAAAAGAAATACCTCTTTTATTTGTTCAATAGGGTAAGTGCATGGAAATGGGGAGCCAAAAGGGAGTAAAAAAGGGACACATTTTTCTTGAAATCGCTTAAACTTGAACTTCATCTAATAATTCAAAGCATGCATATGCTCAAATTTTGACAAAGTGATCGGACTAAATACAAGTAGATCTCATAATCTAGTTTCTAAACTACTAATTTTTTTTTAAAATGGTTGAGATTAAGAGGGTCAATGTGGTGCGCACACAAAGTATGTCTATTTTTGTATGTGGTAATTTCATGTATGAGGTCCCACTAATTTTTCATAATTTTTCAATGAATATATTTTATTTTTTTCAAAGTGCACACATCCCAAAAATGGAATATTGGTGTGTACACCCCCGTAACTTTGAGAAAAAAAGTCATTTTTTTCTTTTTTTTAATGTGCGTAGAATGGAGTTTTGAAGAGGATTTTTAAAAAAATCAAATGAAAAAATCATAAATTATGCACCAAAACATATGCATAGGTTTTCGCAAGAAAAGAAGGCACTAGTAAAAGAAATTATGGATGAAATCCTTAAACTAATCGGATTTTAAAAAGAAGCATATTGTCACCAAGGTAAAACCAAGCTTGACGTCATAGTTTTTTTTTTTGGAATATTATGTTATAACGCATTTTTTATCGGGGTGTACACGTGACATTTTGTTGTTTTTTTGTAAATCATGGATTTATTCACGGATTACATAGTCCAAGCCATAGGGTAGGATATCCAAGGAAAATCCAAGCCTATGCATTGGGATTACCAAACCCTTAGAAGGTGAAACGTGCTTACATTATAATGCACTTGTGTTCTGTGTGTTATGTGGTATATGTGTTTGTGGCATGCTTCTAATTATACTTTAAATTTATTTTAGTAAATATAATATGTTAGGGTCACTCTGCACCTTATGGAACTAGTCTCATAACTCCATCTGTCACGATTTAGAAGATAGTTTTTGATTCTAATATGGTCAGTACATAGGTATTTTTCAGGATTTCAACATTCAACCTTCAAGCTTTTAGGGTTTAAATTATACAATCGATATCTATTTTGTGAAAGAATATAGTCATTGTTTAGGTTTTTGGACAATTTAGATTGGTTATTGACATTTGTAGGAGTGTTAAATGTGTCAAAATATATATATTAATCCTCAAAACTCCTAAAGGTAGCAAAAATTGCTCAAATATATGGACTCATGCAATTCCTTATAACACATAATAAATCAAAACACATATGCAAGTTTTTATCGATTCAAATAATTAAGGGAATGGTCATCATGAGGTCTGTGAAGGATCTGAAACATCATGAGGTGTTGTAGAGATCCAACACATTTATATGCATTCATCAAATCATAACAACCAATTTCAATCATTCTCATTAGTATCTTATTTTTAGAAGTCTTTCCAATAAGCTCTATAGGCTCAAATATGCAAAAATGGCACAATCAACCTAAAACTTACCCTTCCAACCCCCATATCCTGCTCTCACATTTTGTACACAAGCCCAATCAACTATTAAAATGACTCATTTTCTTGTAAAACCTCATTTTCTCATACTTCCACTCTATTCCTCTCACTAGCTTTAAGTGTCCTAATTCCAAATCAAGCACAAATTTGGACTTTTTTGCTTCCATTTTCTCCTTCCAACTCTTTATATTGTTTCACCATGCTCAAACTAACATGAAACCATTCAACTCTTTATATTGTTAGAGACTATGTTGTGGTGCTTAGATGATTAATTTCAGTGGCTTATTGAATGTTGTATCTCTCTCTCACTCTCACTCTCTCTTTATGTCTCACTCACTCTCTCGCATTCTCTCTAACTATCACTCTCTCCTTATCATTCTCTCACTTTCTATTTAGAATTTAGGGCTTCGGGTTTATGGTTTAGTATTAAGTGTTTAGGGTTTAGGGTTTATCATTTAGGGATCATGGTTTAGGATTTAGGGTTTAGGGTTTAGGGCTCATGGTTTAAGGCTTAAGGCTCGGTTTAATGTTGTACGGTTTATGGTTTATAGTTTAGGGTTTATGGCTCGGGGTAAGGGATGAATGTTTAAGGTTTAGGGTTTAGGATTTAGGGTTTGGGGTTTAGGGTTTAGGTTTTAGAGTTTAGGGCTCATGGTTTAGGGTTTAGGGTGATGGGTTTAGGGTTTAGGTTTAAGGGCTCAAGGTTCGGGGTTTAGGGTTTAGGGATCGGGGTTAAGGGTGTACGGCTTAGGGTTTTGGTTTACGGTTGAAGGTTTAGAGTTTAGGGTTTAAGGTTCATGGGTTAGGGTATACAATTTAGTGTTTAGGGTTTAGGGTTTAAGGCTCATGGTTTAGGGTTTACGGTTTACGGTTTACGGTTTGGGGCTTAGGGTTTAGAGTTTAGGATTCAGTGTTTAGGGTTTAGGGTTTAACATTTAACATTCATGGTTTACGATTTACGGCTCGGGTTTAGGGTTTAGGGCTTAGGGCTTCATGTTTGGGTTTTAGGGTTTAGGTTATAGGGTTTAGGCTTTCAGTGTGCATGGTTTAGGGTTTAGGGTTTAGGGTTGAGTGCTCGGGGTTCCAGCTTTTAAGGTTTAGGGTTAAGGGATCATGGTTTAGGGTTTAGGGTTTAGGGTTTAAGGTTTAGGGTCTAGGATTTAGGGTTTAGGGCTCAGGGTTTAGAGTTTAGGGTTTATAATTAATGATTTAGAGTTTAGGGTTTAGGGTTTAGGATTTAGGATTCATGGTTCATGGTTTATGGCCCAGGGTTCAAGGTTTGGGGTTTAGGGTTTAGTGTTTAGGGTTCATGGTTTAGGATTTAAGGTTTAGGGTTTATGGTTTAGGGCTCAAGGTTGGTAGTTTAGGGATCAAAGTTTAGGATTTATTTTTAGGGTTTAAGGTTTATGGCTCATGTTTTAGGGTTTAGGGTTTAGGGTTTAGTGTTTACGGATTAGGGTTAAGGGTTTAGGGTTTAGAGCTCAAGGTTCATTTTATAGGGTTTATGGTTTATGGTTTAGGGTTTAAGGTTTAGGTTTTAGGGTTTAGTGATTCAATGTTTAGGGTTTATGGTTTAATGTTTATAGTTTAGGGTTTAGGGTTTAAGGCTCAAGGTTTAGGGTTTAGGGCTCGGGGTTCATGGCTTGGGGTTTAAGGTTTAGGGCTTGGGGTTCAAGTTTGGGGTTTCAAGTTTAGGGTTTAGGGTTTACTTATTTAGTGTTTAGGGTTTAAGTTTTAGGTATTTAGGCTTAGGGTTTATGGTTTAGGGTTTAAGGTTTAGGGCTCATGGTTTAAGGTTTAGGGTCAAGGTTCACGGTTTATGGTTTAGGTGTTAGGGTTTAGTGTTTAGGGTTTAATGCTTAAGGTTAAGGGTTAATGGTTTAGGGCTCAAGTTTAAGAGTTAATGGTTAACGGTTAAGGGTTTAGGGTTTAGGGCTCAGGGTTTATAGTTTAGGTACAAGGTTCGGGTTTTAGGGCTTAGGTACAAGGTTTAGGTTTTAGGGCTTAGGGTACAAGGTGTAGGGTTCAAGGCCTATGGTTTAGGATTTAGGGTTTGTGGTGTATGGTTTCGAGCTCATGTTTAAATACTAAATGTTTAGGGTTAAGGGTTTAGGATTTATGGTTAAGGGCTCGGGTTTTAGGGTTTATGGCTCGAGTTTAGGTTTTATGGTTTAGGGTTTAGGGTTTAGGGTTCGGGATTAGGGCTCAAGGTTTATGGTTTATGGTTTATGGTTTGGGGTTTAAGGTTTAAGGTTTTGGGTTTATGGCTCAAGGTATAGGAATTGGTGTTTAGGGTTTAGGTTTTAAGGTTTAAAGTTTAGGGTTTACGTTTTAGGGTTTAGGGATCGGGGTTTAGGGTTTATGGCTAAGGGTTTGATGTTCGGGGTTACCAGTTTAGGGTTTAGGGTTTAGGGATCAATACTCTAGGCTCAAGGTTTAGGGTTTAGGGTCTAGGGATCAGGGCTCAATTTTTAGTGTTCAAGGTTTAAAATTTAAGGTTTATAGATTAAGGTTTAGGGTTTAGAGTTTATAGTTTAGGGCTTAAGGTTAAGGGTTAAGGTTTTAGTGCTCAGGTTTAGGGTTTAAGGTTTAGGATTTAGGGTTCGGGATTTAAGGTTTAGGGATTAGGTCTTAGGGTTAAGTGTTCGGGTTTTAGGCCTCAAGGTTTAAGGTTTAGGGTTTAGGGTTAAGGGCTCAAATTTTTGGAATTAGGATTTAAGGTTTAATGTTTAGGGTTTATGATTTAGTTTCTATGGCTTAGGGTTTAGGGTTTAGGGTTTAGGGTTTAGAGTTTAGGGTTCAGGTTTAGGGTTTAGTGCTTAGGGTTGAGGGTTTAGGGTTTAGGCCTTAGCCTCGGTTCAAGGTTTAGGGCTTAGGGTTTAAGGATTAGGGTTTATTGTTTATTGTTTAAGGTTTAGAGTTTGGGGTTTAGGTTTTATGGTTTAGGGCTCAAGGTTAAGGGTTTAGGGTTTAGGGCTCGGGTTTAGGGGCTCGGGTTTAGGGTTTAGGGTTTAAGGCTTAAGGCTTAGGGCTTAGGGTTAAGTGTTTAGGGTTTAGGCCTCGAGTTCGTGGGTTTATGGTTTAGGGCTCAAATTTTAGGAATTAGGGTTTAGGGTTTAATGTTTAGGGTTTAGGGTTTAAGATTTAGAGTTTAGATTTTAAGGTTCAAGGTTTAGGATTTAGTGCTTAGGGTTTAGGGCTTAGGGCTTAAACCTTAAGGTTCAGGTTTGGTGTTGAAGGTTTAGGGTAAGGGTTCAATGATAAGGGTTTATTGATTAGTGTTTAGGGTTTAAGGTTAAGGGATTAGGATTTAGGGTTCAAGGTTCGTGGATTGAGGGTTTAGGGATCACTTCTCAAGGATTAAGGCTTAGTGTTTATGGTTTAGGGTTAATTTTTTAAGATTTAGGGTTTAGGTTTTAGGATTCATTATTGAGGGTTTATGTTTTTGGTTTATGGTTTAGCATTTAGGGTTCATGGTTCGGGTTTAGGGTTGAGGGCTTAGGGATATGGGTTGAATGTTTAAGGTATATGGTTAACATCTCATTGTTTAGGGTTTAGGGACCGGGGTTTATGGTTTATGGTTTAGAGTTTAGGGCTCATGGTTTAGGGTTCATGGTTTAGAGTTTAGGGCTCGGGGTTAAGGGTTAATGGTTGATGGTTTTGGGTTTTGGGTTTTGGTCTCAAGGTTCGGTATTAGGGTTCAAGTTTATGGTTTATGGTTTATGGCTTATAGTTCATGTTAGAATTTTCGTCACTCAAAAACACAACTCAGGGCGTTATGAAGGTGTTTTCAACTCACAAAATTTGGCCCCATCCTCATGAGATCCTTACACATGGTAAACAATAGTATATTTATGATAGTACCCATTCCTAGAGGTACTTATCAATGTTTACAAATATTAACCTATCACAATGTGGTGATCATCTCTCTAGTGCTTACAAATTTAGGGCCATTTTTTTCTGGAACCGAAAGGGGTAGCTACACTATCTTGAAATTCTTCATGAAACCTTCAAGTCTTAGAGAAAAATGGATGTTACCAACATGTATAGGATTCACATATATTTCTAGTGCCTATTATTTGTTTTCCTCCTAAATCCTTATGGAGCTCCCAAAATCATCCGAAGAAGTCAAATTTCACCATTAGAGTGTTTGTTCCCTACACCTAGAAAACCCGTTGTTGAGAAGATTTTCTTTGAATGAGTAAACCTTTCCTAAATCTTCCTAAACACTCCTAAAAATGTCAATAGCCAATCCAAAAGGCCCTAACACCTAAACAATTCCTATATTCTTTCACAAAATAGATATCGATTGTATAATTTAAATCCTAAAAGCTTGAAGGTTGACTGCTAAAATCCTAAAAAATACCTATGTACTTGATCATATTAAAATCAAAAGCTATCTTCTAAACCATAACGATGGAGTTGTAAGACTAGTTCCATAAGGTGTAAAGTGACCCTAACATCTTAAACATTTATTTTTAAGTAGAAGACATGTTTCGGGTCCCCGGCTTCTTTTCTAACTCTCCCATCCAAGAAGAAAACCCAACGAGTTTTAAAATGAAAAATTTGTGCAAAAATAAGCTTGGTGCCGAAAAAATGAAGAAAATCGGCTAAGTCCTAGCCAGCAGCAGACTTGGGACAGTTGGGACGTCGATGGGGCGCGAATCGAAAAAGCGCCAGGTGGTCTCATGCAGATCCTGGGACAGTTGGGACATCGGGACGCGCGGGGCGCGAAAAGCCGAACCGGCAAAAATGAAGAAAATTACCTAAGTCTTGTTTTCACGCAGTTTGGGACATCTGGGACAAAAGTACGCGCGGGACGCGGATCGGCCGGTTTGGCGCAAGTCAGTCCATTTCGGGTGGTTCGAGAGATTTGTCCCAGGCAGTCCTGGGACAGTTGGGACAAGAGTACGCGGAGGACGCGAACCGGCCGGTTCGTTCGGCCGAAACAGAGGACTTTCGTTTGGGACATCCGGGCCAAAAGTACGCGCGGGACGCGAAAAGCCGAAAGAGCCGAGAGCGAATGGAATCTTGCCACGTGTCTTCGCCGCAAAGAGGAACAAGGAAGCCCGACCGGGAGGTTCGAGAAATTTGTCCTGCATAGCTTTGGGACATCCGGCCAAAAGTACGCGTGGGACGTGAAAAGGTGAAGTGGCCGAAAAGAGACAAGGAGGCCCATGGATGAATCGCAACGTGACACGTGTCACAAGGGGAAGCGCAATGGAAATTGGCTAAGTGTTTTTTGGCCAAAAAATTTCAAAGGGCAAGGTTTGAAGGGTCGGCCCGAGCTAATAGACACAGGACACGTGTCCTAAGGCGGGGGAGTTCGAGCTAGGAAAGACTTAGGAAAATTTGACAAAAGTCTTGGGCCAAAAAATTAAAAGACAAGGATGACCCCGCGCCCCTGTCCTCCAACCAGATCACGCCACGTGTCCCAAGTGGCGGGGGCGCGGGGAAAAAATGGAAAATTTTCCAAAGTTATAAAAAGTCAAAATTTTCAAAGGAAAACCCACTGGAAAGGGAAGGAGAGAGAATTTCATCCAATCAGCACCTGACACGTGTCATCCAAGTGGCAGAGCGCGGGAAAAAATTCAAATATCCGTTTTGGCCTGTTTTTTGCCCTAAATCTTCAGATCGCCATAACTTTCGATCCAGAGCTCGATTTTCACGTTCTTTATATCAATGGAAAGTCAGAAATTCTCTACATGATTCCAGGGTCAATCTTGCATTTTGGTTCAGTTTGGAGAGAGAAAATCAAGAAACATCTCTGCGCGTGGTAATGGCTAGAATTGACGTTTCAACAACCAGCTTTCAATGCAACCAGGGTCGCATTCTTCTTCAATGCACAATGGGTTTCAACAACGCATTCTTCTTCTTCTTCAAAGATGGCCAAAATGATGTTTCAACCACCGATTTTAATGAAGAATGCATTTTTGGTCAATGGTTGGAATGGCTTGCACGTGTTTTTCCTACGTTTTCTCTCTCCTGGCTCGACCCATGCATTGTAAAAGCCGATTTGGCTCATTTTTAAAAGGTTGTTTCATCTTTTCAGCTCTCCCTCCCTTCTTTTTTCTTCTCCAGGTTGAAAATGGAGTTCAACCTCCTCCCCTCTCTCGTAATGGCATTTTTTCCTTTTACTATTGAAATGATGTTCTCAGGTAAACTTCTGAGCAACAAAAACGTGTTTTGTGATGCATCCGTCCATCCTTCGCTTTTTTTTGCTTGTTTTCTTCTTCTCTCTCATCAGTAGTATTTGTGCATGTTTGAATGTTCATTACAGGTTTGAGCTGTGTTCATGGAGTTTTGGGACATTTTCTGTGTGAAATCTATCCTCGGGCCTCGTGATGCATCTCGTCCATCCTTCCCATTGCTCACCTCTCTTGTTCCATGGCAGCTTTGATAGATGTTCAACATTTTCCTTCTCTGGTGTATCACCGTTTTAGTGTAGGCTCTTTTTTCCCTTTTCTCTCTCTCTCTCTCCCTCTCTCGCATGGTTAGATTAGGATTAGATTAGCTTGCCCGCACTGAATAGCTTGTAGCAGTAGTTTAGGAAGAGGAACCAGCCTTCTCTGGAGATTCCTTTCTCATTTTCACGAGTCCCACACTCAAAGAAAGGATTCAATGTTGTGCAATCACACTGGATGCTAGAGTGATCAACCTAGAAATCTGATCAACATCCAGGGGTGCTGTGATTTTGCACTCAACAGCTTTGGCACACCTGGGGGGGACCTTAGAGGTCTTCCACTTCATCTTTGCAGGTCAGTGGTGTGTCCCGTGAAGATTTCAGCCTTTGAGGCACTTCGCAAACACATCCGCGACTCCATCTCGATCAAGAACCCATTTCTCGAAGTCAGCAGACCTATTTTTCATCCATTCCCATCCATCCTTCTTTCCATCCCTTTCATTCTTTTCCATTCCATGAAGTTGTGCAATCATGACTTCATTTCCATCATGGAACTCACATTTACAACAACAGCAACAATGTTTCCCACCTCCAACATGTTTTTTAAATCCTCCAAATCAGCATTTTGAACAAATTCAAAATCAGCATGCATACCCATATGAGCAGCAATGCCAAAATCAGTTTTGGCTATGGAGCTTTCCAAGAGCAAGAGTATGCATATAATGAAGACAATCGATGCAAGATGCTGGTCTCTGTTGGAGAAAATCCAAAAGATGGAGGTAAAGATGGTGCAGCCTGTGAGCAACAACCAAATGAGAGCTTTCAAATTGGTCATAGGACTCCTTGTCCATGGGGAGGCCCTTTTCCAAGACACTTCAGCCCTCAGAGAAGCTGGACTTCATGATGAAGATGCTGCCCCAACTCACACAATGGACAGCAGAAATAGAGGCCTATACACTTGTTGTTGAACAACCTTGTCAATGGGTAAGTTCTACACCATCATCTAGTTTTTCTCTTCCCATTACTCAAGCAACACCATCTCATTTGGAATTGCAAATTCTAAACTCCCCATCTCGCTGTCCCAAATGTTGATCCCATGTCTCCACCTCTCGCCTTCCACCACACCTCAATTCTTCTTTCCTTTTTCCTTCCAAACAAATATCCCCCACAAGAGCTAAAAAAATACGCTCTCCCCCAAAGAAACAAGAGGTTTCACCTCCTCTACCACCACAAAAATTGCCAAATCAATTGAGTTACAACCCATCCCTCCTCTTGCATTCCCAATTCCATGTGGGGAAGAAGAAATTGCAAAAATCAGCCATGAAGGACAGCAAGAAGAGGAGCCCAATAGAAAAGAAATGACAGACAACTTGAGGGTTTGGGCTGCCAAATTTGGGATGACAAAGATCCCTTGATGGTTAAACCTACAGAAGAGGCTAAGGTTGAACAAATGGTGGTTAAGACTGATTTTGTGGCAGCAAGAAGAGCAAAAAGAAGAAGCAGATCATCAGCAAATACTTTTTTGTAAAAGTAGTGTCCATGTTGGCACTCTATTTGAAGGGAATGCTGATTCAATTCAAGTCAGCACAATCAGCCATAAAGGAAGAAAGCTCAAGAAGATCTTGCAGTCCCAACTTGTCCTCTAGAGCAGCAGATCAAGAGTTTGACTTGACAAACTTCATGCTGCTAGGAAGAGTTCAATCAAGAGCAAGATTGTCTTCAAGTAGTAGAGAAAGGAGAAGCTGCTCCAGATCCAAAAGAAGAGGAGCACATTCTAGTCAGGGAGGAGAAAATTGCATCCAAGGGCTTTGAGCACAAAGCAAAGCTACAGGAGAACCTTCGCTTCTTCTTTCTACTTCACCTCTCTCAAGTTCTAGTATCAAGAGGAGTTTGATCTCTCAAACTCAATGTTGAGGGGTGAAAGAAACCATGGTGGTCAAGTTACGATCAAGAAGACACCATGGAGGAAGTGGAGCATTTGCAGCAGACAGCCATGAGGCGCTTTATCTCGCGATTTGGAGGACTGCTTTTGATGGAGAAGAGCCGGTTGAGTTTCCACCATTCTCTCTTTCATCATCCACATTCCAAACACTTGAGTCTCATCATGAAGGAGAACATTCATTTGCAGCAGCCTCGCATCTTATAAAGAGCTCTTTTCGGAACCAAGATTGAAGATTTTAATCTTTCATGTTCTTCATCGAGGAAGAGAAAGGACAGAGGAATTTCACCATTTCTTCCACACCATCCATTCAAGAGGTCTACAAGAAGACTCCATTTTTGGAGTTGAAAATCGAGCTATGGGCATATCAAACGGATCATACCTTGCCCAATCGTATTTGGCTTCATGAGCCAAAGGAGAAGTCACAACCAGTCATGCTTGCTTCGAGCATGAGGGTGAGCTACAAAGTACCAAGGATCAGCTGTCATACCTCTTCAATCCAAATGCAGAGCAACTAAAAGAGGTATTGAATTTGCCTTCAGCTGATACCTTGATGATTTGGGTGGAAGACCAGCTTCTTGTTGATTTTCCACTCATCCTAATCAGCCATGATCAATGCCAAATCAATTGCATGGCTGCCACTTTTGAGAAAGGGAAGCTATTTCTCACAACCAATCAGTAGGGTTTGTTTAGCTTGCCTTTGCTTCTCCAGCTAGAGTAGAGTAGGTAGGTTTGCTTTTAGAGAAGAAGTGCTTGTGCACACTCGCATGTTCCATTTGGAGCATGTATGATTTTCAGTTCTGTACATAGTTTTTGTGGTGCTGGTTTTGCTCTTGCATACCCATTTCAAAGGGGCATTTTGGTGAGAACGACTCCATTTCAAAGTGGGTTTCAAGTGGCTCGTAGAGGGAGGTTTTCAAAGTTCGATCAGTTTTGTGTACAACTCATGACTCCATGCCCAATGGATGCTTCAGTGCTACGATCATTCATCTATCTAGCAGTGCAGATGACCCCGCTGAGTCACCAAAATTGTTATCCAAAATTCACCCCCAGGGTAATTTTGATAACATGCATCAGATTATTCAAGTCCCGGGCAAGTAGATTGATTCAAGGCCCAAAATCATGTTTTTGGGGTCCCCTCGCTTCTTTCTAACTCTCCCATCCAAGAAGAAAACCCAACAAGTTTTAAAAATGTGAAAAATTGCAAAAACCAAGCTTGGTGCCAAAAATGAGAGAAAATCGGCTAAGTCCTAGTCCAGTGGCTTGGGATACAGTTGGGACGCTCGGGCGCGAATCGGGACGAAAAGCCGCCAGCGGTGCAAAGATCCGGGGGACAGCTGGGACGGGACATCGGGACGCGGGGCGCGAAAAGCCGAACCGGCCGAAAAATGAAGAAAATTGCCTAAGTCTTTGTTTCGCATTCGTTGGGACATCTGGGACAAAAGTACGCGAAGGACGCGGATCGGCCGGTTTGGCAAGTCACCCATTTCGGCGGTTCGAGATATTTGTCCTGTGCAATCTGGGACAAGCATGGGACAAAAGTACGCGAAGGACGCGAACCGGCCGGTTCAACCAAAAGAGGACTTTCGTCGGGGACATCCGGCCAAAAGTACGCGTGGGACGCGAAAAGCCAAAGAGCCGAGAGCGAATGGAATCTCGCCACGTGTCTTCACCGCAAAGAGAACAAGGAAGCCCGAATCGGGCGGTTCGAGAAATTTGTCCCAGATAGTTTGGGACATCCGGCCAAAAGTACGCGTGGGACGCGAAAAGGTGAAGTGGCCGAAAAGAGACAAGGAGGCCCGTGGATGAATCAGAGCAATGTGACACGTGTCACAAGGGGAAGCGCAATGGAAATTGGCTAAGTGTTTTTTGGCCAAAAAATTTCAAAGGGCAAGGTTCGAAGGGTCGGCCCGAGCTAATAGACACAGGACACGTGTCCTAAGGCGGGGGAGTTCGAGCCAGGGAAAGACTTAGGAAAATTTGACAAAAGTCTTGGGCCAAAAAATTAAAAGACAAGGATGACCCCGCGCCCCTGTCCTCCAACCAGATCACGCCACGTGTCCCAAGTGGCGGGGGCGCGGGGAAAAAATGGAAAATTTTCCAAAGTTATAAAAAGTCAAAATTTTCAAAGGAAAACCCATGGAAAGGGAAGGAGAGAGAATTGCTCATCCAATCAGCACCCGACACGTGTCATCCAAGTGGCAGAGCGCGGAAAAAATTCAAATATCCGTTTTTTGGCCTGTTTTTGCCCTAAATCTTCATATCGCCATAACTTTCGATCCAGAGCTCGATTTTCACGGTTCTTTATATCAATGGAAAGTCAGAAATTCTCTACACATGATTCTAGGGTCAATCTTGCATTTTGGTTCAGTTTGGAGAGAGAAAATCAAGAAACATCTCTGGCACGTGGTAATGGCCAGAACTCGATGTTTCAACAACCAGTTTTAATGCAAATGGGTCGCATTCTTCTTGTGGTAATGGCTTAACTCGACGCTTTCAACAACCAGTTTTAATGCACATGGGTCGCATTCTTCTTCAGCATGGCCAGAAGTGATGTTTCAACCACCGATTTTAATGAAGAATGTGTTTTGGTCAATGGTTGGACTGGCTTTGCACGTTTTCCTACGTTTTCTCTCTCCTGGGCTCGACCCATGCATTGTAAAAGCCAGATTTGGCTCATTTTTAAAGGTGGTTCATCTTTTCAGCTCTGCCCTCCCTTCTTTTCTTCTCCAGGGTTGAAAATGGAGTTCGAACCTCCTCCCTTGCTCTGTAATGGCATTTTTGCCTTTTACTATTGAAATGATGTTCTGTGCAAACTTCTGGAGCAACAAAAATGTGTTTTGTGATGCATCTGTCCATCCTTGCTCATTTTTTTTGCTTGTTTTCTTCTTGCCTCTCTTCATTATAGGTATTTGTGCACGTTTGAATGTTCATTACAGGTTTGGAGCTGTGTTCATGGAGTTTTGGGACATTTTCTGTGTGAAATCTATCCTTGGGCCTGTGATGCATCTGTCCATCCTTCCCATCGCTCACCTCTCCTTGTTCCATGGCAGCTTTGATAGATGTTCAACATTTTCCTTCTCTCGGTGTATCACCGCTTTTAGTGTAGGCTTTTGCTGCTTTTCCTTTTCTCTCTCTCTCTCTCTCTCTTGGCATGGTTAGATTAGGATTAGATTAGCTTGCCTCGCACCGGAATAGCTTGTGGTAGTAGTTTAGGAAGAGGAACCAACCTTCTCTCGAGATTCCTTTCTCATTTTCACGAGTCCCACACTCAAAGGCTAGAGTGATAGTACAACCTAGAAATCGATCAGATTTTGCTACAACAGTACTGAAGTCAACCTAGAAATCTGATCTAAAAACAACTGATTTTTAGCCTCAATGACTGATTTGGAATGGTTGCCATCATGATCCCCTTCTTCCTCCTTTTCCAAAGTGAAATTTAGAAGATCAAGCTCCTCCAATTCGATTTAAGAGGATTGTTGTGAGCAACAGGTTGTTCTTGAATGATTTTATTCATGGCGAGAGGCTCCTGGTGTTGAAGGATATATGATGGGGTAGCAAAATTCCATGGGATCTTCTCCATCAAGGAAATCCTCCAAATATGATAAGTACTTAGCCTCTTTGTTATTCTCAGTAGTGCCAAGGATTCTTCCTCTTCCATGATAGCTTCTAAATTTGTAATTGGTTCATCATGTGTTTCCTCATCCTTAAACATGAAATTTGAGAGCTCAAACTCATCCCAAAAATCAGATTTTGAAAGGATGAAGTGGAAGAAGGTCCTAAATCTCTTTTGTGACCCACTCCTTACTCAAGACCTCTGAAAACTATCTTGTCATAGCATGAGGTTCTTGAAGAACGGTGGTAACGTTTGAAGATGATTTTGGTGGATCAATGTAACCTTTCAACAATGTAGCAAGCTCAAGGCACATAGGACAACAAGGATCATTGCATTCCATTGATATGTCTTACATACTTAGGATATTTTATTCCTTTGCTTGCACATGCTCCTCTTCACATGGATTTGGAGCTATTTCTTCCTATACCACCGACTCTGCAAATCCGGTGATGGATCAACAATTTCTAAAAAGATAGTGTCAATATGAATATCGCACTCGGAACAAGTAGATGCTAGTCATCATCTTCTTGTTCTTGTTCTACCACAAAATCAGTCTTCACCACTTGTCCTTGAATCTCAACCTCCTTGGATGGCTTAGTCGGGGGAATTTGATCAATGTTGAACCTTGTAGCCAACTCTTTCAAGTTTCTTGCAAGTTCCTCTTTGTTAGGCTCAGCTTTTCTTTCCTCCTTGACTGATTTTCTGATTTTCTTCTTCCCAAAATGGGTTTGGGACAACAAAACGAGAGTGGGTCAGGATTCAACTAGTTTTTACGATGTTTTTGTGGAAGGGAAGGTTCAATTTATTGTTTTTTGTGGAGGGGAAGGAGTTTTAAAAGAGAAAAAGGCAGAAGATAGAAGGTGGTATGGAAGGGAAGAAGGTGAAGAAATGGAATCCATGATGGGGGCAACAGAAGAAACAAGGGAATTAAAACTTATGTTGACATGGTGTAGGTTGGGGAATGGGAAGAGGGTTGTGAGATGGTAATGTAAGAGTTTCCCATTGACAGGAATGCCTAGCATTAGATTCATAAGCCTCTATCTCCTTAATCCACCTTACAAGTTGTGGTGGCATCTCAACCATGAAGTCAAGCTTGCTTTGAGGGCTATAGTATCTTGGAATAGTGCTAACCCATGGACAAGGGACCCTAAAACCAATAATGAATGCTTTCAATTGACATATAGCCTTGGTCTGCACCATATTTTCCTCTATTATTTGGATTTTCCTCTGCAAATCGGTATCTACCATGGAAACATCTTGCCATCGCTTTGCATAACCATGTTCTTGATAATCATTTTGGTTAAGAAAATAACCACATTGCTCAAATGGGATTGGTTATGCCAAATATTGCTCATTATGAGGTTCATAAAACTAATCTAGAAAGTATTCTCAAACCATGGAGGTGAATTTGAAAGGCACTTTGTTATTACTACAAATGGGAATCCCATGATGGGAATGAAGTCATGATTGCACAAATTCATGGATGGAAGGAAAATGGAAGGTATGGAAAGAAAAATGGATGGAAATGGGTGGAAAGAAAGTTCTGCAAATCAGAAAATGGGTTGTTTTGGATCAATGAAGTCACCAGTTGTGCTTGGACATGCCTCCAAAGACTAAGATTTCATCAAGAGCACAAAAAATTTGATGAAATGAAAATGTAACCAGGATACACACCTGTGAAAAAAAATGACTTATGTGTGGTCCCACCAGGCATGCCAAAACTGTTATCACCAAAAAACAACACCCTCCGATTTGTCATGTGAATGTGGATGAGAAATCGGTGTTTTTGGGTAACATTGGAGCATATCTCAATTTGTGGGACTTGCTACTTGAGATGGACCTCTAGAGAAGGTTGGTTCCTCTACCTAATCCTATGCTACAACTACTCTTAATGTAAGAAACACATCTATCTAATCCCATCCTACAATTTCCAAGGGACCAGAGAGAAGGAGAAAGCATGAAAATGAAGAAATCCTGCACTAAGGAGGTGATAACACCAAGAAAAGGGTGGATTATACAATTCAAAATGCATGCAATACACTCTTTCCATAAGCACAACAACATTTAATCATGCAATGAGAGATATGAAATGCAAAGAATACCTGCAGATGTGGAGGAGAGGCAAGAGAAAACAATAAACATAGCTAGGATATAAAGAGAATCACGCAGCTTAAATTTTATTTCTCCATTAAAATGCACAAGCCATTACATTGAGATATAGAGGTGATATCCACCATTACAAATATTAAAAATGGAGTCTTAGAGCTCCACATCCACCTAGAAGAGAAGAAGAAGAGAGCAACATTGAAAAATTGTCCAACCTTTTTTTTACAAATGATCTCTCTTTACAAATATGGAATAATGAATTAGAGATTAAATTACCTACAAAAGTGATGGAGGACCCTACAAAACCCATCCCTCATTGTATTTTACCTTGCTGCAGAAGAAAATGGCCTCCCATGCTTCATTAATGCACTTTTCGATTTTAAAAGTAACCATTTGAACCTAGGAATTTTTATATGTTTTTACCTACTTAACCTCACCAAATATCTAATATATAGAATTCTAAGTGTAGAGAAAGAAATCCTAAGTCCATCGAGTACAAGTTTGTCCAATTTGGTTGAGTGTAGTGAAAGTTATGGTTGTTTTAATGCATGCCACTTTTTCCTGGTTTATACACGGATTCTCAGGTCTGGGCATTGAATTCGGGGGTTGTAGATGTCTTTTTCATTTTATCCCACCCACCACATTTACTCTTCATGTTTTATTAGTTCTAAGTGGGAGTGTTAAAGTATAAGCCCCCAAAATCAAATTTTATAATAAAAATGGTGGTTGGTGGGGAGTTATGATACTGTAGATTGGGGCTCTATTGACTCGCCAACTCATTGCCAACTCGTTGCATTGTCTTTCTACCCCGACCGATGCCCCTTGTTCCGTGTGATGTGGAAAACTCGGTCCCAAAGGGAACTTGAGCCCTGGGGGAACTTGTTTTGCTTGGGCCTGAAACCCCTGAGGCTGCTGAAACGAGTAACCCAAGCCCCTCTTTCTTCCCAAGCCCCTCTTTCTTCACTTTGCATCCTCCAACTCGGCGGATAACTTGACCCTTATGCCTCCCATTCACACCACCTCACACAGTAAGTCAACTCCTTCAGCAATCTCTCCAAAACAACCATCATGTCCGCCTTGAATGCAGGGTTCCCGGCACTTCGACCCACTGCATGTTGCCCTTAGCAATTGGTTATGCACCTACATGTTTCTCATGTAGAATCGGTTATGCACCTACTGAAGTTGTCGATATAACTAGCCATGTGCACCTATAGGTTTCCTATAGCAACTAAAGGATGAAACAACTGTAATGTGCCAGATTTGGGGAGTTGAGGATGCACGTATGCATCATGAGTGAATCACGAGGAAGTGAAAGAAAGCACTTCTAGGCATTCCTACTTGCTCTTAGCCATATACAATAGAGCATGTAACCATACACATTAGAGCTCGTAAGAACACATAACATAGCCCATAGCCAAAACAAACATGCACCTATGAATCCCGAATGTCCCAAAACTAATTGTAGGTGCTCCAAAACATGGAAATTGCCTCAAAATCTACAGATCTATCCTTTAAGCCTTGTCAACTACCCAAGCTCAATTTCTCCCAAGTTGTCCAATTTTACTAGGGGGTAAAAATGGATAATACATATTAAAACTAAAAATGAGGAGTCCAATACCAACAATGGCATTCTATAGTGAGTATCAAACAACCTAAATTGATGTAATGGTTGTCCTATGTACAAAGACAAAGATCGACAATTGATATACCTCTCCCTCCTAGGGCATGAGGCCCATTGCATAACACCTATTAGCGTAGCTAAAGCGTCGGCAATTCGTCAACGAGTTGGTGCTTTGACTTTGCCTCTAATAGGGGTCGGGCAACGATTTTAGTGGGTCCTTATTAGCCCCTTCCTTAAACATGTAGGGGTTAAAAACATTTATAGAATAATCTCGGTCGACATCCAGACAATGAAAAATAATATAGTTTTATCTAGATTCCCTAGCCAAGATCAAATTTGAAGGGCTAGTCAAAATTTCAATGTGAAGGGTATATTTTCAACCAACCCTTCCACAATGAAAAGTAGTAAAAAAATAACACTTCATATGACAAGAGTAAATCAAGTGTATATGTCACAAAAATAAATAAATAAAATTTAAATGAGAGATTACTTTTGAGTACAAAATATCATAAGTAAGGGTATTTTGGCTACAATCAATTATAAGATACATTATACATTAAGGCCAAACCACTATCAAATATCTCAAGAGTCAATTAAATGTACATACTAGTTTACATGAATTGTGTGATTGTTCCAAATGGGTAAAGGGACTCCAAAGAGGATGGTGAGAAACTTTGAATTGCAACTCAATACCCTTTATTGACATTTTTGCCTCTCATTGCTTCTAGTTATTGATATATGTTGTTGGTATCTAGGATAAGTTTTAACGCCACTTCCACACAACTAACTAATAGGATCTGATTCCCTATCTTGTATCCTTGGATTCCATGAATTTAAACATATTTTCTTGTGAGCACCATTCTATTTATGGAAAACCATAAATGTTGAAAGAAACAATGAATGGAAAAGGATTTACAATCTTTAAGTAAAATGGGGGAGGGGGAGGGGGAGGAGGACCAAACAAATAATGAAAGAAAGACATTTTTAGTCCTCAATAAAATAAATAAAAATATATACAAGGCCACGAGAGTATATGGTAGTAACTATTGAATTTATTGGTATATATGGGTATTTCAATGTTGTAGTGGTAGTAAAAGAGGCGTGTAAGAGTAAACTAGACCTAGAAAGGAGCATTATTTTTGGAATTCAAATCCAAGTGTTTTAAAGAAAGTATTACTAAGTATTTTTGTATTTCTTACATTACAAATTTCATAAATATCTTACATTAACAAATTAGTATACAAAATATTGAAATGTATAGATTCAGTCTAACAAACCTTGCAGATGAATCTTGTGCTTCAAATCCTATCTCTCATCAAGTCCACCCCGTTCTCCTCCTTTCAAGTTTCAACTCTCATTTTTAGACCTATTTGAAGTTTCTCTTTAAATCCAAGCTTATTTTTTCTTGGCATTGTATTTGTAGTAATAAAATTCAATAGATGAATTTTTATTTGTACTTATAGCTTATGTAGCCAACCATGTTGACAAACCTTCACTTCATAAACTGTGAACCAATCCACTTTACATGTTCTATTGATGAGCATTTGTTGCTTTGCGTTTATTTAAATGGTTCAATCACATGATGAAATATATGAACCCTGAGGTGGTGAAATATTATGCATATGATTAAAATAAATGTTGGTAAGGTGTAGTCCAATTTATTATTTTTGTTCTTTATTGATAGTGGTATTCTAAGTTGTAATTCCATGACATTGTCTCTACACCAAGCCAACAAGTTGTAATCAAATCCTCCATACAATATTTTATACTTTTGATAGTGAACTATGGGGAGAAACCATATGGTTTCTCCATAGGTCGAGTATGCAATCATCGAGGGTAGTGAATCAATCAATGGGTTGGGCGCCCCCATATCTAAAACCTCGCCCCGACCATAGTGAAGAGTGGGGCCCTCCCAATCCCATTTAGTGAGATTTAAGTGAGTGCGAAAGAGAATTATAACAACACTAGACCACATGTGGGTGCCATAGTGAACTATAGGGTGCCAACTAAAATTCTAAATGCCCCAATTTGAACTCACTATAGTAGGTCAACAAGCCATAATGAAGAGTGGGGCCCTCTCCCCCGGCTAGTTGCAAGCTATATAGGGTAGGGGTATGGTATGCTATTGGGAGATAATATCCATCTCATCTATAGTTAGTTCTCTCTTTGACTGATTTAACTTTTCAATATTCAAATTTGAATTCATGCAAAATGAAAATAAAAATATGGCACTATTTTTTATTACACTCTTAATACTCTTTGAGAAGATTTAGTGATTGGTTATAATTTTTAAATATTGTTAGTTGTTGAGTTGGAAGGGCATTTTTAGAAACCACCCTTCTTATACTATTTTTCATAAATATTTCCACTTCCACATTATCATTTGGTTTTAATATTTTAATTTTTTTTTAAATGGCAATTATTTTTTCGTTACACTTCTCTTAGTCTCGAAGGGGTGGGAATCATGGGTGCAACTTTGAACCCTTCCGGGGCCTGCGTTGTCCACGAAATTAGTTAGCCTCATTCAAACAATGGCAACCATCTATTCGGGATTGACTGTTTTACACAGCCCAAAATCAATTTGTACCCGAAATACAACTCAGGTAGTTGTTTTCACTTTTGCGGTCAGAGCAGAAGCATGGAGATACGAGAGAGAGTTTCACAGCTGAATTCAGGAATAGCAATACCACTGATAGGCTTTGGTACTGCGGCTAAGGCTGACAACATAGATCAGATGAAGCAAGCTGTTGACACAGCTTTACAGGTATCCCATTCTTACTTTTTATCATCATATTTCGTTTTCCGTACAAGGGAAACGATGTGAGGGATTGGGATTGGGATCGGTAAGATTATTTCAGTTGGGTGCGCAGGTCGGGTACAGGCATTTTGACACTGCCAGTATTTATGGCACCGAGCCAGCTCTAGGAGAAGCTCTGAATCATGCTTTTCTAACGGGGATTATAAACAGGGATGAAATTTTTGTGACCAGTAAATTATTTGCTGGTGATCACGATGACCCTGTTTCCGCTTTGAAGACAACCTTAAAGTATGTTCTTTCTGAGCCCTTTTGCGCTTCTCTCTTTTCAAGGGTGCCCACTGTGCCCAGTAGATTCATTGTCTTTTGAAGTATTTATTTTGCAGGAATTTGCAGCTAGAATATCTGGATCTGTATCTTATCCACTGGCCTATAAATTTGAGAAAGGGGGCTTCACATCCAAATCCTAAAGAGGAGGATTTTTGCCATTAGATATAGAGTCTATATGGAGGGGAATGGAGCAATGCGTGGAGTTGGGGCTTACTAAATCTATTGGTGTGAGCAATTTCTCCTGCAAGAAGCTCGGCGACTTGTTGAGCTATGCCAACATATCTCCTGCTGTCAATCAGGCAATATACCCATCTTTCTTGAGATATAATTGAAATCAGATTTTCTTTTGTTCCTGATGATGGGTTCATTAGAGAGACCTGAAACGCAATGCGCAGTTGTACCCTGAAGGGTCTTTTGGAATCAAAGCATTTGGTATCAAATCAGAGCAGTTAGTAGTCATTGCACCTTTGATGTAGTCTATTTCTGCCATCAAACTACTAATGCCCTTTGAATTAAGAATTTTTCTGGGATCTGTTTTTCGTTATTGTGAATAGGAGGAATTTGTTTCTTATGACAGGTGGAGATGCATCCTCTGTGGCAACAAAAGAAGCTAAGAGATTATTGCAGCAATGTCAACATTCATGTTAGTGCGTGGTCTCCTTTAGGAGGATTTGGTACTTACTATGGTTCCAATTCTGTGATGGAAAATCCTGTTATTGAGGAGATTGCTAAGAAGCATGGAAAGACTGTAGCTCAGGTACTGATTTCATGTTTTCTAATTCAAAACAAAGGTGGTTGTGGTAACTGAAATAGTGAAACATGAACTTGCATTGTCATGTTTTTTTAAGACAAAATGCTTTCAATTGGTACTTGAGAAATTTGCCATTTCAATCTTGTCTAGATGAGTTACCTGTGTCAATGGATTTAGAAATGCCTCTACCCATCCCCAGTTTGTAATTTTATTTCACTTATTCTGTAAGTTGGAAGAGAGGAACATGTCAATAAATCTATATGCACTGAAACTTGGACTTGAAAAATATTATTTTAGTTTGCATTGTGGTTCTAATTTTTGTTTTGCAGGTTTTGTTAAGGTGGGGTTTGGAACAGGGAGTGAGTGTGCTGCCCAAGAGCTACAACACAAGCAGGATAAATGAGAATTATCGAATTTTTGAGTGGTCTTTAACTGGAGAAGATCATGAAAAGATTGGAAATCTTCCACAAAAGAAGATTGGGAGAAGAGAAGGGCTCATTAACTCAACCACCAGCCCTTACAGCACTATTCAAGACTTATGGGATGGAGAAATTTAAGAAAATCATTAACAAATGAAAGATGCATTCATGCCCTTTGATTGACCTGCAGAATTTTCAAGATTCAATGTGTTTGATGGATTTTTAATAGAACCTTATGTGTTTGATGGTTTTTTTATATATCCTTCTAATCTACTTTTTCTTACTCTCCTAGGAAGATATGACTTCCAAATCTTCTTGTTGTGCGAGGTTCAACTTCCACAGATTGTCTGGCAGAAGGTTTTTGAATATGTATTCAGTAACCAGTTTATACCTTGTTAAAATGTTCTTATTTTTTCTTCAAATGCAACACTTCAGTATCTGATTCTTTAGATTGCGAGTCTCTCTTGAGGTAGTTATTATTCTGAGCCATATAAGTCTGATTTAAGCAGTTTTCATTAGCTTTAAATATGCAGGTTGAAACCTTTTATTGGTTTGTAAGAGAAAAACAAAGAAGAACACTGGATCGTCCTAAAGATCAGGAAGTATCAAGTACATCGCTCTCTACAAACATGAGTCTGCAATAATTTTCCAACTCTAAAACATGACCATACGAAATATTAAATACGAGAAATTTAAATTGGTGAATTACATTGTTCATTTCTCCCGAGTCCCCGTACCAATAAATATCTATTGTAGTTGCGTCTTAAATGTCATTTAATGACTAGGCTAAACATAGGGAAGAGCTTACTTAGCCAGCCACTATGCTCAAGTTTTTAAGAACGTGGCAGGGCCAGCGGCTACCCTCCACTTATTTTGCACCCATGTATGGTGCCTCGCTCCTCTTGGTCTTCATGGCCCATGCCCCATGTGCGTAACTGGTTTCCTAACATAATACTGGAAATCGCTTTCCGAGATAGAGATGACATCCTCGACACACGACCGATTGACGTGGCATTAACGTGTATGGGAAACTCACCCTGACGTGGACGGTTTGACGTGGATGCCAGGTGGGATCAATTTGAATTATTAAACTTAGTGCCCACCCACCTCCGCGCCAATGAATGATTTCCCTCTGAATCATTTCCAATCGCCAAAACGTCACCCAATACCTCTAAATCCTTACTTGCTATGGGAAATTACGAGAAGTTTTCACCCGATAACCAAAAGCTCGAGCCACACAGTGTGAAGACGGAGCCATTCACGCGTAAGGGAGTTTTGGTTAAAGAAGTTCAACTGTGCCTTTGTTTGCTGTATCACTTTGTTGTACGAGAAGAGGGGGAGCAAGAGCCGGATTCCATTCCATTCGCCTTCACAAGAGCGCTCATACCCACTTAATTTTTCGTGTTTTCTGTATGGGTTTCTTGTTTTCGAGTTTGCATTCTTTCTGTACTAGTATATTTGTGTTTTTGCATATGGATGCCCACCTCTGTGCCTAAAATCCCCCAACCATTGTTTTGTTTAATATTTCGTGTTTTCACAAGGTATTTTCACAAGATGCAATACGAAACCCTTACAATGCTTAGCCAGATGCTTCTTGCTTGGAAACCCCTAACTCGTCGTCATGCCATTTTTATTTTTGAGCTCGATTCTTTGGCTTGAGTTGGTTCGATTTTTGTTTTTGCATATTCTTTAGATATGAATATGTCATACTATACATGGAATCTACACATGCACAAACACTTTGTTGCGATTAAATCCTTCGCAAAGAAATCTTATGGTATCCGGTAGTGGTAGTTTAGACCGTTGCATTAGCATTAAGTTCGGAATACTCTTACAAGAGAATGCCTAAATAACATTGACACCAACTCTCCTATTTGGGCATTGTTGCGGAATAGACATGAGCGCCGTTTTGTGTTTACACAGGCATATTCAAAAACAATTAACCATATAGAAATACCCATATATTGAAATGATTACAGAGATTGTTGGTCACACTTCTAGAGTGCTTCATCTGGCATAGGTATACATGCTATTGATAAATAAGAATAATTATGTGTGCTTGTCTGCCCTAAATTAGTTTATGTTAACTCTCTCTGCATTTTCTGCAAGCCTACCTGCCTTGAATTAGTTATATGTAATATTTTTTTATTATTGGTAAATAGTTTTTTGAAAGGGACTATACCCTTGTACACTAAGACTCAAAAGCCAGATAAAGCTATATCAACGAACCAGAAAGGGATCAAAATCCAAATGTGATCAAAAAGCCCAACGGCATCAAACAACCTACCATGAAAAAGACCAACAACCAACAAACCAACAGCTTTGAAAAGCAGCAAAATAACAACTTAACAACTATTGTTTTCAATTTGCGCAAACTTCTTCTTGTTACGAACCGTGATCCATTCATTCACAGATTTCTATAAATGATCTATTGAGCAAGGAGATCGAGGATTCTCCTTATCCGCTACATATTTTTTTGTTTCAGTGTTTCCGATACTCTGAGTCTCCCCCAGATGACTCTTTTTTTGCATGGTTTGTGAGCTCGTTCAAAGGGGTTTTAGGGATTGTTTCCAACGTGTTTTCTTTCTCAAAGATCGAAGCAGGGTATTACGTGGTTAGAAGCAGGGGTATTCTGTGGTTCGAATCTCAGATGTTCAGGAGGGCATCTTTCCACCAGTTAGCATTCACTTTTTTGTGTTTTATCATCTCACAATTAACAGCAGAATGTCCCAAAGAGAAGCAATTCCTGCATCTAAAAGGCAGACCCTCATAGTCTAGAGGTTGAGTCCAAGTACGATTTTGCACCTTAAGCTCAATATGAGCTGGAAGATCCTTTGAGGTATCAACCTCAACAAGAATTCTTGCATAGGTTGTATGTGTAAATTCAGAGGTTTGGGGATCAATGTTAATGGTGTTGCCCAATGTATTGCCTATGGCTATCAGACATTTTTGATCCCAAAATTGCAGAGGTAGATGGGGTAGTCTGATCCAGATGGTTTACGGGAGAAAGATTCTGTGAGAGGGTTGAATGATGGGAACCAGGGTTTTAATATAAGATATTTTTTCTGGCAGATCCAAAGTTGATTAGCAATGATATCCTTATCAACTAAGGATTCAAAAGCAACAATGAAGATTCCTTTAGCACATGGGTAGAGGTCTAACCTTCCTGCAAGAAGCGAGATCCAATGCTTGGAGATCCATTCGTGTAGGACAGGTAAGACTAGGCCAAAGTCCAGCGAATCTGCAAATTAAGGCATGGTCTTGATAGAAAGATTATGATTCGAGGACTTCATCTCCAAAGGTTATGCATGGGTTTTTCTCAGCGGGCTTCATAGTATTCTTTGCACTAGTCACTGGTTGTTTAGATACAATATCAGTGAAAGAGGGACCACTGGATCTCCCGATCACTGTATCACATCCATCGCCCTGGATCAGCAGCTCGGGAAAGAGCAAACCAGACCCGCCGCTCTTCCAAATCTCATTTTCTTTGTTGATGGGAGCAATAGGGCCTGTCGTGGGCTAGATCCGGTTTTAACAAATAAACGAAGATAAATAATCGAAGATATTTAGGTTGTAATAAACAATATAAAATGATAATATATATATGGGGCAAAAGACATATATGATATTGATTATTATTCATAATACGTAATGTATAATAAATAATATAAGGCGGATGAATGTATATGTATATGTATATAAGACATCGAATACCGTGTTTAATATTTGTTATAAGAAATATAATATAACATGTTATCTACATTATCACAGACTTCAAATAAAGCCCTTCCTCATTTTATGTGACCCAGACCACTGCAAAGATATTCAAAGTCAAGTCTTGTGGATTTGAAGAAATGCCCTATCACTGTTTTTCCCACTAAGCTAGGAAATTTTCAGTCTCTACGACAGCAGAGAGCATAACTTCCCGTATTGCAGTCCTAGTAACATACCAAACCTATTATTTATGCTCTTAGAGATGTAATCAAGAATAGGGTGCATGGCATTATAATTTGAAGGCATTTAAAACAATAAAAAAATGAAATTATATTAATATGATCCACAAATGGCCGAATGATTCAGTCACCCTCTTATTAATAGAATGATTTTGTATACTTATCCCAATGTTGTGATGCCAAAATAGAAGTTCCCCTCTTATTAATAAAATGATTTGTTTACGTGAGATGAGTGTGTATTACTAGCACATCCTTCCCCTCCCCTCTTATGTAATCTTGATCAAATTCCTCTAAATAAACTCTGAACAACCACAAATAGGATATATACATTTAATGTTGCTTGGAATAGCTTTTAATGTTGATTTTTTCTTGAGATGCCATGAGAGTAATTTCATTTTCTCTGCAAGATCTTATTGTTTTCATGGAGTAGCTAATTATATAATTATATAACGAAAGGAAACAAAGATAATTATATAATGAAAGGTAATAAATAACAACATTAAAATTATATAAGCTTTGTTTTTGAAAAATGTTGAAAACACGGTGTGTTTTATGGGAGTAAATATTATTTAATAGTAATGTCAACAACAAAATTTTCAAGTATTTCTTTTTCTTATCGTGAGACGAACTCATTTATCGGAGTAAATATTATTTAATAGTAATATTATTTAAACTACTCTACTCAAAATAACTACTCTTCCATACATGTGGGATCATAACAAAAGCTCTCTATTTAAACTAATTTACTTAGGATAACTACTACTCCCCCACATATGTGGGATGATGATAAATAACTAAAGGGAGGTCTTAAAGCAAAACATATACGTCAAAAGCTTTTATTACAACAATCAATACAAATAAGTGAGTTAGGATGAAGGGGTCCTACCATCAAGTAATTGTGTGCATTTGCCTTTGTTTAGTCTACCCAAATCTATACAAAAAGCCTTCCATTTTTACATCAATTGTCATGATTACTTTCCTTGTTATTCATGTTCATTCTTCAAACACCTAAGAGAAACATCATGATCAATGGTGCTCGTAGTTATGGTCCTAATATTAAAATAGAAGAGGAATAACACACTTGGTTGAATTTGGCTTATGAGATAAGTTGTTTCTTATAGACCTTTGCATTTCCATCTTACCAAGTATTCCTTGCATATATGTCGTATAGTCTTTCTAAACCTTTCAGTCAAATTATCAACTTCTTCTCACTCCTCGGGAATCCATTCATTGTTTTACATCCACCATTGCTTCATCACACCCATGATATGCATGATAATTTTTTTCTCTATCCATTGTTGCATCTTCATTTAACTACAAATATTTTAGTTTGATTATGGGGGTTTTTTAACTTGTGTGTATTTAAGTTATATCATGATGACCTCCACGAGTAGTTAGTACCCCAATGATATTTAAATATTGGTATAATTTCTTGACCCTTCATTACACTTCATATACTCATTTTTTGAAAGATTTTTGAAGGATCAATCCTATTTTATATTCATTAGTTTGTACTGAGAGGCACATTTTATACCCAATATCAACTTGAAATTTTGATGCATGTGTGTACATGGGTGGATGCGAGGGAGTAATGTAGGCTACAATTTAATAAATATGCAACTCTTAATAACTAGCACAAATGTTGAAAATAGGTCATTGGAAACCCTATCATTTAGATGAGTATAGGAAACATAGTTTACTATTTAGATGTAAGGCCTTACTCTTTATATGTTATAGTGTTGGGTGCCCACTTGTTACTAATTAATGCACATAGTAACAATCTAACATTATGATCCATCGTTAGTAATAATAAAAGGTAAAATGAAAACATACCCTACTCCTTATATGATATTGAAACCCTACACTTTGCGTCAATAGAAACCCTAGGTTCACTAGAAACCCTACCTTTGTGTCAATAACTATTATCTAATGAAAATATTAGTACAATAGATTATAGTCTCCTGGTTCTATGGCCACCAAAGTGACGTCTGCTTATTATTAGCGCATGACCTAATAACAACCTAATAATATAGTTTAACCAACATACTAAAAGTTAATATAGGGATGACTAACTAGAGATTAATTGGAAGACCTACTAATTAAGGTCCCTATATTAGACTCAAAATTAGACCATCTCTATTTAAGTTATTCTAGAAAGAGGAGATGTTTTCATTTGTAAGTATTGATGGATACTAATTTTTAAGTTAAGGTGTAGATGATAATGTCCCCTACTCTCTATATAAATAACTATTAAATGTGTCTTTTCTCTTTATATAAGAATAACCTGAGAAATAGGTCATTGGAAACTATTTTCATCTCGTGAAAATAACAATAAAATATAAAACAATCTTAAAGTATTACTTCCAAATTTTAATAGAAGTCAAGATAATTATGTGAGTATTAACTAAAACTTATTAAAGGACCATCTTATAAATTAATCATAGTTCTTAACTCAACAATGTGTGCTCTTGGTAGAGTGTCCCCTAATGTGAAACTAGATGTTATTAATTAATGTAAGATATGACCTAAAACCAACCTAACCATATAATTCCCTATTAGTAATAAAAGGTAAGATGATAATGTGATAATCAATTAAGAATTAATTGAATGGCCAATTGATGAGGCCCACTTTTTGATTTAGAAATAGTTAGGGAATGCACAAATAAAAAACAATCTAATAATATAGTTCCCCAACAATTGTAAAAGGTAAGGTAGTGATAACTAGCTAGAAATTAATTCGAATGCCTATTGATTAAGGTTCCCATATTTGACTTACTATTGGTTCCCACATTTGACTTACAATTAGTCCATTTCTATTCCCAACATTTGACGTATAATTAGACCATCTTTATTTAGGTTAGTCCTAACTAAAATTCAATTGGAGGGCCATATTATTAATTAATGGTGGTTCTTATCTTGAGAAAGTGTGCTCTCTACAAAGTGTCCTTGTAGAGTAAAACCAAGTGCTATTAGTTAATGTAAGATATAAATATCATCCAACAATATATAACTAACTAGAAAGACTACTTAGTAAGGTTCTTATATTTGACTTACAATTAGTTCAATTTTATTTAGGTTATTCAATAAAGAGGAGGTGTTTTATTTTGTGAGAGGTCAATATTAATTTGGAAGTGTCATTCAACATAACATACCAATAAAGTGAAGCCCACATTATTTATTAATGCACTCTATAAAACAATATTAAAACATAACTCTCCTAGTTTAATGTTATCTAAATGCATTGGTATTTATTCTTAAAAAATTACATATGAGAGTAAATGCATTGCTATTTATTTTTTGATGTTATCTATTTATTGTGATTATTCCAATTTTATTATTCATGTACTATTTTGGTTTGATTTAGTAATTTATCTTTGAATAGACATAGTTGCGACTAGTTTTAATTTTTTCATAATATAATTAATTTTAAACGTTTAGTAATTTCTTAATATGATTGAGAGAACTTAGTTGTGTTAAATGGAATAACATTAGAGTAAGTTTGATTTTTCCATACTAATTATATTTGTAGATAATGGTAATGTGCATATATCATTTGTATATAGAAAATTGTTTATTAGTTATATTTTTTTATGATGAAAGTTGAAGCTATAAAAATTATGTGATATCATACTCTCACTCTCAATTTGGCATATGGGGGAAAGTTCCTCTACAAAGACATGAATCGGTGTGTGCTAAAGGGGCTTGCCCCTTAGGATGCCACATCGATACACCCAACTATCGTTGCGTGATGAAGGGGCTTGCCCCTTAGGATTCCACATCGATAGTTGGGTGGTATACTATACTATCTTGAGAAGATATTTTTAAATTCACCCACAACCTCCACTCAGAAATGCACCCTCCCATAATATCGCAACCGTCCCTTTTGCAATGGACGGTTGTGATATTATGGGAGGGTGCATCTTGAGTGAAGGATAACCGTTGGCATTTATTGATACTTGAATTTTTCATGGATATTAGCTTTTTGATGTTGTGATTATTTTATCATATTGGATGACGTATATTAGATTTGTTATGTATCATACTAATGTTAATTGTATATTTTTCTATGCATGTGTGTTGTTGTATTTAGTTTCTCTTTGTCTGGAGAAAATGAATACATGCGAAGTTATATTCATCCGAATCCCATCGGAATAACATTGACTACTCCCAAATTTTAGAGGGAGGAAACTTTCAAGAGGTCCACATTTGTGGTCTACATAGACCACCATCACCAAAATAAACCGTCAAAACCGGAAATTACAAACATGGTTAAAGCTCCTCAACTCATTTCGGAAACTTCAATGATTTATTTGTCTAAGTTCCACACTATAGATTCCCATTCACGATTTATTTGTATAAGTTGAGGAAGATGGGAGTTACGAGCCTCCCATAAAATCGAGGAAGATGGGAGTTCGGTCATAAAACCAATGATAGATCCAAAAATTGTGCAAAAAGATTGCACATGGAAGTAGCTCCAAGTTTGCTGCTAAAAACAAAAAAAAATAGATACTGCTTTTATATGTTTTGTACTAAAAAACTTATGACATGTTTGAAAAAAACCTATATAAATATTTAATTTTTGTCGAATGTTGATTCACACGAGCTTAAATATATTTTATTTTGTTGTTCGAATATATTCTTGATTCACACGAGCTTAAATATTAAATATGTTTTGCATTGGATTAAATATGTTTTCCATAGTATGAAAATGTGTTTCTACGATTATATTTTTAAAATTACTAATGTTTATATATTTTATAGCAAGTTTAGATTATTAAAATTCATTTATGTTATAATTATATTTAGGTACCAAATGCGTATTGGTAACGATTTTCTAAAATCTTCACAACCCCAAAAATGAAATGTCTTCAGGCTTATTTGAAACCAATCAGTGAAGTCTAGTTAAAAAGGAAAAATTAACAAGGTCTAAAAATATTTAAATATTCATGTCAAATTCACTAAGTATGGGTTATGATCATTTGTCCTATTTAAGATTGTATTGGTGCAAATATCATTTCCAATCGTTTATGGTATTCATATGGCCCCCTTTGATTATTTATTTATTTATTAATTATCTTGTGTAGTTCTAAGTCTTTTTAGGTTAGTGCACTTGACAAGGAATTTAAGTCCAAAAGGTTTTGGTAAACTACATGTTTATGAGAAAAGAGTCCCCATTCTCTTTGAAATTTATCCATGTGACCCTTGGTCTACCTTATTCTCATTTTTGATAGTCATATATCAGTTTGTTTATTTGTGTGTCAATAGTGTTCTAATATGAGTTCAACTCATCTAGAGATGCACATGTACCCTACTTAATCTACATAATATAGAAAATCAGTATTGTTTGAAAATGAGTTAATTCTAGAGAATTCAAGTACTCATTGAAGCATGTAATTTTAATACTAGATATACATTACAATGGTTTTTAGTGAATAAACTATAACAATTATTGGAATGTCGTTCACATATTACTATATGTTATTGATGGACTTGTTAAATATCAAGAAATATTAGTATATTTGATAAAATGAAAACCCCAAAACATATTATTGTTTCCTTATGGTTTAAACTTCAACATCCCATTTAGGGAAAGCTAAAGAAGTACATTTTACCATTGATTGTAATGAAGTTTTAGAAACTTGAGAGAGATTTTGGACCCCTCATTTATACTCTACTCGTAATAACATATTTTGAATTAAAGTGCACAATATTACTTGGAATGTCAAGTGTATGGTTTAGGTATGCTGAAATGTCAAGTGTACAGTATACACTTGTTGGTTCTGATAAATGTAAGTTTTCTAGTTTTCCCGTGTCTCATAAAAATCAATTGTACTACAAGATTTGGATGATCATCTTCTTGTCACTTCCCAAGAACATGATAAATCTAAACTCTATCTTGGATGATCATCTTCTTGTCACTCCTACGAACATGATAAATCTAAACCCTATGTACTAGATATTTCTTTATTGATTTGGTTTTGAAAACTAATCAAATGTTATTTACTTATTCTACACCCATTTTAACCCTAATCAAATGTTTATAGATATTGATATTGCAAATAGATAGAAATATATCTATTCATAATAGACTAATCAATTTATTAAGTGATTTATTCAAATTTAATATTTACCCATTACATTTATAAACTCATAATTATAGGAAAACATATTTTTAAAAATTATTCTAAATTGTTTCCCTAAAAGAAGTCACTCACGAACACATGATGTTAACTCATTTAGTGTGTATGTCCCTAGACAAAGTACTAACTCCATTGACTCTCCAATAAGAAATCATTATTAATGAATGAACTCAGGAGCAAATGTTTTAGGGCCTTGTCATATGTTAAATTACAGATGTTTGTATTGAAAAAGTCAAATTTGAAGTGTTCATTCTATTTTTTTATGTTTTCTTATGATATATTTTTGTCCATTGTAAAGGTAAACATGGTTGCCATTTGGAGATTGGAAATTCATGGAGTGTCGAATACCTCCGAAAATATTGCATGTTCATCGTTCATATTATACGACCCTGATGGAAGCAAGATAGTAGAAAGAGGTACAATTGTCGAAAATGCCACTATGACCTTCCACCAGCTGAGTAGTATAGGGCCTTGATATTGGGTCTTGAGGAAGCGATACACCATGATGTTTGGAACATTTGTGTGTTTTCTCACGATATGCTTGTTGTGAAACAAATGACTAGTGTATACCAATGTAACAATGTAAATCTTTCAATTCTTCGAGTTCAAGCACTAGAGAGTGTATCTCACTTTGTGAAATGTTCATATGTGCATGTAAAAGTTAATAGAGGTAGGTTAGATGTATGTCAAGTGTCTAGGGACACTATAAACCAAGAAGTGGTAGCTTTTTTAGCACTTGCCATGGAAGACATTTCAATATGATATATGTACACATTGTATTTCCTTTTTGTAATGGTAGACATACATTATTTATTAGATTATGAATAACTAATATTATGTGAATTGTCTCCAACGTATATATTATATATTTTGTGGATAATATGATGATACATCATATAGTGTTGGTTGATAAACCAGGGCATTTTGGATACATCATGCTTTAATCCTATCTTGTCTTTTAACACACTTGTAATTCACATTTCATGTTTACTTTGGAAACATCTAGAGTCGAGTATCCAGTTTTGAAAAATAATGTGTGCGGCTAACTTCATCACAAATCATTTATTGTGCACGATTTTCTCAATATGAATGCAAAATACAAATAAATAAGTTTGTGCACCATTTGTTTCAGTTTAACTTGTTTTACAATGTGTCACTTCAACGATGGTTATGACAATGCACATGAATGAAACATGTGGAAGCTCAACGACATGGGTCGATCCATGTTCACAATCCATTCTTATGTTTTTGGGAAGACATAAATAATGAGACGATAATATATAACTTTGTGAACATTAATTGTTTGTCATAGCAATGTACCTAATGTCATTTGTTGGGATAACAATTATGAAATTGTTGTCTTTTCACACAGGTTTCTTCACATTCCATGATGGTAATATTCAAATATGTGAACATTACTTATTTTTCAAAATACTTAATATTTTATGTTGGGCTAATAGTTATGCACTTGTACTCCCTAGATATAAGCACCTTCACATCACATGGCACTGCGTATGTGTTTCACAAGCATCATAGAGGAAGAAAAGGGAGATGATCCTCCAACAGTTGATGGTGATATGTTAGATGGTCCTTCCAAGCCCATTCACTCAGATATCCGTGAGCCACCCATAGAGTATAAAACTAATATGTTAATGGTCATATTCGTTATGTCTTCCAGCATGGATCATGTGTTGTTAGTGGGGATGTTAGGTTTTTTGAGTTGCATAGACTAAATCGACATCACCAAGTAGAACACAATATTCCCTCCATGGAACCTCGTAAGCATGGCCGTAAGCATATGGGAAAACCCACCTATCTCTCAAGATAGAAGCAGGGCATACGTGCAAAAGAGGGAGGCGGATGTGAACTATGTCCTGAGGCAACGATTCTACTTACAACGGAGGAGGGTTATCGATCGAGTTTGCAAAAAATAATGCAAATATCGATTCGAGGAGTTGAGCCAGAAGGAAAGAGGGAGGTGGATGATGCAATGCATGCCTATGATTCAAAGGAGATGTGAAAGGTGAGAGAGGAGCATTGGTTGAGAGCGAGAGGAAAAAAACTCAAATATCGAACAAAGGTAAATTTAAGATTAGTATAATATTTTATATATTATGTTTGGTTGGAAATCAAAAACTTAATATTTTTCATGAACAGAAGCTAGAGAAGAGGGTGGAACAAGTAGCAGAAATGTTGACCCCCCTATAAATGATAACGTAAGTAATTATTGGTCTTTCATAAGTAAGGATAGAATGTAGTTTTTGTTTATTTTTGTATATACTAACTATAGGCATGCGTAGGATTATGAAATTCCCTTGTGTGAACCTACGCCGACAGAGAGACTCGATTCATAGTGTGAAACAGAGAGAGGTAAAAACCACTTAACACGCACTTGAAAAATGTATGTTGCCTTATGTTGTTGATATTTAAATTGTCTTGATGACTCGATTGTTGTAGGTGGATGTTTGCGATAACACGCCCCTTCTCAATCAGCATGTGGTCTCGATCTTATTGGAGAGATAGCTTCACGTGAGGTAAGAGAGGCGGAGATGAAAAATCCTGGAGTTACAACTTCTTTTCCTAGTCGAGGAGAGAGAGGGTGATGAGGGGAGGCACGAGGAGAGGGGCAAAACACCATTGCTGATAGTATGAGAGAGGGTGGAGTTGGACTGGTAAGTTATTGAATGTTCTCATTTGATTTTTGTATTCTTTTTTTGGTGAAATTAAGAAAAAGTTATTAATGTAATTGAGATTTTCATTATTCTAGGATTTTCTGATGGGGTCAAGTTAGGTTAATGTCAGATGATATAGTTGTCATGAGAGGAGTGGTTTGTGATAGTAGCCCACACGCAAAGTGTCATGGCATCACACTCCCCCAATTTACTATCAAAGTCATTATTTCTAAGGCCATTGTTCCCACTGCTCCATTTCCCTACCCTAATACATTTGCAAACACTTTGGCAAGAGTGTGTCAAAGGGTTTTCTATATGGGATCTCAACATATATCAGACTTGACACTCGTGAAGAGGCAAGTAGATGTAATGGATGATTTAATTTAATTATGTGTTTAACTGAGAGATTCATCTACGTTGACTTATTTACTATATGGTTGGCTTTCAGGATGATGAGGTATAGGTTGAGACAACGCGACATACTCGATAAAGACATCAGATGCCCCACCCATTCTTGGCATCACACCAAATTATGTTCATAGAGATGAGAAGAAACATATTAGATTTTATGATGGAGTATTGTCTATCGCTAACAATAGGCAACGAAGGAGATGAAAACATTTATTGTATAACATTGATTGCGAGGAGTCAGATTACTATATATGTGTATATGATGATGATGTTACTTTAATGTGTTTGAGGTTTACGATTTAGTATTGCATTATTGATATATTGAATATGGTTTTGGTTATGGGTTACATAGAGTTATCCATTTACGTTTTGTTTATAGTGCATTAGATGGTTTTTATTCTTGTTATGTGACATTCCATTTATTGTATAAATGATGATGTTGTCATGTATCTAGTTAATGTATTAATGTGACTATGGATTGTGGATTACGGTTTATGGTATGTGGTTACATAGTTGTGTTCTTCTTCCTTGTATGTCTACTTGGGTTTGACGTGTTCAGTAATTTATCGTAGATAATTCACAATTTTTTTCTTTCAAATTTTGTGTATTATGGATTACGGTTTGTGGTTTATGGTTACATAGTTGCGTTCTTCATCCATGTATGCGTACTTGGGTTTGATGTGCTTACAAAACTTTGTATATATTTCATCCATGATAATATTTTGTTAAGTATAAGTTAAGTGCATTATTTCCTTTCTAATTATGTTTGAATGGTAACAAATAATAATCGATTGTTTTAATACATGTTTATTTAGATGGCAAGACAAAAAAAGACTGAAAGTGCAAGGCTTCACTAGTGCAAAGAACCAAATGATTATGAAACATTCGATAGTGACACTTATGCATTCAAAAATAATGCAAAGAGCTCTACAAACAAAGATGTCGGTGCTACACAAGAAGATGAGCCTTCCCTGTCAGTTCGTATGGATTTAGAAATGAAACTTGTAACAAAGAAGACAAAGATGTATCAAAACTAGTGTGAAATATTTGCATTGGAAAATTTATATTTTATACGGAAAAAAAAAGGAAATATTGGATGAAATAGGAGAAATTGCCTCAAGGTAGATGGAGTTGGAGCTCGAGGTTCAGGAGTTAGAACTAGAAATTAAGAATTGGGAGACAATGCGTGAAGCGGACAAAAAGTGTTCACAAATCAAGTAGAAAACTTTAATACCATTCTTAAAATACACGAAGATCAAAGAAGAAGTATGGAAGAAGATGTACATGCAGCCAAGGTGAAAATTGAGGAAAAACACCAGGCACTCCCACCCAAGACAATGATAACAAATGAATATACCAGTCATACAACCTTTGAGATGAAAATATGCTTGTTAAACACATATTGAACTTACTTATATATTTGACATCAGTGTGTTATTGTAATTTTATATTTCACTTACATATTTGACAAATTTTACTTATATATTTGACATATATGTATAGATATTGATTATGTGGTATGCAAAAAAATTAGTTATATTTAATGAATTTTTCCTTTGTAGCATAATAGATGATATGGATAGATGTATGTGGTTATATTATGATTATTAGATGTATGTGATTTTACACTAATATGGTTGTTTTTGGTTGATGTTATGATGTGCACATTAATTAGTATTTAGATCATGTATATGAATTTCTATATCTGGTATGCGATGTGATGAATAAGGAAGAGTAATACAAGTGTGATTAGAAGACAAGTGTATATATGTGTGATGAGGTTGTTACTTTAATGTGTTTGATGTTTACGATTTAGTATTACATTCTTGTTAAATTGAATATGGTTTGTGGTTCTATTTATAGCGCATTAGATGGTTTTTATTCTTGTTATGTCACATTCCATTTATTGTATAAATGATGATGTTGTCACTGTGTATATGGTTAATGTATTAATGTGACTATGGATTATGGATTATGGATTATGGTTATTATGGTATATGGTATATGGTTACTTAGTTACTTCTTCTTCTTCCATGTATATGGTATATGGTTACAATTACGTTTGAATGAATGTTAACAAATATTAATTGGTTGTTTAAATACATGTTTAATTAGATGGCAAGACAAAAGAAGGTTGGAAAGCGCAAGGCCTCACCAGTGCTCGAAACCGAAAGATTATGCAAAATTCTATAGTGTCAATACTAATGTGTTGGAAAGACTATAGAGATCCCTAAAAATGAAGATGTCAAAGTTGAACAAGAAGATGAGTCATCCCTCATTTTGTATGGAAATAGAAATGAAACTTGCAATGAACAAGGAAAAGTTTTATAAAATCGAGCATGAAAGACTTAGACTGCAATATTTAAAATTGTCAAAAAAAAAGAATTATTGGACCAATTACTAGATGCTTCCTCGAGGAAGATGGAGTTGGAGCTTGAGGTTCAAGAGTTGGAATTAGAAATTAAGAATTGGGAGACAACGTGTGAATCGAACAAAAAAGTGTTCGAAAATCAAGTAGCAAGCTTTAATTTTGTTGTTAAAATTCACGAAGGTCACAAAGAATTATGGAAGAAGATGTACATCTGGCCAAGGCATCGAATGAGAAAAAAAGTACCAGTCGCTCACACCGAAGACTATCCAAGTGACCTTTGACATAAAATATGACTTTGTAATAAAATGACACTGTCCATGTGACCTTTGACATCAACAAATGTTGGTTAAATGTATATTTTAGTTTTTAAAAGAGTAAATAATAATTAAACCATCAAAACATAATAAAATATTAGAAGGTTTTAAAATCAAATAACAAGATTTAAATTGGAATAAGATTTAAAATGTGTGAGTATTGTGAATGTTACTTCTAGTTAATGTACATATTATAGAGAATTCAAATTTCAAGTACTCATTGAAGCATGTAATTTTCATACTACATATACATTACAATGGTTTTTTAGCGAGTAAACTATAACAATTATTGGAATGTCGTTCACAATAATATATGTTATTGATGGACTTGTTAAATGTCTGCAGGTTTGACATCTTCATGTAATTTTCTTTCAACTTGTGCATATATTGATGAATGGTTTGATCTTAGTTTAAATGTGTGTTACCATTCATTAAGACTACAAAATTGTTTTCATTGCTTCAAGTCTAACTTCTCATCTTCTCATAGTTTTTTTGCAATGTTATACATGATTTATGCGAAGGATTTTCCATTTCAAAAAAATGTTTTGGTTTTCAAGAAGTTTGCAAGAATAATATTGGTTATTTCAATGTAATTCATTATTATCATCTAGTCTTATAAGAGATAATTAGTATTTTCTATGGTTACTATAAATTTGGTGTAAATGTATAAATGGTTTGTCTAATATTATGATTTTATCACATTGTATCCACTGTAATATGGGCTCCACACATGGGTTTAAATAAAAAGGAGTGGAACTTGTGTTATTTTGTTGTGTTAACATTCATATAAAAACTATTGATTATAAATTAATCATGCATGTTATATCTACAAATGATATCTCTTATGATTTCATGTTATATCTACAAAGAATATGATTTCATCTTTTCATTTCTGTTATGTGTTTTAACGTGTCAAAAAAATCACTCTATTTTTTCATCACTTCGATAAAACCAACCCTCGTCCACCTGATAATTATTTGATGTGGATTGCATCGTTAAAACAAGGAGGAAATGCATCACGGGTTGCACCTTGTTATAAATCAAATTACGTTTTTCAAAGTGTTGAAAAACACCGTGTATTTTTCAACGTGTCAAAAACACACTCTATTTTTTTAACACTTTCAAAAAAATTCAACCCTTTTCCACCTGATAAGTATTTGATGTGGATTGCATCGTTACAACAAGGAGGAAATGCATCATGGGTTACACCTTTTCGAGAACTGAATTGTGTTTTTCAAAGTGCTGAAAAATGTGTGTGTTTTTCAACGTGTTTTAAAACTTGCTCTATTTTTTTATCGATTTGGAAAAATCAACCCTTTCCACCTGATAATTATTTGATGTGGATTGCATCATTACAACAAGGAGGAAAATGCATCATGGGTTGCACCTTTTGGAGAACCAAATTACGTTTTTAAAGTGTTGAAAAACACCGTGTGTTTTTCAACGTGTCAAAAACTCACTCTATTTTTTCATCATTTTGATAAAAAATTCAACCCTTGTCCACCTGATAATTATTTGGTGTGGATTGAATCATTACAACAAGGAGGAAAACTATCGCGGGTTGCACCTTTTGGAGAACCAAACTACGTTTTTTTTCAAAGTGTTGAAAAACACCATGTGTGTTTTTTCAACGTGTCTTAAAAACTCACTCTATTTTTTCATCGTTTCGATAAAACCAACCCTTTTCCACCTGATAATTATTTGATGTGGATTGCATCGTTACAACAAGGAGGAAAATCATCATGGGTTGCACCTTTTGGAGAACCAAATTACATTTTTCAAAGTGTTGAAAAACACCATGTGTTTTTCAACGTGTCTTAAAACTCACTCTATTTTTTTCATCAATTTTGAAAAACCAACTCTTCTCCACCTGATACATATTTGATGTGATTTCATCATTACAACAAGGAGGAAATGACATCTCGGGTTGCACCTTTTTGAGAACCGAATTGCATTTTTCAAAGTGTTGAAAAACATTGTGTTTTTTCAACATGTCAAAAAACTCACTCTATTTTTAATCATTTCGATAAAATCAACCCTTGTCCACATAATAATTATTTTGATGTGGATTGCATCATTTACAAAAGGAGGAAAATTACATTACATTCACCTTTTGAAAAAAATTCACCGTTTGTTTTCAAAGTGCTGAAAAAACACCATGTGTTTTTTTCAACGTGTCTTAAAAATCACTCTATTTTTTCATCGCTTTGATAAAATCAACCCTTGTCCACCTGATAATTATTTGATGTGGATTGCATCATTACAACAAGGAGGAAAAGCATCATGGGTTGCACCTTTTGAGAACCAAACAATTTTTTTAAAGTGTTGAAAAACACCATGTGTTTTTCAACGTGTCTTAAAACTTCACTCTATTTTTTTATCGCTTTGATAAAACCAACCCTTGTCCACCTAATAATTATTTGATGTGGATTGCATCATTACAACAAGGAGGAAATGCATCGTGGGTTACACCTTTTGATAAACCAGAATTATGTTTTTCAAAGTGTTGAAAAACACGTGTGTTTTTCAACATGTCTTAAAACTCACTCTATTTTTTCTTCGCTTTGGAAAACCAACTCTTCTCCACCTGATAATTATTTTGTGTGGATTTCATCATACACAACAAGGAGGAAATACATCATGGGTTGCACCTTTTTGAGAACCGAATTATGTTTTTCAAAGTGTTGAAAAACACATGTGTTTTTCAACGTGTCTTAAAACTCACTCTTTTTTTTGATTTGGAAAAATCAACTCTTCTCCACATGATACATATTTTATGTGGATTGCATCATTACAAAAAGGAGGAAATGACATTTTGGGTTGCACCTTTTTGAGAACCGAATATGTTTTTTCAAAGTGTTGAAAAACACCGTGTGTTTTTCAATGTGTCTTAAAACTCACTCTTTTTTTTAATGATTTGGAAAAATCAACTCTTTCCACCTGATAAGTAGTTAATGTGGATTACATCATTACACTAAAGAGGAAATTCATCATGGGTTGCACCTTTTGAGAACCGAATTACATTTTTCAAAGTGCTAAAAAACACCGTGTTTTTCAACATGTCTTAAAACTCACTCTATTTTTTCATCGCTTTGATAAAACCAAATTTTCTCCACTCCACCTATAATTATTTTGTGTGGATTGCATCATTACACAAGGAGGAAATTCATCATGGGTTACACTTTTCAAGAACCGAATTGATTTTTCAAAGTGTTGAAAAACACCGTGTGTTTTTCAACATGTCTTAAAACTCACTCTTTTTTTTATCGATTTGGAAAAACCAACTCTTCTCCACCTGATAATTATTTGATGTGGATTGCATCATTACAACAAGGAGGAAAAACATCATGGGTTGCACCTTTTTGAGAACCAAATTACGTTTTTCAAAGTGTTGAAAAACACGTGTGTTTTTTTCAACGTGTTTAAAACTCACTTTATTTTTTCATCGCTTCGATAAAACCAACCCTTGTCCACCTGATAAATTTTAGTTTTGGATTTATCATTACAACAAGGAGGAAAATCATCACGGGTTGTACCTTTTGAGAACCGAATTATTTTTTCAAAGTGTTGAAAAACACCGTGTGTTTTTCAACGTGTCTTAAAACTCACTCTTTTTTAATCAATTTGGAAAAACAACTCTTCTCCACATGATAATATTTTATGTGGATTGCATCATTACAACAAGGAGGAAATGACATCATGGGTTGCACCTTTTTAGAACCGAATTATGTTTTTTAAAGTGTTGAAAAATACCGTGTGTTTTTCAACGTGTCTTAAAACTCCTCTTTTTTTTAATCATTTTAGAAAAACCAACTCTTGTCCACATGATAAGTAATTGATGTGGATTTTATTGTTACACCAAGGAGGAAATGCATCGTGGGTTGCACCTTGTGATAAATTGAATTACGTTTTTCAAAGTGCTAAAAAATACCATGCATTTTTTTCAAACGTGTCTTAAAACTCACTCTATTTTTTTTCATCGCTTTGAAAAAACCAACTCTTCTCCACTTGATAATTATTTGATGTGGATTGCATCATTACATTACAAAAAGGAGGAAATGCATCATGGGTTGCACCTTTTAGAGAACCGAATTACATTTTTTTCAAAGTGTTGAAAAACACCGCGTGTTTTTCAACATGTCTTAAAACTCACTCTTTTTTTTCATCAATTTGGAAAAACCAACTCTTCTCCACCTAATAAATATTTTATATGGATTGCATCATTACAACAAGGAGGAAATGACATCACGGGTTGCACCTTTTTGAGAACCGAATTATATTTTTCAAAGTGTTGAAAAACACCGTGTGTTTTCAACGTGTCTTAAAACTCGTTCTTCTTTTTAATTGATTTGAAAAAAACTCTTGTCCACTTGATAATAAGTTTTGATGTGGATTGCATTGTTAAACCAAGGAAGAAATGCATCATGGGTTGCACCTTTTGAGAACCGAATTACATTTTTTTAAGTTGTAAAAAACCACGCATTTTTTTTCAACGTGTCTTAAAACTCACTCTATTTTTTTATCACTTCGATAAAAACAACTCTTTACACCTGATAAGTAGTTGATGTGGATTGCATTATTACAAAAAGGAGGAAATGCATCGTGGGTTGCACCTTTTTGAGACCCAAATTACATTTTTCAAAGTGTTGAAAAACACTATGTGTTTTTCAACATGTCTTAAAACTCACTCTTTTTTTTAAATCGATTTGGAAAAACCAACTCTTCTCCACCTGATAATTATTTGGTGTGGATTGCATCATTACAACGGAGGAAAACATCTCAAGTTGCACCTTTTGGAGAACCAAACTGTGTTTTTCAAAGTGTTAAAAAACACAATGTATTTTTCAACGTGTCGAAAACTTCACTCTATTTTTCATCATTTCAATAAAACCAACCCTTTTCTACCTAATAATTATTTGGTGTGGATTGCATCATTACAAAAAGGAGGAAAAGTATCATGGGTTGCACCTTTTGGAGAACCAAACTACGTTTTTCAAAGTGTTGAAAAATACCGTGCGTTTTTCAACATGTCTTAAAACTCACTCTATTTTTTCATCGCTTTGATAAAACCAACTCTTCTCCACCTGATAATAATTTAGTGTGGATTACATCATTACACCAAGGAGGAAATGCATCATGGGTTGCACCTTTTTGAGAACCGAATTACATTTTTCAAAGTAAAAACACATGTCTATTTTTCAACGTGTCTCAAAACTCCTTTTTTTTTAATCAATTTGGAAAAACCAACTCTTGTCCACCTAAGAAGTAGTTGATGTGGATTTCATCGTTATACCAAGGTGGAAATGCATCATGGGTTGCACTTTTTACGAAATCGAATTGCATTTTTCAAAGTGTTGAAAAACACAAGTGCATTTTCAACGTGTCTTAAAACTCACTCTATTTTTTCATCGCTTTGATAAAACCAACTCTTCTCCACCTGATAATTATTTGGTGTGGATTACATCATTACAACAAGGAGGAAATGCATCATGGGTTGCACCTTTTGGAAGAACCGAATTGTGTTTTCAAAGTGTTGAAAAACACCATGTGTTTTTCAACGTGTCTTAAAACTCACTCTTTTTTTGATTTGGAAAAACCAACTATTCTCCACCTGATAATTATTTGGTGTGGATTGCATCATTACAACAAGGAGGAAAATCATCGCGGGTTGCACCTTTTAGAGAACCAAATTACATTTTTCAAAGTGTTGAAAAACACCGTGTGTTTTTCAACGTGTCGAAAAACTCGCTCTATTTTTTCATCATTTCGATAAAACAAAAACTTGTCTACTTGATAATTATTTGGTGTGGATTGCATCATTAAAACAAGTAGGAAAAGTATCATGGGTTGTAGCTTTTGGAGAGCCAAACTACATTTTTCAAAGTGTTGAAAAACACCGTGCATTTTTCAACGTGTCTTAAAACTAACTCTATTTTTTCATTACTTTCATAAAACCAAATCATCTCCACCTAATAATTATTTGGTGTGGATTTCATCGATACAAAAATGAGGAAATGCATCGTGGGTTACACCTTTTTCGAGAACCGAATTGCATTTTTCAAAGTGCTGAAAAACATTGTGTATTTTTCAACGTGTCTTAAAACTCGCTCTATTTTTAATCGATTTGGAAAACCAAACTCTTCTCCACTTGATACATATTTTATGTGGATTGCATCATTAAAACAAGGAGGAAATGACATCGCAAGTTGCACCTTTTTGAGAACCGAATTATGTTTTTCAAAGTGTTGAAAAACACCATTTATTTTTTAACGTGTCTTAAAACTCGCTTTTTTTTAATCGATTTGGAAAAACCAACCCTTTTCCACCTGATAATTAGTTTATGTGGATTGCATCATTACACCAAGGAGGAAATGCATCGTGGGTTGCACCTTTTTGAGAACCAAATTACATTTTTCAAAGTGCTGAAAAACACCGCATTTTTCAACATGTCTTAAAACTCACTCTATTTTTTCATCGCTTCAATAAAACCAACTGTTGGTGCAAATCAGCAGCACCCCTAGATGTTGATCAGACTTCTAGTTTGACCTTTTGGACATCCAGTGTGATTGCACAACATTGAATCTTTTCCCCAAGTGTGGGACTTGTAAAATGGGAAAAGAATCTCCAGTTTAGAGGTTGGTTCCTCAACTCCTCTGATTAGGTGTATTACTTGTAAGTTATATAGAGGTTTCAAACTCAAAATCCTACTCTAAATTCCAAAGGGGACAGAGATAGAGAATGCAAAAACTAAAACTAGTGCTAATAAGGTGATGCACCAAAGGAGTGGTGAGCATTTTTACTTCTACAGATTGACACAAATCATGGAAATGCAACAAAACTTCATGCACAAACTGATAAACTAGTAATGGAAGGTCAGAAATGAATCAAACAACACAAACAGAGGATTAAAACTCATTCACAGAGCCTACATTGTCATTTCAACATCAAAAACACTTGCATTACAACATCTGAGAGGAAAAAAATAGGTTGCAGTCTTGGAAGAGGTCTGATATTCCACAAAATCACTTTTCAAGGTGAAAAGGGAGCCTGCAATCCATGAAAAATGTTCCACCTTCAAAAATGAGCCAAATCTGGCTTTTACCATGCAAGAAATGACCCCAGAGAAATAAATGTGGGAGAGCTTCAACCACCGACCAAAAATGCAATAAAATAGCATGGGCATCCTTACAGGTCCATCCCCTGACATTTTTCACCATGCTGGGAGAGAATGCGAGCCATTCTTCATTAAAAATGGTGGTTGAAACGTCATTTCTGTTCATTACCACATGCCTGAGGAATTTTTTAATTTTCTCTCTAAAAACTCCATCAAAATACTAAATTGACCCCGGAATCTTGTAGAGAATTTCACCAGATTTCCGTTGATATAAAGAACGTGAAAACCGAGCTTTGGATCGAAAGTTATGGCCATTTGAAATTTTAGGGCAAAACAAGGCCAAAACAGATTGGCGGGCAAAAATTTGAAATTTTCCCTTTTTGTATTTGGGAAAATTTCCCAAAAAATCCTGGCGCTCCACCGTTCCGAGTGCCACATGGCATGTTCTGATTGGACACGGGCCCTCTGCGCTTCATTTTCCATCGTTTTGACCATTGGAAAATTTTTCCAAAAATCTCCACCGGGCCGATGATCTGAGGACACGTGGCGTGATTTGATTCGCTACGGGCCTCTGCCCCTTAAATTTTCCATCACTTTTGGCCATATTTTTGACTCGATATGTGGTGAAACGCCATTGGTTGCGGGCTTTTCCTTTCCTTTTACCTGCGCGGGCCTGTCTCCAGTATTTTTTTTTGCCACCACCGACACGTGGCAAGATTCCATTGGCTCGCATTTGGGGGTGGACTTTTCCTTTTAAAATTTTCTTTGATTTTTCTTTGGGAAAATTTCCTAAATTTTCCTCACCTTTCGCCGGTCCCGGGATAGGTGGTGAGCTCCCATCGACGCAGCCTGGGGGCTAACATTTCTCTCCGCGCCTACCTTTGGGAAAAAATCCTAAATTTTCCCCGCCTTCCGTGGGTCCGGGGACACGTGGCGAGATCTCACTGGCCGTGGGCCTTCGGGTAGAAAACTCCTCTTTTCCCTTCGCAAAAACACTTCGCCAAGTTTTCAAGTCTTCCTCCGCGGTCCGCCGGTCCGACGCCTTAGGACACGTGGCATAACGTGATTGGGCATGGGCCTTTCCTTGAGATTTTTCCATGGCACCAATCACTTAGTCAAATTTTCTATTTTTACTCCACCCTCCGCCACCCCTTTTCCTCTAGAGACACGTGGCACAATATGATTCGATGCGGGCCTAGCATCAAAATTTTTGCTTGGATCAACCCTTAGAAAAAATTTCCAATTTCTTCCCCTTGGACACGTGGCAACATCTCATTCATCGGCGGGCCTTCGGGTGAAATATTCCTTTTGAAAACTTGCCGAATCACTTGGTAAAAATTCCAAGTTTACCTCCACCCTCTGCCACTCCCGAGGACACGTGGCAACATATCACCAAGTTGCATGAGCCTTTTAGGGAAAATTTCCCACAAAACTCCGCCGAGAGCCATAACTTCAAAAACATGGAGTTAGGAGGAAAACTTTACCTTTCTGGAAAGATGAGAAAATCTCTATCCAATGGTGCCATTTCCAGAAGGTCTTGAGTGCCTGAAAAGCAAAAATTATGACTGAGGCACAAGAGAGGGAAGAATGAAGGGAGTTAGCCACAAAATGTGCAAGGGGCTCATTTTGGATAACAATTTTGGCGACTCGTAGGGTCATCTCGCTCGCTAGATGAAGTTACCATTACTCAAGCAATCCATTGGGCATGGAGTCATCAAATTCTCTACTTGGTACCCCAACTGATTAGAACATTGCAAGGAGGAAGATGGAGGGTGGCACATCACCTGATTGGGGCAAGGCCTGCAAAACACACTTCCTGGAACAGCAAGCTTGTGCCAAAGCACTTAGGGAAAGAAAAGCTAATCTACAAAAAAAAATGTGCACAAGCACTTGGAGGAATGAAAACCTAAGCTAATATGTACAAGGTGGAGAATTCCCTTTAGTAGCAATGCTTTAGATGGATTCCATTGATTGGAATCTACAGTTCTTCGCCATCCAATGAAGACAATTGGAAAGCATTATTGTCCTTACACTTTGTGACCATGTATGGGCCACTCCAAATGGCATTAAATTTTGAATGCCTTCCCGGTTTTGCTCTGTCTACATCCCATTTTAACACTAGATCTCCAACTTGGAAATATCTATCCTTGGCCTTCCTATCAAAGGTCTTTTTGATCAAAGCTTGATCCTTCTCCATTGCTTGGGATGCCTGATTTCTGATTTCTTGGAGCTCCATCAATTCTACATATCTAACCTCCATGGGCCCAAACTCCAACAACTCCAACTGTTTCATGAGTTCCAACGTTGGCAACTCAAGTGACATGGGAAAAATTGCCTCTCTTCCATAAACAAGCTTGAATGGAGAATTACCTATAGATCTTTTAGGAGTTATCCTATCAGCCCATAAGGCTAATTTCAACTTAGTATGCCAAGATCTCGATTTTCATCAATAGTCCTCCTAATGATCCTTAACAATTTCTTGTTTGTAGATTCAGCTTCGACCATTACCCTAAGGGTAATAGTTTGATGAAGTACTTAGGTAGATCCCATTCTTGACAGCCCATTCAATTACCTTGGACCCAATTAATGCCAATGCATTATATGATATTATTGTAGCAGGTATGCCAAATCTGGTTGCTATTGCCTCATAGAAATCTAGGATGCTAGATTCATTTACTTCCTTGAGTGCTACTTTGCTTGACCACTTGGTGAAGTCCAAACCCCATTGCATGAATGGTTGGTCAACTAAAATTGGATGCAATGGAAGGGCAGCTAGTCTCTCTTTACTTGTGAAGAATGCACAATTCTTGCACCTCTTGATCCATGCATAACAATCACTAAAAATATTGGGCCAATAATATCCAGCCCTCGTGATCTTTAGAGCTGTCACTCTTGGTGCAAAATGACCACCAGCTGATCCACCATGGAACTCTTCCAACACCCTATGAATTTGATTTGTACTAATGCATCTCAACAAAGACTCCATTCAAATCCTTTCTAAACAAAACACCATCAACAAGGGCATATGGGATAGCCTGCAATCTGAAGTGTCTTCTTTTGGTCTTGTTCATCTCTGGAGGGCATAGACCTATGCTTAGGAAGTGCATTATGTCTTGGGTCCAGCAAGGAGTGAGGATACCATTATTTTCCTCTTGAGTGCTTCCTTGCTCATGGCTGTCTTGCAACGCCAAAACAACCTCTTTCTCGTTGCATGCTTCCTTTTGTTTGTTCAAAATCAGCTGCTCACACAATCCTTTTCCTCTGACTAACTTGGTGACTTTGATCTCTATGTCATACTCCATGACACGAGTAATCTAACCTGCTCTCTTTTCATTCAAGTCTTTATTGAGGAGGAAGTCTTTAACTCCCACATGAGAAACCAGCAATTGAACCTTGTTGTTTGAAACTAGATGCTTGAATTTCTTCAAGCTCCTGATTACTGCAAGAACATGCTTCTCAATGAAATAATATCTCACCTCATAGTCCTCCAGATTTGGCTGAAGAAAGCAATTGGCTGCTCATCATTGTCTTTGTTCTGTTGTACCAAAATTGCAAAAATAGTATCATCACCCCCAAATGCATAGAGGATGAAATCCTTGGAGAAATCCAGGTTAATGAGAGTTGGGGCTTGAGAGATGGCTTCTTTGATTGCTTCAAAAATTTCTTTTCCTTTTGATGTCCATTTGAAAGCTATGCTTTTCTTTAACATCCTTGTGATAGGCTTGACTAAGGCTACAAAATTTGGGACAAACCTCCGAACAAAATTTATCCTCCCCAAGAAACTTTGAAGGGCCTTCTTGCGGCTTGGAAATGGTAGTGCTCTTATGGCTTCAAGTCTTTCTCGATCAATTTCTAATCCTTCTTTGGAGACAATGTGGCCAAGGAGTTTTCCTTCATGGGCTAGAAAAATACACTTTTTAGGATTCAAGGAAACTCTAAATATTCTCGCACCTTTGGAACACTTTCCTCAAATGAAAGAGATGGTCTGCTACATTTTTTGAAAAATAGTGATATCATCAAGATATATCAGCACCATGTTGTTAATCAAATCCTTGAATGCCATGTCCATTTCTCTTTGGAAAGTAGCTCCAACGTTGGACAGCCCAAATGGCATTTTCCTGTATGCATAAGTCCCCCATTTGGTTGTAAAGGTTGTCTTGAATTGATCTTCTTCTTTCACCATAATCTGATTGTACCTTGAATAGCCATCAAGTAATGAAAACCTCTCAAAGCCGGCAATAACTTGTAAAATCTGCTCCATAGAAGGAAGTGGATAATGATCCTTGAGAGATGCTCTATTCAAATATCTGAAGTCAACACACAATCTGATTTCCCCACTCTTCTTTCTAACTAGAACCGAGTTGGCCACCCAACTAGAATGCTTGATAGGGAATATGATTCTTGACTCTATCAACTTATTCAATTCTTTTCTCATGAGGGGCTCCATGCGTGGATTGACTGGCCTTTGCTTTTGCCTGATGGGTTTAGTACATGGATCTAACTCAATGGTGTGTTGAGCTAACTCTGGGATTGAAACCTTTCAAATCTTCTTAACTCCAAGCAAACACATCAGGGAATTATTGACAAAGTTGTATGAACTCATACCTTTCTTGCTCAATTGTCACTTTACCAACTTGGAGTGATTTGCCTTCTTCCACCAAGATGGACACTGAATCTTCTCCCTTGACTTGGATGTTTGCTTTCTCCTTCCTAAACTGATCATTAGGATTGAAAATGGACTCCAAAGTAATAAGTCCCTTTGGTAGTTTGTTGGTTCTCAGCTGTACCACTTGGTCACCATATTGTTACTCTAACTTTTCCTTATTTTTAGCTGAGAACTCAACCTCTTCTTGCAAGAAATGGGTGATTTGCTTATCATTTTCAAACACTTGCCAACTTACATTGTTGTCCTGCATCAAGGCCTTACAATCACATGGATGTTTTGTTGTACCTTGTCTTTTTGGATGCTTTCAACAATGTCAAAATCTGCCCCAATAACTCACCGCAAGCCTCGCTGCAACTTGGTTCTCTTTTCTAGGAATGGATTTGATGCCAAAGCCCTCAAAATCCTCAATGAGGTCCCACACCCTATTTTTGTAGCACTTGAGCAGATCATTCTTGATAGCATGTTGCCCTTTAAATTGGTTGACAATCAACTCACTGTCACTAAAGACTTGCAAGTTATTTATTCCTTTCTTGATTGACCAATGCAATCCTTGTATCAAAGCTTCATATTCAAAGCAGCTTTATTAGAGCATGCAAACTAAAATCTAAAAGCTGAATAATACTTAACTCCTTGAGGTGAAACAAGCATAGCTCCCCCTCCAGCCCCTTGTCTACTCCTTGATCCATCAAAAACAAATACCATACCTCATTGTCATCCTTGTGGTCTAGCTTGGAAAAACCCGAAGGTGTTTTTTAACGTGTCTTAAAACCCACTCTTTTTTAATCGATTTGGAAAAACCAACTCTTCTCCACTTGATAATTATTTGGTGTGGATTGAATCATTATAAAAAGGAGTAAAAGCATCATGGGTTGCACCTTTTGGAGAACCAAACTGTGTTTTTCAAAGTGTTGAAAAACACAGTGTGTTTTTCAACGTGTCGAAAAACACCGTGTGTTTTTCAACTTGTCGAAAAACATTGTATGTTTTTCAACGTGTCAAAAACTCACTCTATTTTTTCATCATTTCAATAAAACCAATTTTTGTTTACCAAATAATTATTTGGTGTGGATTGCATTATTACAACAAGTAGGAAAAGTATCGCGGTCAAGCACTTTTAGAGAACCAAACCGTATTTTTCAAAGTGTTGAAAAACACCATGCTTTTTTAATGTGTCTTAAAACTAACTCAAATTTTTCATCACTTCGATAAAACCAAATCTTCTCCACTTGATAATTATTGGGTGTGGATTACATCATTACATCAAGGAGGAAATGCATCGTGGGTTGCACCTTTTCGAGAACTCGAATTACGTTTTTCAAAGTGCTGAAAAACACCGTGTGTTTTTCAACATGTCTTAAAAATCACTCTTTTTTAATCGATTTAGAAAAACCAACTCTTCTGCATCTGATAAATATTTTATATAGATTTCATCATTACAACAAGGAGGAAATGACATCGTGGGCTGCATCTTTTTGAGAACCGAATTACATTTTTCAAAGTGTTGAAAACACCGCGTGTTTTTCAACGTGTCTTAAAACTCACTCTTTTTTAATCGATTTGGAAAAAAAAATTTGTCCACCTGATAAGTAGTTGATGTGGATTGTATTATTACACCAAGGAGGAAATGCATCATGGGTTACACCCTTTCGAGAACCGAATTACATTTTTCAAAGTGCTGAAAAACACTGTGTTTTTCAACGTGTCTTAAAACTCACTCTATTTTTTCATCACTTCGATAAAACCAACTCTTCTCCACCTGATAAATATTTAGTGCATATTGCATCATTACACCAAGGAGGAAATGAATCGTAGGTTTCACCTTTTCGAGAACCGAATTACATTTTTCAAAGTGCTGAAAACACTGTGTTTTTCAACGTGTCTTAAAACTCACTCTTTTTTAATTGATTTGGAAAAACCAACTCTTCTCCACTTGATAATTATTTGGTGTGGATTGCATCATTACAACAAGGAGGAAAATCATCGCAGGTTGTACCTTTTGGAGAACCAAACTATGTTTTTCAAAGTGTTGAAAAATACCGTGTGTTTTTCAATGTGTCAAAAACTCACTCTATTTTTTCATCGCTTTGATAAAACCAACCCTTGTCCACCTGATAATTATTTGGTGTGGATTTCATCGTTACAAAAAGGAGGAAAAGTATCATCGGGCTTTTACCTCTTTGAGAACCAAACTGCATTTTTCAAAGTGTTGAAAAACACCATGTGTTTTTCAACAAGTCTTAAAATTAACTCTATTTTTTCATCGCTTCGATAAAACCAACTCTTCTCCACCTAATAATTATTCAGTGTGGATTGCATCATTACACAAAGGAGGAAATGCATCATGAGTTGCACCTTTTTGAGAACCGAATTACATTTTTCAAAGTGCTAAAAACACCATGTATTTTTCAACATGTCTTAAAAATAGTTGGAAGAATTCTTCAAGAATATGCCTAGACTAAGAACCCAATCAGTGATTTTGGTACCAAGGAAAGCTTTTACATTATTAGATATAATGGTTTGAGTAATTCCAAACCTTGTTACAATACCTTCAAGAAATTCAAGGATGAATAAACCGGTTGATTCTTGAGTGCGACAATGCTTCATCCATATGGTGAAGTAATCGTAGTTTTCAGCTCCCACTTGTGTCCAAAGACTTGAAGGTGGATTGATCATGCCTATGAAGTCAAGACCCCATTACATAAAAGGCTGGTCTGCTTGGATAGATCAAAGGGGAAGCATTGCATATTTCTTCTTTCTTAAAAAGAAAGCACATTATTTGCATTTTGTGACCCACTTGTGCACATCTCGTAAACAAGGTGGGCCAAAAGATACATGTCATTATGATATTCATTGTTCTTGTCTTGGCAGAGAGTTACCACTAGATAATCCATCATGAAATTCTACTAACACTTTTTCATTTTGTGTGCCATCAATACACCTTAACAACATGCCATCAAGATTTATTTGAAGAGAATACCATCAATCAAAACATAAGGAATAGATTATAACCTTAGATGTCTTCTCTTTGACTTGTTTAAAATAGGAGGGTATACACCCTCGGAAAGGAATGTTATCATGTCTTTCATCCACTCACACTTTCCAAGATATACACTTTGTTTAAGTTCTATGCACTGGAGACCTTCATCCATAAATAATGAAGTCTCGGGTTCACTTTGCACATCCTCAAAGAATCAGCTTACAGAGTGTGCTACCTCTTACCACCTTAGTGGCTTTGATAGTCACATCATACTCCATGATTTTTGTCACCCAGCTCACTCTCTTTTCACTGATTTATGCTCCCATGATGAAGCCTCTAACATTTGAGTGAGAAACTAACACCTTGATATGATTTTTGACAAGCATGAGCATGCATAGGATGATGAATACCTATTTCTCTATGTGATTTTATTTCAACTCATAATCCTTCAAAGGTGTTTGACCGAATAAGCCACCGATTATTCAATTCCTTATTCATTTTCTTATGTTAGGACATCGAAACACTTGCATCAACACCATAGACATAAAGGATGAAGTCTTTTGAGTAGTATGAGTTGATGAGTGCTTTGGTGCACAAGAAATATCTTGCTTAATTTTGTCAAGATCTCTTCCTTCTACCGTCCATTTGAAAGCTATGTCCTTTTTTTAGCATCGGGATGATGGGCCGAACCACCTGAAAAGTTAGAAATGAAGTGCCCGACAAAGTTAATATTTCCAAGGAATGATTGTAATGATTTTTATGCGTCGAGAAAGGAAAGAGATAGGATGCCCGAGATGCACTCAAGATCAGCTACAATGTCATCCTTAGAAACTACATAGCCTAAGCTTGCCTTGCGCCAGTGCAAAATCAAACTTCTTAAGGTTAAGAGATACCCCATATTTTTGCATTTCTCAAAGACTTTCTCCATGTGTGCCATATGATCCACACTCTGCTTTGAAGACTATAATGTCACACTTCTTAGGGTTAAGAGGTTTGTACTTGTTCACCTTTAATGGCATGTATGTCACACTTGGATCACCGAGGTCACTGTAAACTTGTAACAAAGGATGCACCTACAAAACTTCAAATAGTCATCAAATCCTAAAAAAGAAATATGCAAAATGAGGGGTCAGAATGTCCACAAAGCTACCACAATGGTGGACTTACAATTAAGCGCTACACTACATCTCATGTTGAGTTATGGATCTCAATTACTTTATTTTAGCATGCTATATCAACTTGTAGGAAAACAGAGTAATCCGTCATTAGTTATGAAGGGATCGACATCGATCTCCTATGACCGGCATTGGTCAGAAAGTAGGAACTAACATCGGTTAGGCTAATCAAGCGCGCCACTGTGTGTGATTGTTTTATTTAACTCATGGGAATTAGATATAATTTTAGTATTAAAGTAGATCTATTGATTTTAATTGCATGGCTAAGTTCCCTAAGTTTTTATATGCCTATATAAGCATAAAATCTAGGGTTTGGAAGTAAAGGATTTGTAAGTATTGATGATTATTGTGAAATAATTGTGAGAGAGATCATTCTTGGAGAAGGAGAAGATTGAGAGAAAGAAAGTACTGTATATCTTAGAGGTGTGGAAGATTATAGATCTTCAATTGTATATCTTTTGAAAGCTTTGAATAATATATTGGCTTATTTCTTGTTGGATGTAGCCGATACTAGGTGAACCACGTTAAATATGTTGTTGATTTATATCTCTTGTTTTGTATATTTCTTCTAGTAGAATATCCACTTTTATCAGTATGTATGCTTAGATCTCATTGGGATTATCGTCATCAAAATCCAAGAGATTGGGAGGCATACACCCAACCAATTGGGGTGACCGACATTATAGTGTAGAGAATCTATAGGTTAGTTGAAGCATTGATATTCTCAAAATGGGACATGAGATAACTCATTTAGTTTTGGGGTTTATATTTCCCTTCCGTCATAATGTATCATAATTCCAAGGATTAGACTCCTTGAATCTTATAAATAGCTCCATGATGAGAAAATTTGACACACCGACAATCGGAAGAAGTGATAGTGTGCATGTGATGAGCCAATGGTCTTCCTAGAATAATATTATAAGATAGAGGAAAATTGAAGACTGTGTGAATTTGATGCGTATAGTCTTAGGGGGATGGTGAAAGGCAACAAGATGCATCCCATGGGGGCATATTTCGACAATCATACCCTTGGAAGGTGTTAAGTGTAGATTTTAAGTTATTTATTGAGTAACCAAGAGCCTTAATGAAGTCTCATGAGGCCACACATGTGTCATCTCCTTCTTCAATGAGAGAACACTTTACCATAGTGTGATTGATCTAAACTGAAATTAAGAGAGGTGGATCATTTACGCAGAAAAGAGCCCATCATGGACCATGGAGGCTATCAGGAAGCTAATGCAAGAGTGAGAAAGTGTGATAAGATCAACATGAATGGAGAGATTCTTACATTAGCTATAAATTCTTTCCTCCAAACCATGCAATGTGGGATTCTACCCCCAAAAGTGAGGAATGTAATGTTCATGCCAAACAATGTTGTCATGATATGCTCACGGTGGTGAGGTGATGTATTCATGAGTTCTAAGAAGGGGACTAAGATATGAATATGGGAAAGTGTTTTAAGAGGATCCCACTCATCATGACTGAGTTGTGTGGTAGGCTGAGAGTGATGAGAGTCCTCATAAACAAATCCAACAAAAGCAAGAGTGATCAAGGAGACTTCTAAAAAAATTCCTTAGTTTCTATGCCATCGGCCCTATAGGTTATATTTTCACAGGGATGATGGTTTCTCAGTAGCCATAAAATTAAGTCGAGTCACCATCGTCCTTGTAGAATATTTTTCACAAGGGTTGATGGCACCTGGAAGAGGAAAAATTTTACTTTGGGAAGCCTTGTTTTGAGGTATAAAAGTATATATAACCATGTGAGTTCAAGGATGGGATGATGCAGAATATTCAGGTTCTATATAATTTATGACACACTTCACATCATTAATTGCAACCATATTTTCGTGGAGGATAATCAGTGTTAACTACATTGGCTATAGTATGCTCTTGCTTAAAACTCTTAGCAACATTATGGTTAGGCATGGGATTAGATAAGATCTATAACTTCTCATTAGCTTGGTTGATATCTTCATGGTGATCTTTTTGTTGATTTGCATCACAGATTTGATCATGCTTTAGTCAATCACTCTCGAGTGATGATATCATGGTAAAATTTGGAACCTTGAACAAAATTGGTGGCATTGTTTGTAGTGCATGAAAAATTTCATGGGAGTGACCCCAATTAGCATGCCACCAACAAAATTTATTTTCATCATGTCATTAAGGAACATGTCGAGATGGATCTAAGATCGCATTGAATGACTTAAGTGACATTTTAACTCTTCTCTTCTCAATGGTTGATGATAGCTAGGCTGATTTTTTTCGTTGTTAGTTTTTTGGTCAATGTTGAAAACAACCCTATTCAAAGAAGTAACAAGAGGAAGAGTATCATAGACTTTGTCATCTTCTACGTTTTTATTTTTAGAACATTGAAATATTTGGACTTGTGTATTAGTTTGTGTCTTAGGAGGATATTTCTCAAACTCCCTCATGAGATAATCTTTTCTTTTAGCTTTTTCAAAAGCCTCTTTAAGAGAGGTGGGAGAGAAAACCTAACCTTGTATCAAGGTAAGGTTCAAGAGCTCATAGGAAAAATTGGAAGATGTTATCACTAGGCATGTTATATATTTTGTTCGTGTGGATAGGATCTTCTAATGCTTAATGAAAGATTATGTTGATTAATTATTAGTTTGTTGGTAGTTAATGAAAAAATTGACATTATTCTTGGGTAGATCATGATATTAAAAGTCATTTACCAAGTCACCAAGGATTCTAGCTCAACTATGGAATTAGGGGGTAAAGTATGATACCAATCCAAAGCATCTCTAATGAGATTCTTAGCTAAACATTTGGTGGCAGTGTATGAATTGGTTCTGATCCATTCCTTGTAAAGGTTACCAAAGGCCTTGATGTGAAGGGTGGGATCAGTGGACCCGTCATAGGAAATAGAAGGAGAAATGCCACTAATATCCATGTTAGCAATGTAAGGTGCTAGAGGCTCTTATTATATTATTCTTAATATATTTTTTTTGATAGGGGGTTGGGTGATGGGAACCCCATTTGGACCATTTGGCAAAGGGGGTGTGTGGTGCCCAAGAGCCTGTTGTAGCAAAATTGACTAGTTGAGTGTGGTTTGCTTGCATTGAAGGAATTAAGATGCAATAGCAGATTGTTGTTGTCTCATCCTATCAAAAAGTTGGAGAATAAGATTAGTAGGGTCAAAATTTGAAGAATTTTTAGATGAACCTACTTCAAGACCTTTCCTTTTTCTTCCCTATTTTCAAGTTATCCATAGACAAATTCAAGGAGACGTTTTCCAAACATTTCTTCTTATTCATCCTTATATAGAGGAAATTGAATGAGGAATTTCTAAATCTCATTAGGATGATCAAACATATTATCATTTTGATTTCTTCTTTTTCATCCCAGTGTGGGCCTTTGAAGCGGTATAATTTTTTTCCAGTGCTCATACGACACAACAGTCCATGGAAAAGGGGAATTTAACTTCGTGGTGATGTCTTTGGGAATATCCGTACCACATAATTATAAGACCCTCACCTGCCGATACTCCATGATGGAGTAATAATATAGTAGAGATAAAATCATGAGATGGATCTTAAAAATGCAATCAATCATACAAGAAATTTTACATAGGGGTTGAGGGTGTCGAGAGTAAAATTTGGAGAAATAGAAGGAATCACCATGTAAGCGGTTTTACACAGGGGGCGAAGGTGTCTAGAAACAAATATGCCAAAACAGACAGATCACTTTTAGGAAATGATGTTTGTGTAAACCGAGTTTTGAGTTTTTATAATTTTTGGTGGTTTGGAATGAGATAAAAATTGAAGATGGGTTATTTTATCAAGTTTTACTCAATTAGGAGGTCTCAGAGAATTCACATTAGGTTCACCAAAATGTATGACGAGCCAAGATCATGTCTCAATGGCTTGCACTCCTAAGTATTCTGTTTACAAGAGTACTTAGGTAATGAATGGGAAACACACATGAATCAACATATAATGGGATGATTTAAAGGGGCTACAGTGAGTGCTAAGGTCACATATCTAGAGGGTAGTAATCCCTTGTTGTAAATATTGACATTGATGTACAAGGAATACCGATAACTATCTCTTATGTTAGCAATATTTTCATTGATGATTACATATGTGTGCCTCTTATGGAAAATATGTTTCGGTTTGAATTTTACATGTCGTGCACCAAATAAAATGACTATATAGTGTTCCACATGTTTTTGTAGTGTTCCATGAGTTTTTATAGTGTTCTCGAGCTTTTTGTGTTCGTAAGGTGTTTTGTAGTGCTTCACAGGTTGTGAAGTGCTATACAAGTGTCTTTGGTTTATCACAGTTATAGCAGTGCCTCGCGTGATGAAGGAAAAAATGAAGTATTTTGGTTTGTTTGAAACAATGCCACCCAACAAATAAAAAGCCACGGAAGTAAGTAAGTGATATGATACAAAGGAGGATGGTACGCACAACAAAGATAAATGTCTAAAATGTACATATTTTTCTCGAGATGGTCATGTAATGTCATGGGACCAAGAGAAATTAGGGGATGTCCACAGGAGTCTTGAAAATTCAAATTTCAAATTTCAAAGTATATTAAATATGACTCGTGATGAATATTCTAAAGGATCTCTACTCATGTAAAGTCATATATGCTCATGAAATGAACATGTTATATAAGTGAAATCATTTTGGTGTACACGGTATTATGATGCCATTTTGAATAATAAGGAAGAGAGAAATAAGATATTATCCATTAATGAAAATATATCAAGAGTATTAGAGAAGAGAGAGGAAGAATAAACTCAAGCGTACTATAATGACAAATTGTTGAAGAAGATTGAAGAGTGAAAAGTACATAAGTCGAGAACAAAACATGGTCATGTACGCAATTAGAAGAAAGAAGTGAAGAGTTATATATACGCTTTGTTGTCCACTCAAAATTTCCCGCTCTGATAAGAGTAAAATTTTCAAAATTTTGAGTTGAAGTGTTTCTCTCTGAAGTGCCTAAGTCGTGAAGTTGAAGAAATCTGTGTTTCGGGTCTTTTTGCGTGATTTTCGGGCCTGTCGGAACTTTTTGTCCCATCTGTCCCAAGTACGAAAGTGCATTCTGTTCCCCGATCGGCCGAAGTCCCCGAAGCTGTCTCATTTTCGGGCCCGTCGGAAGGTTTTGACCCAAGTGTCCCTAAACGTTTTGTGCGAATTGTTCCAATTTCAGCCGAGTCATCCTTCCCGCGTACTTCGCGCTTTCCTGTCCTAAATGACCCAAAGTTAAAAGTGCGAGCTTTCCCATTTTCGGCCAAAACTCCCGAGTCGCGTACCTCAGAGCCCTTTGTCCCAAATCAAAAATGCGAATCGCTCCAATTCCGCCGATTTGCTTCAACCGCGCCTCTTCGCACAATTTTGTCCCAATTGCTCCATTTGAAAAGCGTGAGCTTTCCCAAATTTCGGCCGAGCCGGTCAAGTCGTGTGGTACTTCGAACTTTTGTCCCGAATGTCCCAAGTCCAAATGGGCCCGTTGTTCCAATTTCGGCCGAAACACCCGAATCGCGTACTTCGCACATTTTCGTCCCATTTGTCCCAAATGCATTTGTGCGTCCTCTCCCTGTTTCGCCCGAACCGGCCGAGCCGCGTGTTTCGCGCATTCGCGTCTCACCTGTCCCAAGCGTACCTAGTGTCATTCACACTTAGTTTTTCCCGCTCGCTCCAAGTATGATATTTTTCAAATTGGTGGTTGTGTATTCAATGCGCATTAAAGTCATTTCTCTCTCCAAACGGCTATATAACGAGCATTCCCCTTTGCATTTTCGCATTGCTTCCATGCTATCTTTTGCTCGAACCCTCGCCATTTGAAAACCTGCGCGATTCCCCCTCCATTTGCAAATTCCTTCCAGAGTCTGGGTCGCAGCTCCGAATCTATCAATATGAAGATCAAGTTTCAGGGACAGGAGCAAATTTCTCCACTTGAGTCTGCCGTTAGCAATATCGAGAGACAGTGAAGCTCGTCATCTCGACTTCGGTGATTTTTGGTCAAGAATGACAGATGCAAACCCTACGCCAATGGCACAGATGATTAACGATAGCGGTTTAGCTTTCACCGGAGGATTCCCTATCTCAGTGCAGTGTGCTGATACTGTACTTTCATGCGGAGCTCATTTCGACCCCGCTACGAGCGAATTGACAAACGTACACGGGGAGCTCATTACCAGCCGACGCCGCCGCCATGGAGCTGCTCGAGGATTCTCGAGATGGACAATGCTATAGTCGCCTCTCGTGATCAAGCACGTGCCATGTTCGACCAAGACAGTTGATAAATATAAAGCCCGAGTGGCGAAGTCTTGGTCGAAGAACCCTAAGAAAGGTCCTTCTCGTCCGACCAAAACCCTTTTCCGGGCAGATTTCAATGAAGAACTCTCAGACTTCATAATACTGCTGGCTCGGGTTATGGGTTTGCCCTCCACCAATGAATTTCATTTCTGGATGTGCCCGCTCATCAGCATGGTGTGCGAAGGAACACAAAGTATCAACTGGGCAGAGATCATCAGTATGAATTTGGCCGAGCAGCTATCCAACGTCCAACAAACAAAGAAGTTCTACATGACTTCATATCTGATGTATACCCTAGCAAAGATCCGTGCAAAGTGGTTCGGTTTCTCCTATATAGATGCACACAAAGATGATCCAAAGCAGTGTATGCCTATTGCCCACAGCTTCACCTTGAGACCAAAGAACCGCAATTTCGTAAAAGGGTCAATGATGCTTTCACCATGTACGTGGTCGATTGCTTGAAGGTGATACTCTGGAAGGTTTTCGATGAAGCCATGAACTTGATATCTCAAGATGGAGCCTATTTCATTCAATTCAGAAATTCTCCTATATCAGTCAATGGGCTCAAGCATGAGAGCACCCTCTCATGCGGCTCCCATGTTCTCGCAACGACAAAATGGCCCCGATAGAAGTATGCAGCAACCGGACAAGTTACGCATGCACGAACTTGCAGAGACAAGAAGATTTCGGCTTGCACTTTCCCATCTCTCTGGGAAACTACACATGCAAAACAGCTCTGATGCTCGTAACATGAAAGAGCCCCGGTCCCTATCACTGTTCATTTCTTCAAGCCTAGAACCTGTTTTGACTTGAAGAAGTTCATTGAACGGAACCTCAAGATAATATATCATCATAGGGCCGATACAGAAGACTACTGGGCTGACTGTGCAGATGATCTTGAAGCCAGAAGAAGGCATTGTGGCAGGTTCTCCCTGCAATTGATCCAAGAACTCAGTCTATACCAAGTTCCTGAAGGTCTCCAGGATGATAATTCTGAGCTATACTCTTATGAGTATGAAAATGTGATTAAGCACACCCCTCTGGAGGACCTAGATTGGAACAGGAAAGAGAGAGATGATCTGGCTGAGATCCTTGCTCCAGTCTTGATCAGAACTAGGGTCTGGTTCAGCAAGAAGATCCGAGAATTCAAGAGGCACTCAGGAGAATCCAGCTCCAAAGATGATTCAACACCCATAAGGGAGGCATCAGTTCCAGAGTCTGGAACACCAGTGAAAACCCCTCCTGCCTCAACAGCTCGGGGACCTGTGGAATCTACTCCTTCTCCATCTACCCAGGTATACAAGAAGAAACTCAAAGAGGTAAAGAAGGAGCCTGCAGAGAATGATCCTCCAAGAAAACGGCAGAGTTGCCTATAGGGCCAGAGAACATCATCGTTCTCAGTGAAAGTGAAGACAGTGAGATGCCAACTCCTGCAAGTGTTCCTGAAGATCCAGCAGATAAAGATAAGGAGGTCCAGAGCACTGAACTTCCAGGTGCTACTGATTCTTCTACCGCCATTACCTCCAGTGTTCTACCCACATCTCAGCTTGAGTCAACAGCTGCACAGACCTTGAGTGTCATGAGCTCCCTGTCTCTTGGTCCCCTTGCTTCTCCTGCAGATTCTTCTTCCTCTTTTGCTTGGGTGCAACCTCTGGTTGACAAAAGGAAGAGGAAATCCTCCTCTCAAAGCTTGGGACCAAATTTTGATGCTGTAGCAGCCTTGTTGGGCACCACTCCTTCTCGTGCCAAGAAAGCCAGAACTACTTCCAGGATTGTGTCTGATGCTCAAGGTCGCCAGCTTCGAGATCGCCAAACCTACAATGGATAAGTCGAATCGACTTGCCGACATCCGACTTGAGCTTTCAAGGATCCCTATGGGAGAGTCTACCCTCGAAGGCAAAATTCATAACCTCCGTGAGACAAACACCGAGTCATTGGGAGGGTTGAGAAAGGGTAAAGCAGACTATCAAGCAATACCGGAAGAACAAGCCCAAGTTCTCACAAGTTTTATCAAGTCACTTTTGTCTAAGGACAAAGTTTTGGACCCTACCCCCTTGACTGCTCTACCACCTCCTGTAATTCTAAGCCAAGATGAAGTGCAAAGTATTAAAGATATGCACAAGTATTCTGTCTATGGCAGAGCTATTGAAGCCATGGTGGATGACATGCTTGTTGCTGGGCTAAACTTCATCGATGAAGCTTTTAAGCTACATGGAAAGGTAGATAATTTGCAACAGAGGCTGTCCTCTACTATTGGGGTAATGGATAAAGAGCTTAAGCTCTGGAGTAGTTGCATCGTAGACCTTCGCCTCATGGGCCAGACAGATGAGAACATCTTACTGGCGAACAAGATTTTCGATGATGCTAAGGACAATCTGTCAAAATCTTGGGTCTACAGCGTGGAGTGGAAAATCAGAGTCCTGGAGGAAGCTGTAGGAGAAATGAAGAATAGCTGGCAGAAGGGAGAAGCTTTCAAGACACTGGCTGCTGCTGCGTTCAAGGATATGCATTGTCATCTTCAGGACGAAAACTCTGGCGTTCCCTTGTCCTTGCAAGAAATCAAAGCTCAGTTCAGAGCTTTTGTCAAAGATAATCTTTTCAAGGAAGACTCCATCTCTAAGGACAAGATAAAGGAAATTTGCTCTCTTGATCACATTATTGAAGAAGCAAACAAAGACTATCATACTCACGTCCCAGCTTGATAAAGAGATGGAGAAATGTCTGGGATTTTGGACTCGGCCTCGCAACCAACACGCCACCCCTCATGGCAGAGATATAGGCCGAGTCATCAAGAAGTTCAGCAGCGGATTCTCAAGACAAAGTGGGTCCCTCCCAATAGCCGCCACTTGTCTCCTTCTCCTTTCTTTCCTCTTCTTTCCTTTCTTTTCGTATTCTTTGTAATCGCTTAAGGTATTGCAATTGGCGTACTTAACTATTCTTTGGTTAAAAGAAACGGTTACATGAGAGTAATCGACTTGTAATCTATATAATGGCCTTTCCACGCCATTTTCCGAGGGAAAGAACTTGGATATTTGCTTTGAAAGTGTAAATAGATTTTAAAGAAATCAATACAAAAGGGCTTTTCGCTCTTTCTTTGTCTATCCGATTCCCGTTGTCTCTGTGTTTTCTTTTAATATTGTGAAGATCATTTTGTTCCTAATTCGCTTAGTCTCTTTGATTGCATACTGCCAGCTTTTGCAAGTACAAGATCTTGTACAACCAAGAAGGAACTTTGTGTCCTTGATTAACAAATCTGAAAAAGGTTATTTTCGAACTTTGTGTCTTTAAATTTAATCCCATTCAGCTAATACAAATGATCTTGTCTTAAATCTTTTGAAGCTTCGCATACACGAAGAATTATTCTGCTATCTATAATTCTGAATGTTGCTATTCTGCTCATCTTCTTATTCCCCTTCCTCAGTCCTGGCGTAACTGATGATCCTTGTGGAAAACACTTTCGTAATATCCAAGTTTGACCATAAAATAATGTTCTGTGTATTTGTAAATAAGTTTGTTTCAGAATAAGGGAACCTCTCCCATTAAAGAGGAGGGACTTTTTGTCCCCTGACTGTTGCTCTTCTAAAAAGTCCTATTTGACGACCAACAACGCCATCATCAAGTCAAGAAACAACTACAATGGGTGGATCTTTTTAGTACTGAGTTGGTGCTCGACATTTGGGATTGATGTCTCCAATGAGCTGGTGCTCATAAATCTTGTTGAGTTGGTGCTCGCCATGGGGATTGGTGTCTCCAATGAGTTGGTTCTCACAAATCAAGTTGAGTTGATGCTTTTATTTAGGGATTGGTGTCTCCAGTATGTTAGTGCCTATAAAAATTTTGTATTATAATTATATGTGTGGTTGGATTTGGATAGTAGCTCCAAGCATCCTTTTCTCTGTGGTTTTTCTCCCGAAAGGGTTTCCACATAAATACTATTTTGTGCAACTCATTATATTTTGTATAATTGTTTAATGTGAATGTTAAAGTTTTAAATTATAAAATTTGGATAATACCGATTCACCCCCTCTCATTATAACCTCTAGAAGGTAGATCTTAGAAGCACACGTGTTAATTCAAAAATGTTTCTTCTTAAACATGGTTTCATTGTTTGATGGAACAAATTATCTCTTTTGGAGTATAAGGATGCACACCTACCTAATGCTTTTAGGGTTTGATATATGGAAATTTTTTGTTAATGGTTATACAACTCAAAACCTCTCCAATAGATTAAGTTGTAAAGAAGGTAAGTAAAAGTAATGCAAAAGCTATGAATTCTATATTGAGTGGATTGTGTGAGGCGAAATTTTTAAAGTGATGCATTTTAGTTCAACAAATGAAAGTTGGGATAATCTCATAAATTTATATGTAGGAGATGATCAAGAAAATAAATCCAAACTCCAAATACACATAGGATAGTTTGAAAGTTTAAAAATGAAGGATGAAGAAAATAGTGCAACTTACCTTCTCCTAGATGGATACAATTGTCAAAAATTATTAGAGGACTTGGTGAAGAAATTAAGGATGAAAATATTGTGCAAAAATTGCTAAGATCTCTTCCTCTGAGATTTGATGCCAAAGTTTCTACTATTAAAGAGTTGAAAGACTTAACTATTCTAACAATGGATGAACTGCATGGGATTCTCACAACATATGAGATGAGAATTGAAAGTGATAAATCATCTAAGCAATAAGATACATTTAAAACATCAAAGAAAGTGAAAGGCAAGAAACCTAAACCACATGATTTCCCAACAATGAGTCAGATGAAGAAGAAGCTCACTTTGTTAGAAGGCTGAAGAAAGGGTATGGAAAATATAAAGGTAAGTTACCATTCAAATGCTTTGATTGTGGTGAAATAGTACATTATGCTAACAAATTCCAATCTAAAAACAAATATGATAAAGAAAAACAAAACTTAAAGGAAATTAACATGTATTATCAATCCAAGAAGAATCATAAGCAAAGAAGATTTGAAAGTAAGAAGAATCTCTACAAGCACAAGAAGAACCTCTACACCAAGGAGGAAAGTAACTCATCTAAAGAAAGTGATGAAAACATATTTGCTAGTGATAAAGATGAATCACCGCTCAAGCAAAGAAGAGATAGATTTAGAATATAATGAAGATATTGAATTTGAAGCTGAAGTAGATCTTGAAGGCGAACTCATTTCTACCCTAGAAGAACTCAAGAGCCTAAGAAAGAAAAACAATTTCAGAAACTAGAATATGAGTATGGTGCCTTAAAATCAAAGATGACACATGATCTTGAAGAGTCCAATAAAATCATTATTGATCTAAAGATTAAACTAGAATAAATGAAGAATATGGATGAGGATGTGAAAATATAGTTGAAACAGAAAGAAGAATATTGTGAAAAATGAAAGGTGAAGTTGTTTCCTTAAGAAAGGAACTTGAGAAATCAACTACCAAGTTAAACAAGTGTCTCAAGTTTGAAAATAACTCTGAAGTTTTAGAAAAATCATCAATAATAAGGGATTTCCATTTATCAAGGCAAGTCTTGGGTATAATGAGGATTCTGCAAAAGAAGATCCCAAAGAGTCTCCAAAGATGACAATTCCTGAGACATCAAGAAGCTATGTAGATACACTTCAAAGTTCTACTAGATATTAGAACCAAAAGAAGGAAGAAGAAAATGACCCTTAACACATAATCACTTCAAATGAAAGTTACAAAAAGAAACAAAGTCATGTTCCACACAATACTCATCCAAAGGGCAAAAAGGACTCGATAAGAAGATCATTTCCTCTAAGGCAACATTACAATATCAGGTTTCAAAATTCCTTTTACATGGACATTATTTTTTATGTAATAAGTTTAGTCACAGGTAGTAGACTATAGATATCATGTAATAAAATGATGAAGATACTAAATTTGAAGCTAAGTATGGTTCCTTAAAGTTCACCCCGATGATGGTTCCAGTCAAGAGCCGAAACATTAGTGCTAATCTTCCCTACATGGTCTATCCATAAGTTTTCATTTTTCATTTAACCTATGATATGAACCTTAAATCATTGATCATATAAGAAGTTTTGATAGGAAGACAAATGTAAATTCATATGTTTCCTCAAATAGAAATTACAACTCATTTGCACCTCTAATGAATTTTAACATTGAATGTTATAAGTGCCACAACTTTGGGCATAAATCTCACTTTTGTAGAAGTTAGTTTGTGGATTCTACTAGGAATTCTAAGAATGAGGAAACCATGGACAATCAAAAGGTTGAATCAAAAAGGTTTGGAAGGTGAAACAAGAGAAAGAAATAAACAAAGAAAAATCCATGATTGTTCAAATAATATTTCATGTGCATAAGGAAGAAAATCAATGGTACATTAATAGTGGTTGCTCAAGCCATATGACTAGAGACAAAAGTAATTTTCTTACTTTGAAAAAGGTAAATGGAGGTACTGTAAAATTTGGAGATAATGTCACTGCAATAATTTTAGGAAAAGGCACCATTAGCTTAAATAATAGTAAATCGAAAAACTAAAAATGTCTTATATGTTGAAAGAATAAAGCATAATCTTTTGAGTGTGAGTCAAATGAGTGATAGAGGATACACAATAAAATTTTATGTTAGAGGATGTGAAATCAGAAAGGCAAGTACTATGAATGTTGTTTTTTATTATTATTGATAAATGGTTTTGAAGGGTCCATACCATGTGGTACAAAAAGGCTCAAAAGTCGATATACAAAGTAAACACAAAGTGGTTTTTGATATGTAGGGCCACACCCAATTAGAAAAAGCCAAAGATAGCTAGATAAAATAATAAATATCAAGGAAAGGGTAGACTTCCAACAAGAAGCCCAACAACAACCAGAAAATAGTAGAACAATAATTGTGAAACAAAAAAATAATAGCATTTAGTCAAAAAGAACACAGAGGACACAAGACTACTATTTGAGAAACTTATTGAAAACCTTATGAGCATCCACTAAGGCCTTGTAGAGGTTGAGGGAAGTTTTTTGGGAAATTTCTTGGCTCTCAAAGTTAAGGTCTTCTTCTTAACTTTACCTTCTTTTCATATGTCCTTTGAGATGTCGTTGATGTCACATATCTATTTTACCTAAGTCTAAATGAAATCAAACAACACTTTATGCATGGAGAGTTGATTAATTTTCTTATTAACAATTTGTTGCATTCTTTCCTCCATGGCATGTTGTTTCTTAGTAAGAATGTCAATTTTCTCCTCAATTTTAGAAAGATTTGTAGAGCCCAAGTCCTCCTTGTAGCCTTCATTGAGAAGGAAATCAACATTATCTTCAATGCCCTTTATCAGTATCTACCTACCGCTTCAATTGGGATCTTAAGTCAATGTTTTTTAGGGGTCAAGAGTATATTGCATAATATCTAGGAGACTCTCAAAGAACATCCAAGTATTTACCCTTCGAGATACTTTGTTACACCCTTTTAGCAGAGGGGGTCATAGGGGAACACAAAAGCTAGGATTATTTGTTCGACCTTGGGCTACTATTGGGGGCTAAGGTGATAAGATGACTATTAGTCACAATATCATGGAAGTATTGATGCAAGAGGAAAATAACCCCCTGGTGAAGGGGGATGCCATGCAGGTGAGCTTGACATCCAAAATGGATTTCTCTAAGGAATGAAGGATATAATATGAGAGGCTAACCTTTAGAGTGCACTGAAATGGTTCAATAAGACCAAATGGTGAAGAGGAAGAGTTGAAAAGCGGCCCTCCAAGGTAATATACCTGACTACCATCTTAACAACATCTCCATATGGAGGTGGGATAGAATAAAAGAGCAGACCAGTTTTACCAATCTTCATGGATTCGTCCCCTTCCACAATCCTCTCTTCAGCGTCCTTGTCAAATTTGTTTCTGTAGAATTTTATATTATCCGTCCCTAACCCAATAATAAAACAAATCAAGCTTTTGGTAATGCTAAACTCCTTACCTTTAAAGGTAATTACCCTATCCTTCCATTTGTGGGAAAAGGTGAGAGAAATGTGCTTTTCATGCCCTCTAATCCTCTGCATGAAGTCTCGTGAAGCCATCCACGTCAAGGGCCTTCCATAATGATTTGTTATGTTTCCATGATGGGTCGTAGATTGTCTCAACTTGGCATGGGGGTTTCCCATCAGTGGAGATAATTGTTGCACGCAAAGCTTTTGATATTGGATACAAATAAAAATAGGCTTCCTAACACTCGACTATCAAAGAAAAGATGCAAAAGTAGAGAGAAGGGAATCGCTTGAGAAAGATATCTCTCAAATGTGATGGGTACACATTGTACTTGCTCTACTTGAGACTAATCTACCAACAGTGTTTTATCAAATGGACATATGGCCTTGGCTTCCTTAGTAATGATAGCCTTAGTTGTGTGAGAGATTTCCTTAGTAATCATTCCAAATTTTTAATGTTTTCATGATGACATCATCATTGGCAAAAAGCATCAATGAGGACTATTCCCTTCCCGATATGTATGGCATATATTAACATTGTTAAACTCTTTACATATGTTCTTGGCCTCATTGATAAAATATTTTATGGTCCAGATGGGGTTTTGTGCCTGTGAGATTATTTATAATGTTAAGAGAATCACCCTCAATAATTAAATTACTTACATAGAGATCCCTAACAATATTGAGACCCTGTAGAGTGATCCAAAAATATAGGTCAAATTTTTAACTGACCTCGGACCCATATAGGTTGTTAGTGTTTTTGGAAAAAATTACTCCGTTTAAAATAATTCAACTAGTGAAATAGAGCACATAGAATAACTATCACAGAGAAAATTCCCACATTGATAATGGAGTTTGGCAATAACCTACGTCTCCATGTTCTTTTAGAACTAATATATTATCCACTTAATGATTATAAAACAAAATTACAATCTAAGAAAGATAGTACTGAATACAAAATGGAACAGGAACCTAAACAACGAGTATTCAATCTAGTATTCATCTTCAGGAACAAAATCACATGGTTCCCTGATGACGTACTTGAAGTTGTGGCTTAATAATCCTAAAGATCATGAACACCGAGTGATAATATCTCGGCTTGTGTAGAGATTCGATCTTCTTTTGCAGTAATGTACTATGGCATTAAAGTCCACACTCCATAGTATGAAATGTGGCGCAAAAGGCTTATTGGGTAGTTTGAATAACTCCCAATAACGATAATGCCTCTTAAAAATAGGTCTTATCTTCATATTCTTGATAATAATAATATCGGTCTTCAAATTATGATGATGAAAATGCCTATATGATATACGTCTTATATCTCTCCATGACGCCTATAATATAATAGGTCTTCTATCTCCATAACACCTCCACGATCGCCTTCAAACTTCATGTCGTCCTCCTTGGCTCTGCATGGAACACCTGCTTTTATTAGAGAGAACTCTGGGGCTTCTTCTTCATAATAATAATGCCTTTTAAATAAAATAATAGGACTTAATAATAATAATACCTATAATAATAGGACTTACATATTTTTATCTCCCAATATGCCTATAATAATAAGTCTTGTATTCCTCCACATAATGTCCTATACAAATAAATAGGACCAATTATTTCCTTCACTCATCCTTAATCTCCTAAGGCTTCATTTCAACCTCCTTATACTCCAATATCATCCTTCGATGGCTCGAGGCTCTTGGAGAGGAGCTCATAGAAATCTTGAATGAGCTTGTGTGTCGCTTCTTCGAATGGAGGAAGTGGCTTTTATAGCCTTTAAATGCCCACAAAACATGTTTAAATGGCTTATCACCATTATTATAACTAACTCAAAGCAAGTCACCGAAAGTTAGCTGATTTGGCCGAGTTGGTTGGAGTACCCAATTTGAGGGGATGGGTAGTGGTTCAAATCCCACTCCCATTGTTTTTCATTTTTCTCGATCAAACCAATTGCCGAGCCTATTGTCAAGATCATTGTGCATGATTTGTCTCGCATCTATCATCCATGTGCCCGACTCTATTATGTCACATGGGACTCGTGACCCTCAATACATGTCCACATAGCCTTTGTTGTCGTGCCAATTATGCCATGTGACCTCGAACTTTGCTATCATTGTGCCACGTAACCCTTCTTCCTATTTTCCACCCATCCACGGTGTTGGGAATGCATTTCCCTCTATGTTGCACTCGAGTCACCGGGCTGAGCCCATCGGCCTTATCCACACGCATGTGGATTATCCCACATCAATTAGAAATTGGCTTAGATAAGGCTTTTAATATCCTTTTCTAGCCATACCAATCATGGCTTAGGCCACGAGACTATTTTGTCAACTAATGTAATTGTGGATAGCTCGGATATATTATCTCGCCCATGGATGTAGATGCATAACTCTCCCCATAGATCGCGGGATCTACTCGATCAACTCACATGTGCACTCATCCAATGCAATGTAAAGTAGCTCGCTGCTTGGCTTGATGCATAAATAAGTTAACAACTCAAACTCACCAATGTATATAACTTGTCAAGATAAATATAACTTTCCTAAGTTTACTTGGGCAAAGTGGTGGCCTAAGGACCCACCACATGGCATTTTTTTCTCAATCGGTCGACAATGATGACTATTGATGAGACCATAAATTGGCCATAGATTACCATTATTTTGTCCTTCCAAGTTACCTTTGAAAGTGGATTTAAATGTAATATAGGAACTTATAGTTCGCTTAAGATATAGGATATATATCTTGTTCATTCTTTATAAATATTTTGTTATCTATCTTGTTGACTAATCCTATTGATTATTTGGGAAAATATGCAAAGTCTTGTGTATATAGGCCATAAAGGAAAGATAATGCTAGTATTGGGAAAAGTGGAATTGATCATGAACAATACATTTAAAATCAAATATGATTTCATATTTAGATTTCTCTCAAAAAATTATGTAAGTTCAAACAAAGAATCATCTCAATCTGAGGTCGCATGCAAAAGTTATAGTTGTTTTAAGTTGGTCATGAAACTTATAGTTTAGTTCCGTAACTCGCAGGTTTAGTTCTGGAACTCACATATTTAGTTCCAAAATTGTATCGATTGAATGATATTTAGTTCTATAACTTTCAATTTGTGGACTAATCAAATTTAGTTCAAACTCGCAGATTTAGTTTTGAACTTACATAAAAGGAATGATGACTTTAGTTCGAACTTACATCGACTTTAATGACAGCTTTTGAGGGATTGTGAAAACTCAAAGATTTCAAAGGGAAATATGAGAAAGATTTTTGTTCATAGAAATTTTTTTAATAAAAACCTCATTCATATTTACTACAAGTTTTACCAATGAGAAAAGATCTAACTTTTAGTGAGTCACGGCAAACTCCGAGGAAAAGTTTATCGATAAGCACTAAAAGTTTCATAAATAGAAACAAAAATTCAAATAGAAAATATGAGAGAGATTTTTATTCATAGCAATTTGTTTAACAAAAAAATCATTTAGATTTGTTACAAGTTTTACCAATGAATAGAGATCTAACTTTTAGTGAGTCATAACCGAGGAAACGTGTATCGATTTGAGCACTAAAAGTCAAAAGGAAAGATAATGATAGTATTGAGAAAACTGTAATTGATCATGAAAATTACATTTAAAATTAAATCTTATTTCATATTTATATTCCTCTCGAAAAATTATGCAATTTAAAAAAAAGAATCATCTCAATCTGAGGTCGCATGCAAAAGTTATAGTTGTTTTGAGTTAGCCAGAACTCACAGAGTTAGTTCCGGAACTTGTAGGTTTAGTTTTGGAACTCACAAATTTAGTTCTAGAACTTGTATCAATTGAATGGTAGTTAGTTATGAAACTTTTAATTCATGGACAAATCAGATTTAGTTTCAGAACTTGCATAAAAGGGATAACAACTTTAGTTCCGGAACTTGCATCAACGGAATAACAGTTTTTGAGGGATTGTGAAAACTCGGAGATTTCAATGGGAAATATGACAGAAGTTTTTTTTATAGAAATGTGTTTAAAAAAAATTTCATTCAGATTTGTTACAGTTTTACCAATCAAGAGAGATTTGACTTTTAATGAGCTCTAGTTCGAGGAAACGTGTATCGATTTAGCACTAAAAGTTCCATAAAAGTAAATGAAAAATCAAATGGAAAATTTGAGAGAGGTTTTTGTTTATAGAAATGTGTTTAACAAAAAACTCATTCAAATTTTTACAGGTTTTACCAATGAAGAGAGATATAACTTTTAGTGAGATGCACCCAGGAAAAGTGTATCGATGAGCACTAAAAGTTCCATAAACAAAATGAAAATTCAAATGTAAAAAATATGAGAGAGGTTTTTGTTCATAGAATGTGTTTAACAAAAACCTCATTCATATTTATTACATATTTTACCAATAAATATATATCTAACTTTTAATGAACTGCATTTCAAGGAAAAAGCGTATCGACAAGCGCCAAAAGTTCCACAATCCAAAAACAACAAAGTCAAATGAAAAATCTAATAAAGGTATTTGGTCAAAATCATATTTTAAGGAAAATACTCCTTTCAATAATGTAGAGGAATAAAATCATTATGATTCTTGTTATCGAAAAGTAAGGAAAAGATTTGGGAGCAAATCTTCCTAAAATAAGTGAGATAAGATTTGACTTCAATAATATATCTCTCTCCATATTTTGTGGAGATGGAGATCTTAGTTGTTAGGATTGGAATAAAGATAAGATCATATTGTATTTCCTAAAATAAGGAGTTGGTTGGATGCATGAATTATAAATGCAACCTTCCACACTTAGATATGTAATGCTTTTCTCCAAAGAAATAAAGATTTGTTCTTTCCTCTCAAATATTTTGTAGTTTTAAGATCTCAGAAGTATGATTTAAATCCTCTTCCAAGGAATGAGCTGGCCACTCATTCCAAGGAAGATGGATCTGTGTATTTATGTTTATGTTTATTCATTTGTCTTTAATTCATTTTGTTGTATTGTTTTTATCTTTGTATTGTGAAAATTCAATCTGTTGTAAACCTGCAGGTGTTTCATTCAATTATGTTTATTTTTAATTCAGCAATTTCATTTATGCAAGTTTCATTTCTTTCATGCAACATTTATTTATGCAAGTGTGATTTCCTTTATGCAAGTGTGCCTTTATATTCCTAGCAAGTGTGATTTCCTTTATGCAAGTGTGTTTACATTTCTGTAAGTGTGCTTTTAAATTTCTGCATGTGTGATTTATTTTATGCAAGTTTGGATTGTGTTTAAAGAATTTACTTTCCAGATCTTCTTCTCTTAATACATACAACCTTTGACACCAACCCGGATTGACATTATTAATGGCGAGATCGATTGACGACCCTCATCATTTTGGCGTCGTTGTCGAGGACACGATGTTATTGGGAGATTCAAAGTTCTCTAAAAGAATATTCTAGTGATGAGAGAATACCTTTTAGCAAATTCTGTGACAGAAGGTATTTGGTAAGTAATTTCTTTAGACTTTTATTTCCTGTAAATAGATTAAAATTTCATTTTTGTAATTAGGAATATTAGATTGTAAATATTTATCTCCCACAAACTAACTCTGTGTATAAGAAAATGACTGTGATGTTTGATCAAGAAGAACTAATGGTATGAACAAAGAATTTAGATCTGGAAATGGTAGAATATGATATTGAATCTGGAAGTAGATCCAATTGATGAAATATCATATGTCATTCTTGATAACCACCACCATTTCCCCTTGTATCAACTAACATCTCAATGATCTTATTACACATAACCTTAGTAAAAAACTGTCTTATCCAGTTTGTAATAATGAAGTGGTAGTATTTCTAATTAACTCCATCCATATTCAGGATTTCATTAGAGCCAAAATAAAAACCCACTCATAAATCCACCCATCCAAATTAGTTTTTCATCCCATAATAAAATTCAATCCCTGAACCATATCCATTAGAAATATTTGTTTTCATGTCTTTCAATTTATTTATTTTGTATATGCTTGTATAACGATAAGATCAATTATGGTGAATATCAAGGAAAGAACTTTTTGTGTACTAACATCTGAGAACTAGATCTATAGGAATTTATAGAGTTGTTCTTGATATCAGCATGTAGATTTTGGAGCACCAACAGTATCAACCAAGGAGCATGCAGATTTTGGAGGGACCCACGGATACCTTCACTTTCTCTTTTAACAACTATCCATCTCCTGAGATCACTAGTCCGGGCTTTGAATATTACTATGGTGATTCCGATAATGCACAATTCAATATGGACTTTGAAGACCTGGAAATTGTCTACATAATTTTTGGAAATCTTTTTGGAGTTACCAAATATGCAAAAAGGTTTTTATGAAATATCAGACATTGCTTCCTATTTTACACAAGTTGTACTTTGATGAATATAGTCTAATGATGGATCAAATTTTTCTCTAATCCTTCTCATGCTATCATTTCAGCAAAAATAAAAAAATTAAAAAACTTTGATTGGAAAACCAGCTTGCTGGCCAATCAAAGGCAAAAGAAAAAGAAAAAAAATCAAAAAGCTTTGATTGGAAAACCAGCTTGTTGGCCAATCAAAGGCAAAAAAAAACTTTGATTGGAAAACTAGCTTGTTGGCCAATTAAAGACAAAAAAAGGGCAGCTCTTCTTCAAAAGCAATCAACTATTACCTGGTGGCTTCTTTCTCAACACTATTTGACCATGTTAACAATAGGATGACAAGGACAACTAGAGGTATGATCAAGTTATTTTATTCTACTATTTTATTTTTAAGCTTTATTGTAAGTTTTTTATTACAGCTAGATCCACTTTTAAAATCTCCAAGGAAGGCAAGATAAAATTCATATCTCCCCTACTTATATGAAAAATATGTGCACCTCTTTGCAATCAAAATTTTAGAGTCTAATTTATGGGCAGCCATGAATAAACAACATGCATGAGGACATGCATGAGCTTAAGTGCAGGAGAGAAGGAGAAGCATGAGCTATGCATTTTGATTTTAGATATGAGACACAACAGAAGGAGATCCACACAAGAACCTGCTGTAAAATAAAAGAGATCAAAAGCAATAAGGAGATCCACACAAGAACATGTTGTAAAAGAAAAAAATATCAAAAGCAATAGAAGGAGATCCACACAAGAACCTGTTGTAAAAAGAAAGAAATCAAAAGTAGCAGAAGGAGATCCACACAAGAACCTATTGTAAAAGAAAGAAATCAAAAGCAAAGAGAAGGATATCCACACAAGAACCTGTTGTAAAAGAAAGAAATCAAAAGCAACAGAAAGAGATCCACATAAGAACCTGTTGTAAAAGAAAAGAAATAAAAAGTAGCAAAAGGATATCCACAAGAACATGTCCTCAATACGGAGAAGAATCTAAGAAGAGGAGATAATAATGTAATTCATGAGGACATGCATAAGATTAAGTGTGGGGCAATGATGAGGCCATAAATTGGCCATAAATTACCATTATTTTGTCCTTCCAAGTTACCTTTGAAAGTGGATTTAAATGTAATCTAGGAACTTATAGTTTGCTTAATTTAGAGTAAAGGATATATATCTTGTTCATTATTTAGAAATCTTTTGTTATCTATCTTTTTGACTAATCTTATTGATTATTTGGGACAAGATGTAAAGTCTTGTGTATATAGGCCATAAAGGAAAGATAATAATAGTATTGGGAAAAGTGAAATTGATCATGAATAGTACATTTAAAATCAAATCTAATTTCATATTCAGATTCCTCTTGAGAAATTATGCAAGTTCAAAAAGATAATCATCTCAATCCGAGGTCGCATGCAAAAGTTATAGTTGTTTTAAGTTAGCTATAGAACTTGTAGGTTTAGTTCCGGAACTCGAAGGTTTAGTTTCAAAACTCACAGATTTAGTTCCAAAACTTGTATCAATTAAATGATAGTTAGGTGGAACTTTCAATTCTTGGACAAATCAGATTTAGTTCTGGAACCTGCATAAAAGGAATGATAGCTTTAGTTCTGAAACTTGCATCAACAGAATGACAGTTTTTTAGGGATTGTGAAAACTCAGATATTCCAATGGGAAATCTGAGAAAGGTTTTTGTTCATAGAAATTTTTTTAACAAAAACCTCATTCAGATTTTCTACAGATTTTACCAATGAAGAGAGATCTAACTTTTAGTGAGTTGTAGTCCAAGGAAAAGTGTATCAGATAAGCACTAAAAGTTCCATAAATAGAAACAAAAAGTAAAATAGAAAATATCAAAAAGGTTGTTATTCATAGCAATTTTTTTAACAAAGAGCTCATTCATATTTGTTACAAGTTTTACCAATGAATAGAGATCTAAATTTTAGTGAGCTGCAATCTGAGGAAACATGTATCAGACGGCACTAAAAGTTTCATAAATAGAAACAGAAAAGTCAAATCGAAAATCTGAGAGAGAATTTTGTTTATAGAAATATTTTTAACAAAAACCTCATTCAAATTTGTTATAGGTTTTACCAATGAAGAGAGATATAATTTTTAGTGAGATGCAGTCCAAGGAAAAGTGTATCGTGCAAGTGATAAAAGTTCCATAAATAGAAATAGAAAAGTCAAACGGAAAATATGAGAGAGGTTTTATTTCATAGCAATGTGTTTAACAAAAACTTCATTCAGATTTGTTATAGGTTTTACCAATGAAGAGAGATCTAACTTTTAATGAACTACAGTCCGAGGAAAAAGCATATCAAACAAGCATCAAAAGTTCCACAATCAAAAACAACAAATTCAAATGGAAAATCCGTGAAAGGTATTTGGTCAAAATCATATTTTGAGGAAAATCCTTCTTCCAATAATGTAGAGGAATAAAATCATTATGATTCTTGTTACCGAAAAGTAAGGAGAAGATTTGGGAACAAATCTTCCTAAAATAAGTGAGATAAGATTTGACTTCAATAATATATCTATCTCCATATTTTATAGAGATGGAGATCTTAGTTGTTAAGATTGGAATAAAGATAATATTAGATTGTATTTCCTAAAATAAGGATTTAGATGCATGAATTATAAATGCAACCTTCCACACTTAGATATGTAATACTTTTCTCCAAAGAAATAAAGATCTGTTCTTTCCTCTCAAATATTCTAGTAGTTTTAAGATCTCAGAAGTATGATTTAAATCCTCTTCCAAGGAATGAGCTGGCCACTCATTCCAAGGAAGATGGATCTGTGTTTTTATGTTTATATTTATTTATTTGTCTTTAATTCATTTTGTTGTATTGTTTTTATCTTTGTATTGTGAAAATTCAATCATTGTAAACCTGGCAGTGTTTCATTCAATTATGTTTATTTTTAATTCAACAATTTCATTTATGCAAGTTTCATTTCTTTCATGCAACATTTATTTATGCAAGTGTGATTTCCTTTATGCAAGCGTGCCTTTATATTCCTACAAGTGTGTTTACATTTCTGCAAGTGTGCCTTTAAATTTTTGCATGTGTGATTTATTTTATGCAAGTTTGGATTGTGTTTAAAGAATTCACTTTCCAAGATCTTCTTCTCTTAATGCATACAGACTTTGGACACCAACCTGGATTGACATTATTAATGGCGAGGATTGACGACCCTCATCAACTATCCCTAATAATTACAAGTGTCGAAGACCGGAGGTATGAATCTTCAAACCATGCTTATCACCTTCGCTCGATCTTGATTTCACCACTTGTCCTTATAAAATGTCCTATCAATCACGCCTCCCGATGGGAAGGATTTTTGTCCCAAAAATCTCATATATCCGCTTATAGATCATGAAATTTTTCATTGAAGAGATCTCTACAACTGATACCGTAGTCTCTCGAACTGCTACTTCTTCAATATGACACTTGGTTCGATCTCTGGGACATGTGGGTTATGGTCCCACCATGATTCTTCCTTTGTCTTGATTGCCACATCTTCCCTCTAGGGGTCTTACACTTCGACAATCCCTAACGCTTATACTGCCACATTTTCCTACTAATGTCTTACATTTCAACAATACTTAAACATCACCATATCTTCCCTCTAAGGGTCTTACACTTCATAATATGTCACATATACAATGATCAACTACCATTCTACTATATGGTTACAATGTTTTGACACGTAATGGTGATCTAGGATAATCTCTCGCGAGCTCCTCTTATTGATTTAAAAATGTCGTACCATTCTACTATATGGCCATGATGGCCTCTTCATAGAATGAAGATCAAACCTAATGTTATATGCCAATGGTTATTAGCTACCATCTTGTTGTATGGTCACAATGCCGCTACACAAAACAAAGATCTGAGTTGATACCTGCAATCTCAATTGTCTCACACAAATGGCTGAAAAATCTCTAAGCTTATAAATATGAGTTAAATCTTGTATCCAAGCTATAACAGGTACTCAAAATTTGATTAGGAGATGATTTGTGCCCATAAAAGGGTCTTTATACAACTTCTAAATACAAGTGTAAGGAAAACATTTCCTAATACATCATGTAAAATTAGTTGTAAAAATGCTCCATTTTTGGAGTCTTTGTACAATAAGCTTAAATACCAAATTTAAGGGAAAATAATTTCACATGATGAACCTGTCGCGAAGATTTCTCCTATTCAATGGCTTATGTACATTGTCTTCTCCATTACATCACAACATGGATTTACCTCACTCTTCTGTGAGAATAGAAGTGTTTGTCTCCTCTTTGCTGGAAAAAACAACTCAACAAAGAAAAAATATAATGCATCTCAAACATTAGAAAAATCACTAAATAATAGTATCCCTGTAGGGGTTCATAATGCAAGTATAAAATGAGTACAAACATTGCCCAAAAATTGGGTCTTTTATTAATGTGCCTTGATTTCTTAGATGTGTACAAACATTTCCCACAAGGGGTCTTATCAATACATTCTACCCATATAATAGTTTGTTGGTTTTATAATAAGTGCAATAAATAATGCTCAAAATCCCTATATAATAGTTGAACATCTAAATATGTCAACTTTTATTACACCTTAGATTTCTTACCAAATGTAGAATCTTCAATGTTGGCCTAGTCTATCTCAATAGGTTCCATGTGGATCGTCGAATAATCTCTCATCTCGCATATAAGATATAATGGAATAATCCAAAAGTAAATTTTAGAAAGATACTAAGGATGGTAAACATGTCCCTCAGCGTATCCCGCCAATCTAAACTCCACAAGTACAAGTACAAGTCAATGTCATCACTATTAACTCAGCTGCACCGATCATCCCGCTAGGATAATAGTAGGTTTCTTTGATAAGAACAACCAAATTAGATAGCAAATTGATCCAAGACCTCGACCCTATAGGTTGTTAGTATTTACTGACAAAATTACTCTATTTAAAATAATTCAACTAATGAAATAGAGCACACAAAATAATTGTCACAGTGTAGAAACCCACGTTGATAAAAAAATTGGCAATAGCCTACATCTCCAAGTTCTTTTAGAATCGATATATTATCCACTTAATGACTGCAAAACAAAATTACAATCTAAGAAAGATAATACTTGAATACAAAATGGAACAGAACCTGAACACCGAGTAGCTATCTCGGCTGATAAGCAAAAATTTGATCTAGTATTCATCTTCAAGCACAAAGTCACATGGTTCCCCAATGACGTACTCTGAAGTTGTGGCTTAATAAGCCTAAAGAACAAGAACCTCCTCCATGAACACCGAGTGATAATATCTCAAACTTATGAAGAGATCCAATCTTCTTTTTTCGAATGTCCTATGGAATTAAAGTCCAAGCTCTGTAATATGAAATGTGGTGCAAAAGGCCTATTGATTAGTTTGAATAACTCCCAATAACAATAATTCCTATTAAAAATAGGTCTTATCTTCATCTTCATTGATAATAATAATATCGGTCTTCAAATGATGATGATGAAAATGCCTATATGATATAGGTCTTATATCTCTTCATGATGCCTGTAATATAATAGATCTTCCATCTCCATAACGCCTCCATGATTGCCTTCGAACTTCATGTTGTCCTCCTCACTCGAGCATGGAATGTTACTTCACCGGAGAGAACTCGGAGATTCTTCTTCATAATAATAATGCCTATTAAATAATATAATAGGACTTAATAATAATAATGCCTATAATAATAGGACTTACATATTTTTAGATCCCAATATGCCTATAAGAATAGGTCTTGTATTCCTCCACATAATGGCCTATACAAATAAATAGGACACTTTATTTCCTTCACTCACCTTAATCTCCTAAGGCTTCATTTCTAACTCCTTATACTCCAATATCATCCTTCGTTGGCTCGAGGCTCTTGGAGAGGAGCTCGTAGAAAGCTCAAATGAGCTTGTGTGTCCCTCTTGAAATTAAGGAAGTGGATTTTATAGCCTTTGAGCACCCATAAAACCTATTTAAATGGCTTATTGCCATTATTCTATACACTCAATGAGTTGTATGAGTTGGTTAGAGCACCGGATTTGGAGCGGATAGGTAGCAGCTTCAAATCCTGTTCCCATATTTTCACATTTTGCTTAGTCAAACCAACTGCCAAGCCTACTGTCAAGTTCATTGTGTGTGAGATGTCCCCATCTGTCATCCACGTTCTAACCTCTGTTGTGCCACATGGGTCTCTGCACCCTCCAGGACATGTCCATGCCAGCATGTCGCCGCACCAATTCCACATGACCTCAAACTCTGTTGTCGTTGCACCACGGAACCCTGCCTCCAACTATCCACCCATCCATAGTGTTGGGTAATTCATTTCCCTCGTGTTGGCATCGAGTCATCGCCGAGCTGCCATCCTTATCCACATGCACGTGGATTATCCCACATCAAGAGGAAATTGGCTTAGATAAGGCTTTTAATAGCCTTTGCCAACCATACCAATTGTGGTTTAGGCCACGAGACTGCTTTTGTCGGGTTGATGTAATTATGGATAGCTTGGTTATTAGCTCACCCATGGATGTCTATGCATTACTCTCCCCATAGTTTGTTGGAGCTACTCAATTAGATTTCCTATGCACTCATCTAATGCAATGCAAAGTAACTTGATGTCTGGCCCGATGCATAAATCGGTTAACAACTCAAACTCGCCAATGTATATATCTCATCAAGATAAATATAACTCACCCAAGTTGACTTGGGGCATAGTGGTGGCCTCGAGGAACCACCATGTGACATTTTTTTTTCCTCGATCGATTGATGATGAAAATTATCCCGCATAATTATGAGTGTCAAAGACCAAAGGTATGATTCTTCGACCCATGCTTATCTCCTTCACCCGATCTTGATTTCACCACTTGTCCTTCGAAATGTCCTCCAAATCATAGAGAATAGTGAGGGCCTCATCATAATTATTTTATTGGGTGCTCATGGGACTAGCATAGGAAGAAAGGGGATGTCCAAGATGATTTGTGATTAAACCTCCACCACTCATAGTTCCAGGGTTGCCCTTAGAGGCACCATCAAAATTCAACTTATGTCAACCTTCGTAGAGGAATCCATTGGACAAGAGACTTATCTATATTGGGGGTTTGAACTTGAATCTTCTCAATATCAATATTCCATATAATCAAGAATATCTCCTCTTCCTTGGGATATTTTGAATTCTTGGGGGCTTGAATTTCATAATATTCTCCTTAGCTTCAACAATAATATCATTTAGAATCCTCTTGCTAGATTTCATGATATTTCTGAAAATGATGGAATTACAAGATTTCCAGATTCTCCAGATGGTATGGGAGAAAATGAGCCTCCAAAGCTTCCTAATCATGTCATGTTTGAAAGGAGGTTTCCATTGTTCCCATGCTTGCACTATATCATTCGGGAATGACCAGTCAATGCCAAATCTATTAAAAATGAGTTTCCACATTACAACAACAGTGGTACAATGCAAGAAAAGGTGGTGTATAGTTTCAGACTCCTTATTACAATGGAAGAACCTATTAGGCATAGTGGAGAATCTCTTTATGAGTTTGTCAATGGTTAGTATGCTCTTGTTCAAAACCAACCAAAGGAAATGGTTGATTTTAGGAGTAAGTTCTTTATACCATATTTTGCTCTAGTCAAAATCACATGGAGTTTCATCTGAGAAAATTGGTACCCAGTTTCCAAGTATTCTCCATCAAAGGAATGGGTCCATATGAACTCATCTTTAGATTGAATCTGACTTATTGGGATGTGGCTAAGAATTCTTTGTATGTCCTCTATAAGATCTTTATGACAAGAAAGATCAGTATTTAGAATCTTCCATTGAATCCTTCCATTAACACAGAATATGTAGACACAAACTTTTTTTCTCGGATATTGTTATAAGGTTTTTTTAAGCCACTCCCAAGATTTATTGTTCTTAAGGATTTGGAAATCAGCCTGAAATCTTCCCAAAATACTATGTCTTCCGTAGTCCCTAGATTCCATCGATGGATCCACAAGGAGAGAGTTTCAAACTTCAAGAAATTTTGAGCTTTTCCTTGATCAAGATATTTATCTCTGATAAGATCAGTCTAGGGTGATCTTCTTTGAGGATCCTCCAACTCATTTTGGAGATGAGGGTAGTGTTCATTGTCTTGATTTTTTTAATCCCTAAGCCACCCACTCTTTTGTTAGTGAAAGCCTTGTCCCAAGCCACTAAATGGAACCTATTTTTCTCCTCGCATGCTACCATAAGAAGCATTTTTCTCCTTAGTACCTATTATCTCGTATGCTTTCAATAACATCAACGGAATGAAGAATAGGGACATGATATAGATAGGGAGGTTTTGCAACATGCTCTTGATTAAGATACATTTTCTAACATTGGAGAGAATGGCTCCCTTTCGGTCCAAATTAGTTTCTTTTGGAACCTATCAAGAAGAGAATTCCAAACATTCAAAGAAAATTTGTTAGTACCTAAGGGAAGACCAAGATAGGTAGTGGGGAGAGATTTTATCTCACAACCCAAGATGTTTGCAATTTTTCTTTGTCTATTGGGAGGGGTATTGAATAAATAGAGGGAGGATTTTTCAAAATTGATCTGTTGACCCGAAGCCTCCTCAGAATTTTTAAGAATGAAATCCATAATCTTAGCTTCAAGAAGAGAAGCTAGAAGAAATATAGTATCATCAACAAATTACTTGATGAGAAACAATGATCTCCAGAGAAGTGGGTTTGCATCCTTTGAGATATCCCAAGGTAATTGCTCTAGTTATGGTACGATTGAGACTATCTACCATTATGATGAAAAGGAGGGGAGAAATAGGGTCTCCTACCTTATACCTCTATTGCTGGAAAATAAACCTACCAAGTGCCATTGACAATGACCGAGAATTTGGGAGTGGAAATGCAAGATCTAATAATATTTCTAAAGTGAGTAGTGAACCCAAATTTCTCCAAAACTTTGTCAAGGAAAAGCTAAGAGATTTTGTAAAAGGATTTATTCATGTCTAACTTAATGACCATGCCAACTTTTTTAAATTTTTCCATCGAATGAATGGTTTCATGAACCATCACAATATTATCCTAGATGATCCTGCCTTTTACAAAACCCCTTGTTGTTTTGAAATAATATTAGGAAGGAACATCAATTCTCATAGTCAATTTTTTTGTAAAGATCTTGTATAAAACATTTGCAAGGCTTATAGGCCTAAAATGTTTAAAGTCCTTGGCCCTAGGTTTCTTAGGAACCAAAACAATGAAAGTGTTATTAATCTCTTTGAGAAGTTTCCTATTCTAAAAATTCATTGGTGCTTTTAGGAGATCCTCAGAGAAAATATCCCAAAAAAATTGATTAAAATTAGCTGAAAACCCATAAGGTCCCGAGGATTTATCCCTTTCCATACGTAAGATCTCCTTTTGTAATTATTCTATGGTGGAATATTTGTTGAGATTGTTAAAGTCTTCTTGATCCACTAGATTAATAGGAATAGAATCAAGCGGTGTACCAACTACCTCTATAGACAAATAAGTATTGTCATTTAGGAGATTTTTGTAAAAACTAAGAGCTTCATCCTTGATGATGTTCTAATCCAAAGTAATTGTGTCGTCATCCAAAGAGACTTCTGAAATCATGTTGTGTGCTTTATGTTTGAGGGTTGTCATATGAAAAAACTTAGTATTTCTGTCACTTTCCTTAAGCCATAAAACCCTAAATTTTTGCCTCTAGAAAGACTCTTCTCTAACACAAAGATTATGAAATTCAAACAAGAGATATTTCTCAAGGATATAATCTTCATGTGACATGCCAATAACTGAAACCCTTTTTCCAACACAGCAAGCTCCTCCTTAACCTATTTCTTTTGGATGAAAACATTTCCAAATACTTTTCTATTCCAGATCTTAACTTTCTTTTTGACATTTTTGATCTTTTGGACAAACCTGAACTATGTTGTGCCTTCCACCTCTAAGCCCCACCATTCCTTGATTCTGTCCTTAATGTCCAGGTGGTCAAACCACATTTTTAAAACTTAAAAGAGGAATGGGAAGGCTTATCGGTGTTAAGTATACTAAGCACAATAGGGTTATGATCTGAACCAATTCTAGGAAGAGAAGAAAGGTGGAAGCCTTGGGACAAAATCCAATTAGTAGAAATAATGTCATGGTCAAGCCACACTTGAATGTGCTCATCTCCTAATCTCTTATTAGACTAATTATAATTATTTCCATTGAACTCTATATCAAAGAGGTTACAAGAAGAAATGAAATTAGCTAAATCATCCATCCCATAATATATTCGGAGGAAAACCCTTTTTCAGCTAGAGAAAGAGGAGTGTTAAAATCCCCCATGACCATCCAATGTAAGTGATCACAATTAGCTCGAAAACTTTTTAGATCTTTCCAAAGTTTCCTTCTACCATGGAGAGTATTAGGAGCATATATAATAGAAAGGATCCAAAAATTAAGCTATCAGGAATTTGAAATGCAACAACAAGGTGATAAGATGAGGAGAAGATCACTTTACTAGTTACTAAGGCAGGGTCCCAAAGGACAATAATGCCTTCGATGCCCCTCTAGAATCAACAGATGTCCACTTAGCTTTTTTCCAAATATTTTTGCTATAAGTATTCATTGCTTCAGAGTTCATCTTGGTTTCTTGGATCGTCATAATGGTGGGTCTACAAGTTTTTCTTAATTCCTTAAGAGTGTGTTGTTTTCCACCCCCATTAAGGCCTCTGATGTTCCAAGAGATAAATTTTATTGGAAAAAGTGGGGGATATGTTTTCCGATGGTCCAAAGTGGATTGGGTTCCATACATAAGATCTTTATTGGTTTCCTTTTTCCTCCGATCATTATTTGTTGGTATACCCTTTGTGGTACTAACCCTTGTATTAGCTTGTCTCTTAGAAGATCTAGTACTCCTAGAACAAAAAGCTACCCAATTTCCATGTGACTTTTTTGTCATAGAACAAGGCATCAAGGACATCTTCAAAGCCTTTAGATTTTCGAGTTTTGGCTTTGATAAGTGATTATCCTCACATTATTAATTAACTTAATTACTTTAATTAAGTTAATTTACACCTCACCTAGCCACATCACCTAGACACCTCACCATGGACTTATTCCTAGCCTATTAATTAACTAAGATTGAGTCTCTACTTATCTTAAACAATTGGGACTCTTTCAAACCCTAAAATTAAATTCCTATTCCTTCTCCAACAACACTCCCACTTATCTAAGCGCCAACCCTCACTTGAGACCTGATTAGCAATCAAGATCACACAAAACATAGTAAAGATCAGGCTATTTTTGGTAACTTTGACTAATTCACCCTAACCAACACCATTTTATCCTCACCAATCATCATCACCTAAACCACCATCGGTTCCTTTATATACAATTTTACAACTCTTTACATGGGTTGGTCATTCAGTTTTGGGAATTCTATTGCAATCAAGTGTGAGTCTCAAATCCATTCCTGCATCCAAACGATGATGACACACCACCAGAGTGCAACACAAGCAACATGTTCTCTTCCAGAGCATGTTGGAGTATCCACGGGAACACACAAGTTGCACTGCACGGCACTAAACCAACCATCACCTCACCTATCAACCACCAACCACCTTCATTCACAAGATCTTCATAACAATAAGTAAGTAACATGGTTTTCATCATTTGTGCTTACTTTATTGTAGATATTTTACTTCTTTCAATATTTCCATTTTTGTTATTACCCGAATATCTCCATCTTCCCACCAATCCACCTACCCAACCATTTCAAGTCTTTCCACCTTTCTTAACCTCTTCCTCTTGCATTCCTGAGTCTTCTTAGCCATATTACAAGCCTAACCACACCTTCCTCACTCTCTTGCAAATCACAGAGAGGCCCAAAATCCATTTTTATTAAGTTATTACCCATTTCCCCTACCGACGTCGGTTTACCCTACCACCATCGGTTTCACCCTATACTGGGCATCGTCACCACCGACATATCGATCTTTGTGTCATTTTATACCCTCTGACCAAAAGCCTTCAATTCAACCAAAACCAACCCAGACCTCACCTGATCAGTCCTAGACCCTTTATCAGACCTCTTCAAACCTGTAAAAAACCCAAAACTAACAACCTACCAAACCTCTTGGATCTAATCGTAACTTTTCTGTTAGATTAGATTTACTTATTGTATTAGAGAGATACCTAAATCATACAACTATAGTAGGATTTCCTTATTTCATGGTATTTTTGCATTAAATTGTATTTGAAAGTGGATTGACAACCTTCTAGGAAGCACCTCACTTCTTCTGGATCTAGCACTCACTAGGTAGTCCACTAACCTATATTATTAATGTTATTTTGTGGTCTTGTTGTGTTTCTTATAGTCATTCCTCCTAGCCAAAGGGAATCTCTCCATGATCAATCTTGGATCAAAATTCAACAACACATGCATTCTACCTTCGACCTTTGATTTTACAAGTATTCCTCCTAACCTCTTACCTTATCTATTTTACGCAAACTATTCGGTGAAACATTTTGGCATGCCTGGTGGGACCCTTGTTGGGTTTTGTTGCATTTGTTCATTTTTAGGGAAAAATCTTGTGTGTCTATTTCATTTGAAACAAGTTCACATTAAGCTTCTTCTCTAGAAACATTCTCTTCTTCTAATTGTCTCAGTGACATTTGTCTTTTGGGATTAAAAATAACTCTTCTTTCATTTCTTGTATTTCATCTAGTGAAAGTCATACTCTTTACCCCTTCATAATTTTTTCTCATCAAATATAATTTGTGGATTTGGGTTTAAAATATTTGCATCTCATTTATATATGTTGCATTATAGCTCATTTAAATTGTGGGCAACCTATATGCTGAAGTCATGACCAGCTGATGGTTGAAAAATTGAACCATAGCTCACATTTTTTCACACTCTCTCTCTACCAAACCACTAAAACAAACTACACATTTCTTAAACAACATATTTCCTAGAAGAAGTTGTCAATGATCACATGATCAGAGGATTGACAGTGGGCTCTAGCTGGTTTTCTAGCCAGTCATCATATCAGAGTAGGGCCTCGAGTACTACAAAGTATATATTGGGGACACCACACCAAAACTTACCTAAAACCAACCATAGTTGTCAGTTTCATAGGGCACCTTCGGTAACCAAAAATCTATTCTATTCACAAGTCATTCCTAAATGGCATAAGCCACAACATAAAATCTACATCATAGGATTTCATGTTTTGCTAGCTTTTTCTTGATTTGTGTTTTGAGGTGTGAGTTTGTTTTCTTCATTTTTTTCTCTCCTACATACTCCACAATCATAGTTGGTGTATTCTCGACTATTTTTGAGTGTGTTAGGACTAATCATTTCCATACTCGGTCTCTGAGTTGGTCTTTTTATTTGACCTAAATCACCAAAAATTCACTTTTTCCATTTTTCATAGATTTCACATAATCGGTGTCGGTCCAATGACCACCATCGGTTTCATCATCTCACCACATCCATCGTTCACTTCACCATTGTTATTCATCCGATTTTTTTATGTTATTTTTTTGGTCATTTTACCAAAGTAGCATTCAATCTATATTTATTTTCTTTTTATGACTTCCTCTGTCACTTTACTATATCTCTGAGTCTTTGATATTACCTTTAGAGTCCAGTTCTACTTCATCTTCATCATTTATTGCCATATTTGCAAATCTTTCATTTCTCCACAATAACCGACATCGGTCTAGCTAACCAGTGGTGGTTACCCTCTCATACCATATCGGTTACCCAACCGATCGGGTCTCTGTGTTCTAATTTTTCAATCAAAACAATGATCAAATCACACCTTTTAGACCCATTTTTCTCCATTCTTTTTATGTTTTACATCATCAACAAGGCTTAGATCACCCATTCTATTGTCATTCACATGGTTTTGACTCATAGACAAGCCAATGCTCTCATGTTTCACATGCTAGCCAACCTCTTCCACCTATCCCATCACCCCCTTCCATCTCATCACCTATGGACCCCAATCAGTCTCTTACCATACCCACTGGTGATGAGGAGTTTGTGAGACTCCTTGATCAAAACCCCACCACTCTGCAGTATTACCTTGCTCATTCATCTACCCACGATTCATCGGGAAGGTAGCTTGTATATGGCATGCATGTGTCCATTCCTCCTACTCTCACACCCACTTTTGCATCAGCTACTACTAGTGTAGCCTTAGCCTCTTCCACCTTACCACCTGTGGTTTCCCATCTTGACCCTACATCATCGATATCTGTTGCACCTATGACATCTATCATCACCTTCGACATCTGTAGTCCCTACGACATGTCCACCATGCCTTCATCAACATCAACCACCCTTAGTATAGGTCTATCTATGTCCTCCACTTCTCATATACCTATTGCATCTCAGCCACCACTGGTGTGTCGAAACCCATACTCCCTTCCAAAACCTTGTCCTCTCCATCCCATAGTCTCTTCCTCTAATTTCTACGAGAGTCTTTACATCCACCCCACCTACCTACACCTATCACCAACAACCCCCTATTTCATCTACCACTTATTCAGGTACTTTCCCTCTACATCTATTCCATCCTATGTTCCTTCATCACAATTTTCATACTCGGCACCACCACATACTGGGATGTCATCCATCATCATACCCACCTTATCTACCCCCTTATACTATAGGGGGTGCCCCATCATCACAACCTACCAATGATCTTATCAAAATGATGATGGAAAGATGCAAGACATTAGAAGCATCTATCTCTCGACTCACGTAACTCTCTGACATATGATGAGATTTGCAATGATCCCATTCACCCATCCATTTTGATTCATCCATACCCTTCCCATTGGGAAATGCCTAAATTCAACAATTCAATAAAAAAGAAGACCCACAACAACACTTGCAGGTCTTTTAAACATGTGTGTTATCTAATCACTCACGATGATGCTTTTCTCTTATGGACATTCCCAATGTCCTTGATGGGACCAACTTTAGATTGGTATAGTGCTCTACCCAGGCACTCCATCTTTTCATTTAATCAGGTAGCTCAAGATTTTCTAGACCACTTTTCTATCAACATTGTCAAGAAGGTCACCATGACCGACTTGTATGTGACACACCAATATGAAGATGAATCTATCACATATTTTTCACTCATTGGTGGAGCTTGATCAACCAACTCACATTCCAATTACCTCAGATGGAGTTGATAGAGTTGTTCACTAGAGCTTGTGCTAGACACATCTCACCAACTCTCCAAGTTCAAACCTTCCACATGTTTGATGAGGCATTCACCATGGCCTAAAACTTGAAATTGTGCCATTGAAGAGAAGAAGATATAATTACATAACAAGAATGTGTGTTTAAATCAAATGATACCTCTTCTTCTTCCAAACCACAAAATAATTATTCTAAAGAAAAGGATCTTCCAATGTAGTAGTTTTGAAATTTGGCCCATCTCATCCATCCAACCAATCAAAACCTTCTTCCAACCTTTCTCTTGTTTAGGATTTTTAGTTCAAGTGGGAGCAATGAAAATATACTCCCATAGGAGAACCCTACTCTTCAGTTTTAGAAAAACTTCTAAAATCTGAGCAATCACTCTTCCACCCATCAAACCACATACTTGGTTTTGACCCTTCTCATCTTGTGCCTATATGGTATAAAGAAAATGATTACTATAACTATCATCACGTTAGAGGTCATAATGATGGTAATAATTGTATAACTTTCAAAAACATCATCCAAGAAATGTTAGATAATGGAGATCTCATCTTGGATAACCCTAACGCACCAATAATCTAATCAGACCCTTCACATATCTTCAAGAATTCATTCCCAAATCACACCCCATCATCTAACCAAACCGGTGAAACTTTGACCAATGATAATAACATTCATGAGGTTCATGTCATTTTTGACATCATACCAGCTCTTCTTCTCAATTTCCTCCCATTCCATCTATCGAGGAGATTCTTGCATGAGATCCTTCATCCACGGAGGGACCTATTTCATCTACTCCTCTACCCATGGAGGAGTCTCCCTTATCTTCTCCTCCACCCATGGAGGATTCCACCATATCTGTCGATGCATTTTCCCCACTCACCTCTCAACCTTGATGAACAACCCGTAATACTTACTCTTCTACCCATGGGAGAGTCATGCTTACCTTCTTCTTCACCAAAAGAAGAACCTACCTCATCCAAATTTCCTTCTCCCCTACCCACAGGGGTCCATTAGTAGTGTCCCTTCCTATTGGTGATAATTCTCCACTTGGATTTCAAGGATCTTGTTGATCTTCTCTCATCTCTTCTACCCACAAGAGTCTAAAGCCAACCATTTCCTATCTCACAACATTCTTTATAGGGATTACTACCAAATCAACATCATCCTCCCCTACATCGGTGTCATTCTCACATTTGGCTGACCACTTGGATTATGTTGATAATTCCATGCTTTGGGGATGCCTTTGACTTCTGTCTCAACTCAAATGCAGATGTTGTTCCACTGACACTTCCATGATCTATCCAAAGGTGTTTTAAAAACCAAACCCACCATGCCCATGCCAGTTGTAGCTACCCCTTCTTCATCACCCTCACCCACACCTAAACCTTTACCATCAAATGAAATTTTTCCTATGCCTAAAACCCTACCTACACCTATATCTTCCTCTCATCCAGACCCATTACCACATTAGGGAGTCATGCGACATCAAGCCTAGTCCATCCTCCTGTCAAACTAGATTTAGCCATGTCCTCACAAGCCATTGTAAAATACTATTCCCCACCTAAGAGGAAGACCCAACCTCTTAGGCCACATACACTTTCACCCACTACCCCTCTGTCACCTTCACCACTTCCATCTATCCTAGGTCCCCACCCATCAACCTTGGTCAAGCAACCTCCTACCCAAGGTAAACCAAAAACACAACAGCCCACCTCCTCATCATGATCCTCTGTTCCACCCAAATTACCTACACATCCTACACCTTCATTGTCACCTACATCCTTTCTACCTCCTATACCTACACCACTTCTTGTATCCTCATCATTACCCATGTCATTCCCTTCTCTCAACCAGTCCCTTCCACATTTCCTCTTACCACCACCTTCACCACACCTCCATTATCACCTTGGCTAACCCATCCCCTTCCACCATCTGCCTTCCCTTCTACATCATGCACTCCTTCTTCTTCTGCACCTTTACCCAAGAAGGTGCAACCAAAAACCCAAAACCCCACTACCTTCCAAAGAGGTAGTTAAACCTACACCACCTCCAACAACTAGTTCACCTACTACACCTTTACCCAAGAAGGTGCAACCAAACCCAAAACCATACTATCTACCAAACAAGTAGTCAAACTTACTCAACCTCTAATTCCACCTCTAGTGATGCCTCTCCACAAAAATTCACCCACACTTCCATCCAGACCCACACTTACTTCACATTGTGATCCATTGGCAGGTCTTACACCAACATCTTAGCTAACCTTTTGGAAACCTCTGTCATCACATTGCCACCACTTAGACCTTATGACCCACTCAAACCTAAACCAAAGGGTTTGATGATACCAAAATTTGTGCTTACCATCATGTGTCAGGGCATGATGTGGAAAATTGTAAGGCTCTTAAGACTATTCTTCTCCAACTATGTCCTCTCAAAAAACTTTGATGATGATGATCTTTTAGATGAGGACCCTATTCCACCTACACCTATCACCACACACCTCATCCCATTACCTATTCAATGACCTCCATCTCCACCTCCATAACCCTTTTATCCTCCTCCAACATTTGAGATCAATATGGTCCACACAGAGAGCTAGCCAAACCTCCACCAAAATGCCAATGTGCACACATTTCTTTCACAAAACCATTATATTCCCTCACCATATTTTTTCCCATCTTATCACTACACCTTTCATGACTCACCTTCTCCTTCACCATATCAATATGGTTCAAGTTTCCACTCAGCCTAGAAGGACAAAGGAAAGGAGAAAACAACCTCATCCACTACTCCTTTACCCAACATTCCATCTACTTACCTACACCAAAAATCACCATCCATGGACCCACATACCCTATTTCTAATGGGGTTTCCCATCATATAATGCTTAAACAATTACACCAATCTCCTCTCAAAATGTCTTTGTATGACCTCATCCAAACCTCTAAGTCTCATCATCAGGCCCTCATTGAGGTCCTACAATCTATTGAGGTTCTACCTAATGACCCTACACTGTTGCATCCATTATCACTCCTCACCATGTTTCCTCTCTCACCACTTCACCCCCTTCCTCTTCTCTCACTACCACTCATCAAGTAGCCACTCTCAGTTTCTCTGATGATGAGATTATACCTCTCCAATCGGATGATCCTAACCCCACCCTATTCATTTTTACCATCTACATTGATAATATATGTGTTTGATGCATTATGATCGATGGAGGTGCCAATATCAACATCATTTCCTCCCATGCATATAACCAAATGTGCATCCTTCCAATTACATGCATAATAACCTAGTTATGTTGTGTTCATTTAATGATGCCATGACTTCCACCCTTGCACCATCATTCTCCACATTTATGTGGGCCCCCATACCATTCTTGAATTATTCTATGTCTTAGAGGGGGAATTCTAGTACAACTTGTTGTTTGGCCAACCTTGGATTCATGCATGGGTTGTGTTCCTTCAACCTTACACTGTTGTTTAAAATTTGAACATGAAGGACAACAACTACACCATCTCAACCGATCCTTCACCATTTAAAACCTATAACATGCTCTACTAACCTAATGATGTCCTTATCCCAGTTAAGGCATCTACCACCACTGCCACTTCTTCTTCAGCCACTATCCTCATCCACCACTTCTCTACCACTACATCTTTTTCACAACTTTACTACACCTCATCCACCACTTCTACCACTACATCTTCCACAACTAACTCCTCTATTCCCACTATTTCTACATTTCTACAGCTGACCCATCAACCAACCCATCTACTTCTCAAACATCCAATGCTTCTTCTTCTATCCATCCAGTTGATTCATCCATTCCCACTACCCACATACCAACTACCTGATCCCTTAGAAGGTGTTTTTCAATGCCTCACTCTGGGGAGTACCACCTTTATAACATTGACACATTCCTTACTCCTCAAGAGTATGGTAACCTTCACCAACATCCCCACTATGATCACCATGTAGGAAAATTTTCCCCTATGGTCCTCCCCACCTTCACACTAACTTAACGTATGGGGGACTTGATGCTTCTACCTACTCACCCGAGCCACCTTCCCAAACTTGACCATTTTCCTCCTCGACCTTCAATCTCTCACCACCAACTGCCACTTCACCCACACCTTCCTCCATCATTGCATGCTTGGAAGGGCTTTGGATTTGGTTTCTATGAACAAGGCCTCCCATATTATCATTCCTTGCACCACTCATAAGCATAAAGACCATAGTGGTATTGGATTTTCCAAACCACCTTCCAAGAAGGCCCAAGTTGAACTCATTGAGGATGATAAACCTTCCCCACCCCATTCACCTACCTCACCACCTTCACCTACAGAGTCTATGGATCCAAAATCCATTCCTCCTAACTTTTTTTTTTCATGAACACCATTTCCCTGGGACCTCTACTTATCAACATGATGGCGAGGCTCCCTCTTCTCTTCCTTCATATATCCTGACATGATCGATGATGATACACCTTACTATTAATGTCATTCAATGTTAGGATGATGATTCTATTCTCACCTACCTTGGTGTGGAAGATTCTTATATTCACTAGTCATTACCTTCTGAGACACAAACCATGTTGAATGAATCGACCATCAAAATCAACATTCACACTCAGGATGACCCACACATTCTAAAAATAGGCCAATCTTTAGATGTTGTTGAACATGAAGCTTTCACTTCTTTCCTCTTGGGATCATAGCAACAATTTTTCTTGGTCCTACATTGATATGCCCAAGTATTGACCCAAACATTGTGGTCCACAATATCGTAACCATTCTAATGCCAAACCCATGAAATAAAAGCTGTGAAAAATGCATCCTCATTTCCCTTCTTGTCAAAGAAGAACTCTAGTGCCTCCTTTTTTTGTTTCCTTCATTCTACCCATTGATTATCCCCAATGGATCTCTAACATTGTTCTGTCACAAAAGTGACAAGGGGACTCCACATTTGCATGGATTTCCATGACCTTAACTTGGCTTTCCCCAAAGATGAATTTTCCTCTACCTAGTATTGACCAACTAGTTGATCTCACCACCACCATGAGATGTTATCACTCATGGATGGTTTCTCGGGTTATAACCAAATATTACTCACCTGGAAGATCAACACAAAACCACCTTCATCACTCCTTGGGGACCTTCTACTATCGTGTCATGCCCTTTGGCCTTAAAAATGTTGGTGCTACATATCAACGGGCTATGACTTATATCTTTCATGACATCATGCATAACATATTGGAAGATTACGTTGATGATATTCTTTCCAAATCCAAACATCGGGCCAAACACCTTGCAGTCCTTAAGGTTTTCTTTGACCATCTCATCAAATACTATGTTTTCCTTCAACCTAAGAAGTGTCTTTGTTGTTCTCTCGGGAAAGCTCCTTGGTTTTATCATTTCTTTGTGTGGCATTGAAGTTGATCCCACTAAAATCAAGGCTATTCTCGAGATGCCTCCACCTACTAACCTTTGTCAACTTCATAGTTTGCAAGGAAAGTTGCAATCTATTCATCACTTTATTTCTCATCTTTCAACCATTTGCCATCCATTTCATCATCTTCTCAAAAGGATGTCTCCTTCAAATGGGATGATGAATGCCAAAAATCCTTTGATGCCTTAAAAAATACCTCCTCCAACCACCTATGCTCATTCCACCTAAGGATGACCAACCATTTTACCTTTACATTTCTACCACTGATCATTCCTGGGTGTCATGCTCACTCATCATGATGAGCAACACAAGGAGAAAGTGGTTTATTATATAAGTCCATACGCTTTTAGACTACAAGACTAGATATACTCACACCAAAAAAAAATTTCCTAGCCTTAGTATTTTTTTTCACCACTAAACTTTTCCATTACCTACTCAACCACAAAACCTTTGTTATCACCAATACTGACCCCTTACATTACATGTATGCTAAGCCTTACCAACATCAATGTGTTGCACATTGGCTCATGCTTCTTGTAGACCTAGATCTCAAATTCATCCATCAAAAATTCTATCAAAGGAAAAACCATTGTTGACCAACTCGCAGATGCACCTCTCTCAGAAACCAATCTTCTAACTTTGACTTCCCTGATGAATCCATTACTACCTCTCCTGGATGATACCATTTACCAGATGACCTTATTCTTTGATGGTTCCAAATGTCAACATGGGGGTGGTGTAGGAGTTATCCTCATTCCTCTTGATGGTGAGCCTATGCCATTATCTTTCAAACTAGATTTTGATTATACTAACAATATCACCAAATATGAAGCACTCATGTTAGGTATTCAAACCACCATAACCTTAGATGTTAAATCAATTAATATCTTTGGTGACTCTCAATTGGTTTTGAACCAAGTTCAATGGTATATACCAATGTCATAACGAGATACTTCAAAAGTATAAACATCATGTTGACATGATTTTGACTACCTTTGACCATTATGAACTTCAAACCACCCTATGTTCCACTAACAAATTCAAGACACCATGGCTTGTCTCACTTCTCAAATACCCACTTTTCCCTCTTGAATTGAAAATATTTGTCACATTATAAAGGTTTCAATCACCTTCTTATCTATTTTGAGACGTTAAATTTGTAGGAAAATTTAAACCGACCCACGTGACCTTTGGTATAAGTAGTTTGATTGACTACCTTTCCCTTTCAATTCTACCTCCATATCTTACTCATGCAATGGACAAGAGCCTTCCTCAAAAGTGTCTCTCATATGTCATCATGGGTGGTCTTCTCTATAAATGTGGCTTTGATGGTATCCTCTTACGATGCCTTACAAGTTCTGAAATCCCATACACCATCAAGGAAGTTCACGATGGGATTTGTGGAGGTCATTTCAGTGGCTTCATTATCACTAAGTGCATCCTTCACCTCAGCTATTACTAGCCAACCCTAAACCAAGATTGTTGTGACTATGTCAAATGTTGTGTGAAATGTTAGCAACATGTTAATCTTCATCACACCCCTAGTCATGCCTTATAAGTCACATGAGACCTTTGGCCTTTCTCTCAATGGGGTTTGGATCTTGTCGAGAGATTAACCCTCATTCTTCCCAATGTCATCAATGGATTATTACACTACCAATATTACACTAAATGGGTGGAAGTCATACCTCTCATTTCTAAAAAAGCTAAGAAAATATGTGAATTCATCAACCATCACATCATTTTTCACTTTGGTGTTCCTCACCACCTCATCATTGATAATGGAAAACAATTCAAAAAAAAACCCTACGGAAACTCTGTGATGCCTTTGGCATTCAACTCAATTTTTTTCACCTTATTATCCTCAAACAAATGGCTAAGCTGAATCGAACTAACAAAACCCTAAACAAAATTCTTATGAAAGTGGTTGATGATATTGGTAAGGATTGGCACACGCACATTCCTTTTTCCTTATGGGCTTATCACATTAGTATTCACCTCAATTGATGCCACACTTTTCTCTTTGGTCTAGGGTACAAAGGTTGTCTTGCCTCTCAAAGTCCAAATTCCATCTCTTTGTATCTTACTCAAAGATATGCTCAATGATGATGATTTTTTCCAAGACCATTTGGCAAAGCTTGAGTTATTAGATGAAATTCATCAAAATGCTCGATCACCTTCAAATATACCAAAATGTATCAAATGTTCCTACGATAAATGTGTCCAAGAACGAACCTTTAAGGTCAATGATTTCATCCTGAAGGAAAATCAACATGTAACTAAACATGAGAAAAGTAAATGGGGAAAGTTGGCTCCTAATTGCTTGGACCCTATATCGTTACTCATGCCTATGGATCGGTGCTTATCGTTTATCTTCCCTCAAAGGTAAACCCGAACCTGATCCCCTCAATGCCTTGCATCTTTGACCATTCTATTTTTGAATCAAGTCCTATATCACCTTATGTCTATTAAATGCTCATCCCTTGAGCAACATTCACCTTCCACTTACCTATTTTAAGGATCAACGACTAAACAAGAATCATGTGATTATCTATCACCTTTCAGCCTTATCTTCAATATGAGTACCATGGCTCTACTCATGGCATGATTCTCATGGATACTTTTCATCCTTTTCAAGATGGAATCCCATGGTCATTCATCACTTAAAACCTTTCTTTTATAGCTAACCTCTATGTGTTATGGTTTTCCTTCATAAAAGAATCATATACTCCTTTATAGTCTTGTTCATGACCTAAAAGTTCAAAAGTAATATATGGGATTTTTAAATTCAAATCCTTGATTCAAACTTCTAGAAAATAGATGAATCCCTCAAAAAGGACATCTATCTTTCTATCTTGCTACTATAAATAGACTGCTCCCTCAAAGGACAACTATACAAAGCTAGCCATATTGTATGTAGTCTATCCAAAAAGAAGACTATTTCTACAAAATAAAAATTAAAATATTCTAAAGCTTCCCACATCGATCAAATTCATGAATACCTCAAGGATTCATTCTATTTATCCCACATAGACTTCCCACATTGATTATTCTATCAAACAAAAGCAAAAATAAAATACAAAAATCAAGAGAAGTATAACTTTTTGTTGTGGACTTGCCTATTTCAGTTTTAGGTATCTTGCGAGAAGAGGTATTGTTCAAAGAAACATAATATTTTGATAAGGAGAAAAACACAAAGAATATATGCATGGGAACAAGGCGCACTTGAAGGCGCACAAGGATAGGGAAGGAAACATGTCTTTGGGACAAGCTAATTCGAGACTTAGCAATTTTCATGGATGTGAGATATTTTTGGAAAATAGCGTGTGGAGAACACATTGTGATGAAGACTTGCATGACATGCAAATGTTATTTTGAGAACGAGCGTCTGATAAGCGCCATGTATGAGTTCAAGATAATAATAGAATTATGTCTTCCTCGTTAACTATAGGATGTATATGGTCTACACCGATATCGGTTGAGAGAATGGCACGGTGTGAGGAAGGAAGACACCCTAAGTAGCTGCGTCTGAGAGATACAATGGACCTAGGTGAGGGAAGGAATCGGTGATTTGGCGAAGCCACACATTGACTTCGAGGATGGGAGAATCAACCTTGAAGCCCTACGGGATTTCATCACAGAAGATAGTGTTAAGTCGGATTATATCAAGTATGTGGTCAAGAAAAATTGAAGTCTTGCAAATAGTTCTCAAGTGAATGCAGGGATGCTCTAAGTAGAAACACGTGGTCTCCGAGGCTCCTATTCCCGGTTAGCCTGGCTAGTGAAGGCTCGGGTAAGGAGGACCCTAGTGGGTTCGTGAGCAGCAAATAGCAAAAGGGTAGGTTGGGGTTTAGTCCCATCAATGCCAAATAGAACATCGTAACCTTCAAAGATGTAATCCAAATCTAAACCTAGACTGGAAAGCTCACATGCTTATATAGTGGATTTTGCTTTGAGGAGATGCCTACGGTTTTCCTAGATAACTTTTTGGTAGGTGCTCATCTGCAAACCCTATTGCATATGGCTATCATTGGCTGATTTAATGGTATGTGGCCGGCAGCCACCGATCTCACTCAATGGGTGCATGAAAACTGGACCAAACAATGCGAAATCTCTTTTTGCTCAAAGGGCTTTTTTGTGGTTCAATTTGAGAAAGAGGAGGATTATAATAAATGTATTTCGGATGGTCCGTGGTTTTGGGGAAGCGCAGGTTTGTTTCTCACACCTTGGTTCCCTAATTTCAATCCAAATACCCTCTCGGTATCCAAAATGCTTGTATGGGTTCAGCTTCTAAATCTTCCTCTACATTTCTGGTATGCCCTAGAGGATATTGGTAATGTACTTGGCAGATTTTTAAAAATTGATCACACTAGAGTAGTGTTGGGGATCTGTACCTTCACTAGATTATATGCAAAAATTGATCTTAGCAAGGGTTTTCTAGATAAGATTCATTTGAAAATGGGTAACATGTTGCATGTGCAATCTTTGGATTATGAAAACACACCCTTTTGATGTCATATCTATAGGAACACAGGTCACTTGCAGGTTGATTTCCCAATGGGCAAGTAGAAGGGTTCTCAAAGGAAAAATAATTAGTCATCTGGCCATGGTTGGAGTAGTTCATCTCCTTTTCTTAACCGAGAGGAAGCTGCAAAATCAACACAAGGAGGCAACCATCAAACAGAATTGAAAGAAAGATCATAGCAGTAAGAAAAAAGCAAGGAAATTGTTAGAGCTAAGCATGGTCATGCTTTTGACTCTTCAGATAAATCAGATTCTAAACAAGAGCCTAATCTTGATTGTGCTTGAATCCCCGTAGTATGCAAATGGTGCTAATTTCAAATTCAAAGCCCATGGAAAGAGGTGAAAAGAAAAATAGCAAAAGGGGCATTTTGTGAATCTCCATAGTTATTACTCCTTGCATAAAGAGGGGTAGTTGTTGGATTCCCCCTCTTTTTGTTAGATTGGGTTGTTGTTTTGGGCCATTTGGTTTTTGTTTGATTTTTTTATGTCTAGTTTCTCTTGTTATCGTGCTTGGGTCCCTTAACCCTCTGGTTCATAGCTCCGGTCAAAATCATTTGTCAATTAAAAAAACACTATAGGATGTCTATCATTAGCGCACTTGCATGTGTGCATGTTAATGTAAAGGCACATGGCTATTATTAGCATGCGACCTATTTTGGGAAGTGCATAGGCGGTGAAGGGAAAGTCCCCACCCCTATAAGTATGTATTGAACTATGTAGTTTAGTAGTATTGAATTATTGTAGAGTTATGTTGTTAGATCTGATGTGTGCATGACTTATGGTGATGCTTTGTAATGTAATAAGCTTCTATGTATTACAATGTTTAATGTAATGGAGTATATTGGATGGATAATGGTTTTAAACATGACTATAATTGGTTCTTGTATGGTTAATCTTATTATAGTTATTGTTTAATTCATGATTCTCTAAGATCTAGATCTGGAATATGCTCTATGGAATGTTTATGGTTATTTATGGTTCTGAATATGTTGTATCTTCATCACACTAACATCCTACATAAGCAACTCTAAAGAGGGGCCTAGTACCTTTGCATGCTTGAGATGAGCACTCATCTCAAAGTGCGGGTGATGTGCTAGTGAGCCCGGGTTTTATATAGTAAAGTCTAGGCTACATCATTGGTTTTGTTTTCGGGACCTCTTTTTCAGTTGTTTTCAAGATGTTTTGTGATGAAGACGTACGGTTGGCCTTAGAAAGTGTTGAGGAGTGGATGAAGGATCTGGAAGAAGGATCCGGAAGAAGAGTACGCTCGAGGTTTAAAAATGGATCTAAGTTTGACGCACGCGTGTGGGTGGAGCAAAATTTGTATGACTGTTTGTATGAGAGCTTCTTTGTTATCTTTCCGGTAGAGTTATACGAGTGGCTGGTTACTTATGCATCTAAAAGGAATTGGAGGTATCACACACTTGTCTAGATGCAGGAAGAATTTTAGACCCTTTATGATGCTGATCTGATTTGGATGCAGGGTGTGGATACTTGGTTCCATGTTGTTTTGAATAGCTATACTTTGGAGTACTTAATTTCCACTTACTCTTTCCTGGAGGTAGTTGAGTTCCAATTTTTACTTTATCCTAGGGGAACTGATTTGCAAGGCATTCCACTAGGAATCAAAATCTTCATGGTAACCCTGAACTTGGAAGAAAACCAATGGCTAGCTAAAACCCACCATGCCCGGGGGTAGGAATAGGTTTGGTGAAAGATGGTAGACCTAGCAGTAGAGAGGAATAGAGAAGAAAGGTGGAATAAGTATAATGAGGCATGTGAGAGGGAGGTAGAGAGTCAGTGTGATATTGCAGAGTGGATGGCATTGAGGAGAGAGATGGCTCATGAAGGATTTGAAGCTCACACAGAAGGTGTAGATCCAGAGCATCTGGAACTCCCCCATTTGGGAAAGCATAATATGGAACCCTCCTCAGCCTCACATGGGAGCGTGCCAGTAGAGACAACCTAGGCCACGGGTGCGCATTTGAATCTATCTAGCAACATAGCCCTTGTGCATGGATTTTCAAGATCTAGTACAATTAGTATTTAACAAGCTAGTTTGGGAAGTAGAAAAGCAAGAGTAAGTCAGATAACAAGTACATCTATGACAAGGAAATATCTTCTTTATTGTTTGGAGGTACCTTTTTAGGCACATTGTCAGCATAGAACTCAAGCACATAGAATTTTGGACTCACTTATGGGAGTAGTACCACTTCGCAGACTATAGGAGTTCAGTTTAGTACCACTATTGGGACACATGGTAGTACATCCACTGGTCTACTTTCGGCTACAAGTGGAGGATCAGGGGGTATAGGTGGCTCTAGCTCTGGTGGATCTGGTGGTTCTGGAGGCAAAGGTAACATAGGAGGTTCTAGATCATGTGGGCAGGGTCCGCACCAACCCTAGAATATTTACATGGAGATGTCTCTTTGTCTTCTAGAGTATAGGGGCATAGAAGATGTTGTTAAACACGTGCACATGTGTGAGATATTATGGTGTGAAAAATGAGTTATGGCTTCGAGTGCAAGGCCGGTCAATTTATAACTACATTGTAGGGATGTACACATAGTTGGTACATGAAGTTTGACCCTGATCAGACTTGCGTAGATTATGAAGCATTAAAGGATGCTTTCCTTAAGGAGTTTCGTATCCCTGATTTTGAGTAGAATAGTATAAGTGCACTCAAGGATATTAAACAGGGCACTACTGAGAGCGTTCAGGAATATGATGCCCATTTCAAGACATTGTTATCTAAAATTTCTTATGATATTCATGCAAGCTAGCATTCATAGTGGTTTTTTGGGGGCTTGATCACACCTTTTAGGAGGTCATTGTCACATAAGACATATACATACTAACACAAAGCACTTGAAGCATCTTTGCACGTTGAGGCAGTTGGAAGTATAGACACTGGAATAAGCCCAATCCTGGAAGCACATATTGCAACTATGGAAAAATAGTTGTAGAAACTATCAGCCAATTCAGCTCATGAGAAACGCATTGGAATTTGGTGTACCGATTGTGAAGCGGAATGACACACTAAGGATAGTTGTCCCTCACATATCGAATGTGCACTCATTATTGTTGGGATCATGAGATATGTCATTTGGACCATGATTTCATCAAATTCCCATTATTACAATGCGCAATAAGGAAGAATGTATCTTGTTATTGTAAAAAAAATTGGTCCATGACTCACGATACAGAAGACTGTAGGTTGATTGGTTAGATCCATGATGTCATTGAAATTTTTGTGTGAATGATGGAGTATCAAATAAATCTAAAGGAAAAGTGAGTAAATGATCATGACCACGCTGCCGTGCTATGATCAAAATAAAGGGTGCTTTGAAGGATGTCATGGCAGGAGGTCGAGGATATCATGGTGGATTCGAGGGCCAGGCCATGGTGGTGGATGAGGTGAGTTCCCTCGCGGAACATTCTTTACATGCAGATCTCCTAAACACTACAGGGTGAATGTCCTTAGAATATTACCTATTCTTTTTTTGGGAAGGATCATAACTATAAAGAATGCCCGAACTTGTATGATCATCTTAGCAAGTAGCATAAATAGGAGAACAAGGGTGTGGGGATGGTTAGAATATAACGCCTGTGTGGAAAATCGGTGGATACCAAAGCTGGCACTATAACTTGAGGTATTACCTGTGAATATTACTACACATGCTGAAGTTGCACATACTAGAGAGGAATTACAGTAGAATCCTACCATCACCAAGGAGGAAGTTTTACATGTAAGGTACCCAAATCCTGCACATCAGAAGGAGGTTTATCAAGAAACCATGGAGGTACTCAAAAATATTCAGGGTGAAATATAGTGTTTAAAGGAACAATCATGGAAGTTAGAACAAAAGAAGGCAGCAAAGATAGTCTAATTGGATATTGATGACTTAAAAGAGGTATGCAAGATGTTGTACCAAGAGAATATCATTCCATTACTAGGGAATTTTCTAAAGGGAAACACTTTGTGCGCAAGTATTAAGAATGGAAGGCAGATCCTACATGTTAATCTTCCCCCTCATAGTTTGGATTATGACAAGGAGATCACTCTGAATGTTGTTATGGATGGGTGGATCTTGAGTAATATATTGATTGATACAGCGTAGAAGTTAATGTGCTTACTTTAGATGCACAAGTACAGATGGGTAGACCTCCATTACAGCCATCCTCTAATGTATTGTTCATGCTAATCAAACTAAGGCCACTCCCATAAGATTTTTAAAGGATGCATCCATTACTATACAAGGGGCCAAGTTCATTGGGGACTTTGAGGTCTTAGCACTTGCAGAAGCAAAACTTCCCATCTCTACTTGGGCGCCCTTGGTGTTATGAAAATAATGTTGATTTACGGTTCAACAAGGGGTATATAAGTTTTGAGAACAAGGAAGAAAGAGTAATTATCCCTTTGATAGATGGGAAATCTGCACCTTATGTTGAACCTTTGAGTGAGGAAGACCTAAACAAAATTTATGTATGCGTCATTCGGGACCCAGAAGTACTTGAGCCATCTAAGGAAGGAATCCTCTAGTGGGAAGATGCATAGTCTATTAGTGATACTACAAGTATTGCTTGTGAAAATTGGGCACATGGCACCTATGAGATGGTTGGGCACAAAGTAAAAGTGTATTTTCATGGAGAAGCAAACCTCGATGTATTCGGAGGATAGGTAACAACCTTGTACTAGGGTACACTAGAGAAGGAGATCCTATAGTACTCCTACATGTCATGGAGAAGCAGTGGATGGATCAAGTGGAAAGAATAAATATGTTAGTGTATACCTTGTGTGGGATAGTAATGCACTAGTGGATGGTTCACATGGATAATCTCATAGAATGGAATGAAGTCAAAATTTCTCTAACCACTCGGTTCTTCAGGAGAAATGTGCCTACTCAAATTTGCATGTATCATGGTAATCAACTTGTTCAACACCATGTTCAAGCAAGTGTGAGAGAAACTTTGGACATAGGGGCAGGAAGCTTTTCCACCTTCACTATGGGTGCACAAGCTTTATTCTACTTTACAAGGTTGTGCACATGCTTAGTATGTTTATGCAGAGCTACATAGGAGACTAGAAATTGGCAGAATTGATTGCAGGAATGACCCATAATTTTGACTACTTCTCTACTAAACCTCCAGGTGGAAGAGGCATTAAGGGTCATAAAGTGCTTAACTATGGGAGATAGTGCAAAGGATGAAGAACTCATTCAGAGTTATTTGGTGAGGTAGACTCAGGAGCGCGTTTTGATGAAGTAGAAGAGACATATGCCACACTACTTAAGTGCACTTGTTTTGAGAAGGAAAAAGGTAAGATGGTCTACATAGTGGATGATGAAGAAGTAGAAAATTTGGATATAGATCATTTATCAAGTACACATGAGGTGTTAGATAGTGCGGATAAAAATGTGCACGTCTATCATGAACCTATGAAGACCAAGAAAGTGAACATTGGAACGGATGTTGAACCTAAGGAGGCAATAATTGGGGATTATTGGACTGATTCTGAAGTGGAAAAGATAATCGAGTTACTACGATATTTTCATGAATTATTTCCTCCGGGGCTACCATGACTTAAAAGGATTGCAAGATTCATTAGGAGAGATGAATATTAAGCTAAAGGAAGGTGTGTGCACAGTCGGTTTGATACCTTAGAGGATAAACCCAAACCCGCACGTAAAATTTAAGGAAGAAATTGACAAAATGTTAAAATCTCGTATCATCAAAAACCTAGAGGAATCAAAGTGGGTTAGCCCCATGGTGATCATTATAAATAAATATGGTCGATTAGGATTTGTGTGGATTATAGGGAACTAAATGCTACATGTGTGATTGATCATTTTCCTACACCTTTCACAGAGGAAATATTAGAAGGTGTTGCAGGGTGCAAAGTTTATTCTTTTACAGATGGATTCTTTGGGTATCATCAGTTATAATTACACATGAGGATCAAGAGAAGATGAATTTCACCATTGAATTGGGAAGTTTTGCATATACTATGATGCCCTTTGGTTTGAAAAATGTGTATGTTGTATTTTCATGCATAATTGTTCAAGCATTCTAAGATTTTATTCACAAATTCTTGTAGGTTTACTTGGATGATTGGATGTGTATGGACTTGTTAAGGATCATTGTGAAAATTTGTGCCTAATGTTTGAAAGATGTAGACAGATTGTTGTCGTGTAAATGTGCAACAAGGAAATTGACAATTTCTAAGCACGACAACGATACCCCAATGTTAATTTTTTCAAGTCCCATCATTCCAAGACACCCCAGGTCTATCCAATCAGTCCAAATGACCTCCTAAATAATGTAATCTCATCCCCCTAGGTGATTTAGGTAATTCTATTCATCATCCCTAGATGATTTTAGGGAGTTCTGAAAAGATACTATCTTCTGGAATATTGGGAAGGGCTATCGCTAGCCTTCCCGGAGTTACTGGATTCAACAACCTTGGAGCAGAAAAGAAAGTAAAAGTTCAACACGAGATGAAATTAAGACCTTAAAACATAATAGAAATTATTTTTTGAAGGTTTGGGGAATTTTTGCAATACTTGGAGCATCGAGTAAAATAAGTATTGTTCACAAGCTTAGGTGGTACTCATGCCTAAAATAGTTGTTGGACTTCAAAAGAAGATTACGAGCTCCGAATGGAGTTAGGAGAAAAAAAATATCTCCAGAAATATTATTCTATTCTAAGGCCTAAATTATGGTGAAATAATATTTTCACGACACTTTGAGCATCAAGTCTCAGGAATTTTTCTCGAGCATTAGTGGAGTACAAAATAAAAAATATGATTTTTTAGGTATAAAATAGAATATTAAAGACATGATACCCACACCATTGGATTCATAATGCTGTTTCCAGTAATGATCATATAAAAATTTCCAAAACGTCCATCAGGAGCTCAAGTTATCATTGTTACAAGTTCAGGACTTAACCAAATTTTTGGGAGGACACGTGTCAGCACAAGAGCCTTGCGGGATTTTGTGTCCCTCACATCCCCCAAGGTCAGGGAAACCAAGGTTGGAAAATTTCTCCCAGCCCCCTTGAATCCCTCTCAGCCCTCATATGACCTCTTGGACCCTCATGTGACCTCCAGACTTGACAGTTCAGCCCCCAGGTGCTTTTTTGAAGCATTCATCCCCTGTCGTCGGATCGGGCGCCACGTGTCAGCTCCAGGACCACCGTGGAATTTGATGTCCCTTATGCACTTGAGGTGGGGGACATCAGACCTTGAAAAATTCACCCATCCCCTATGGGGAGTCTTTTGGAAACCCACGTGTCTCGATTCAACCCCTAGTGCTTATTTGCAAGAGATGCATTCCCTCCAAGGATCTGGGCACCACATGTCATGCTCTTGACCACCGTGGAATTTGAAGTCCCTTATGCACCTGAAGTGGGGGACATCAAACCTTTAAAAATTCACCCATCCCCCATAGGGAGTCATTTGGACAACCATATGACCTCCTTTCAGCTCCCAGTGCTTTAAATCAACTTTTTCCTCCTTCATTCCCTCACCGTTGAATCTAGTGCCACGTATCACCATCTTAATCATTGTGGAAATTGATGTCCCTCACATCCATGAGGTCAGGGACATCAAGATGGAAAAAATTTACCCAAACCCTACCTGTGCATATCTTTTTGAAATTTTTCCAAGTGCCGCTTTTTTTGCTTCTAACTTCTAACAGTTGTGTGTGCACTTCATTCCTCCATACTTCCTCTGCAACTTTCTTCCATCACTCCACCATTGCAAGAACTCAAACCAGACCTGATACAAATTCACTCCCCTCCCACTCCATGAAATCATGCAGGTCTCAGAAGGAATCCTCATCAAACACAGAAGGAGAAGCACAGAGCACAAAAGGAGAAAACGGAGAAAAAAACTCCATAGCCATGAAATGAGAAGTTGAAGAAATCTCCCAAACGGATGCATGAAACAACAAGATATATTTTTATGCTCATTCATATACCCAAGGCCATCAAGAAGACACCTTCAAACTCCCCCCATGTGTGACAGAGCATCCACAACGAAGAAATCTCCTTTCCGGCTCAACGAAGAAAGAAGTGAGATTTCCGTCAAACAGAGATTACTGGATCAAAGTAAGATTACACGTGAAGCACCAAAAAAAAAACCCACATCAAAAATAAAATTTTCTTCACAAATGGAGGAGAAAAATAGACCTGCAATTTTGAGTTCCATTAATGGTTGTTGTACCCGGAAAAACTTGCCAGTCTGAAAATTAAAACTTTAAAATCTCCTGGATTATTAAGCGGGTGGGCCCAAAATTTCAGAGGGAGGATATAGGGAAAAAAACCATATCAAAAAAAAATTTCCATGTCAATCCGACTCCCAGAGGAAAACTTTCTAAAAATAGCAAGTCTACTACATAGGAACTACTATTTTGGGAAATTCATCGATAGAAGAACCTGCAAAGAAGACGAAGACATTGGAGGTGCACTACAACTGAGAATCCACCAGAACAAACATTTTTGGCACTTACTAAAAATATTAAGTGTGCCCTCAAGCACCTGCTAAAAATAGAAAGTTGATCCAGAAGGAACGAGGAACGCAGGGAGAAAGAGGAAAATTGAGCCGCAGCATCCAATTGAAGATTAGGGACTTGATTTCTCATACTTACTAAAAATAGTAAGTTGATTTTTATAAGGGAGATATGAAGCCAAATTGGATGGGTCAGAAGCCTTCTCAGGATTACAAAGTGGAGAATAGTCAGAGAATGGAGCCAAGTCCACTGTAGCAACTCATCCTTTGGCATAATTCTTCTTCTTCCTCTTCTATCTCTCTCTCTTTGCTCCTCATACGAAACTCTCTCTCTTCAATGTTATATTTTTGCGTTGAGGGTTGCACTTTTTAATATGACTTAAATGACTTTAGAAATATAATGTAAATTAAGTCACCTTGCTATTATAAAAGGGACTTAAATATTTAAAGTGGAATATGAATAGTCTTAAGTCATATTAAGGTATTTGAAAGGTCATGAGGAAGATGATAAGTCACCTCTCCTTCTATAAATTGTAATTCCATTCCCATTTCAAAGGGTTGGTGATTGATCTTGTAAACTCAAGAGTATATTGCACCTTGAGAGAACAAAGGAGATAGCCATTTTCTTCTATTCCCCCTTCTCAATTTCTTCCATTTCTCCTCTCTATCTACTTTTGTTTAAGTAATCAATACAAGAAAAAGGAGTTTCTAGAACTTTCTTTGACTAAGGGTTTCATGAAACTTTGTGTTCATCAAATTCTATTTGGTCTTATTGCTATTTACTGTGGTTGTTTCTTCTCATTAATGCATGTGTTGAAGTTTCTAACTAGTGCGTGAAGGAATCGATTTTCTACCCCATAGCATTAGTTCTCTTACCTCTTTTTATCACTCCCTTTCCCACTCTGTAAAACTAAATACTTACCTATCAAGAGATGTAGCTTTTATTTGCAGGGGTTAGTGGAGTGCCCCAAACAATCCCGGTCGAAAGGCCACCACATTTGTAAATTCAACTTTTCATGCACATGCATATATGGAAGTTACACCGATTAAGTAGATGGACTCAAACTCCCGAATGAGCGTTGGCAAGAAATCCACAAGTTTGTCCACCCGACAAATTTTCTCGAAAATAATAGTTCAAAGATCTCTTTAAACCTCAAGAAGTGCATAGTTGCTACACCATTTAGAACTTTGTTAGGGTACATCATCTGCAAGGAAGGTTGTTAGTGGATCCAAATAAGGTTGTAGTTATTATAGGCCCGGAAGAGCTATCATCGAGTGAGGTGCCAGATTCTTGGGTGGGAATCAAACAGGGAATTAGAGAAAATTTATCAAAGGATATATAAAGGTTGCCACACCCTTGGAAGAGTTACTAAAAGGAAAAAGGACATTCTATTGGGGAGAACTGCAGTAGTGCACATTTAAGGCGTTGAAGGAGAGACTTACAACAACGCATATTTTGTGTTTTCCTTCATGGAACCAACTGTTTCATGTACATGTGGACGCCTCTAGCACAATCATTGGCACGGTGTTAGCTCAACTTGGAGAGGGTATTATAGATCATCCTATCTATTTTGCTAGTAGAAATTTGACTCCTGCAGAGCAGAATTATACAATAACAGAGTGTGAGGCCTTATCGATGATCTACGCGCTGCATAAATTTAGATAGTCCTTGCTAGCAAAACCTTTTGTATTTTATACTGATCACATGGCATTAAAATACTTCATAAATAATCCCATTTTTAGGGGTGCATATGTCTATGGGTGCTCTTATTCCAGGAATTTGATTTCATAGTTGTGGTAAAACTAGGTAAAAGTAATTCTAGCCCAGACCACTTATCAAGGATTCAATCAGGGGAGGACATGCAGAAAATTGAAGATACAATTCCAAATGCATAGTTATACAGGTTACATCACATGCCTTCAAAATTGGAGGATATTGATGTCTTTTTACACAGGTATGGTACCAAAAGGAATGAAAGCATTGGAGAAGAAACAACTTGTAATTCACACGGCACCCTTTATGTTGATCAGTGGAGATTTATACAAACTAGGCCGAGATGAAGTATTGCGTCGGTGTGTATTGGAACATGAGCACACATATATCATGGAAGAGGCTCATGGTGGTATTACAAGTGGGCACTATGTAGGTGACGCCACCGTGCGCAAGATTCTACTCACTGGATTATGGTGGGAGACCTTGTACAAGGATTGTAAAGAGTATTGTAAGGCGTGTGATCACTGTCAGCACCTTAGAAACTTGGGCAAAGAGATGAAATGCCTTTGAGGCATATTGCTAGTGCAGAGCCATTTGAGAAATGGGATATAGACTTTGTAGGTCCTATTTCACCAGTTACACGTAGAACTGGATCACTTTATATCATCACTTGCACAAATTATCTTATAACGTGAGCGTAAAAGTACCTAAAAAGGATTATACATCAGCTACAACAGCTAGGTTCTTATGGGAAAATATTCTTACTAGGTATGGATGTCCGTTGAGCTTGACAAGTGATAGGGGCGCACAATTTTTGAATGAGACAACCAAGATATTATTGGATGGATTCATGGTTGCGCACCATAAAGACTACATCCTATCATCCTCGGAAAATGGTCTTGTCGAGGCATTCAACAAGATATTGAGCCATACCTTGACAAAAATTTGTGATGTTAGAAGGAAATATTGGGATGATAAAGTTTTTGCTATGCTTTGGGTATATAGAACAACCTACAAGAGGTTGAATAAGGCCATACCCTTTCATTTGGTGTTTGGCATAGAAGCAATTCTTCCTATGGAATTCATGTTACCTTCTTTGTTTATTGTGCACGTTGGAGGTCTATTTGATGAGCAAACATTACAAGAAAGAATTAACATGTTAATACAGTTGGATGAGAGGCGTGTCATAGCATGTTGGAGTCAGAAGTAGGAAAAGGCCAAATAGAAGGCATGACATGACCGACACATCAAGGAGAAGAAGCTTGAGGTTAGACAGATACTACTACTTTATGATTCTAAGTTTTTGTACTATCTAGGCAAGCTTAAGGTACATTGGTTAGGACAGTATGTCATCACTCATATACTTGAATCAGCTGCTTTCCAGTTGGAGGTGGTTGATGGAATGTGGTTACCCGATTACTTTGGGAGTAGGTTGAAGCCCTACTATAAATAAGTCTTCTTGGTGTTTGTAATAAGGCAGTGTTTCCATTTAGTATAGGTTTCCCTTTCTGTATTTCCTTTAATGTATTTCCTTCTTCATCACTATGCTTTGTCAATTTAGTTTGGTGTTTTTGTAATAAGCGCATTTGCACACTAGAAGCTAATTACAATCTGAAGTATTTTTATGTGTAGAGGACTAAACATACCATTGGTGTGGGGTGGTTGTTATTTGTTATTCACAAATGGGTACACATGAGAATAAACTATTACAGTGTTATTCAAGTATGGAAAGGAGTTGTTAGAAAGGAGATTGCTTCTAAAGAAGACCATAGATGGAAATGAATGAAGGGACAATATAATGCAAGGTAAGAAGCGGTGGTCATGTGGAAACTACTATGGGAGGGTGCGGTAGGTGAGGTACTTCAAGGTATGGAATCACATAGAAGAGAATTTTGTAGCCGAGGATAGGAAGGCATGCTTTAGAAGGTTATAGGCTTGGGCGTGAAATTGTACTGCGTAAATTTTCAAAAAAATTGAAAATGGTCAATTAATGAGAGGATTTTTGGTAGGTGAAGGACAAGAAATGCACTAACTTTTTGAAAATCTATATAAGAACATGATGTGGGTTCATTTTTACCTTTTCAATCACAATTATTCAAGCAAGCTAAGTGTAACCGAGCCAAGCGAATTGTATTGAGGTGTGGAGAGTTGCGAAACTAGATGTGGAGAGCAGATTTGTACATGGAAAAGGCTTACGTCCCCATTGGTGAAGGATTTGAGAAAATCATAAGCATTAAGAAGGAGCTAGGGCACATGGTTTTGAGCTAGGGCATGTAATTTCGAGCTAGGGTTTGAACTTACTCGACACAGAAGACAAAATGTGGGATTTTTACGATGACACCAAAGAAAGCACCTGCAACAGGCACAAAAGGAAAGAAAAAGGTGGAAGTTGAGGTTAAACTTTTCTCTCGAGAGCAATTTTTAGAGATGCAAGTACCTAGAAGGAGTAATAGTCAGACAATATTGGGATTCCCACATCCACAGATGCAAAGTAAGTGACTACAACCACCGCACCATTGATAACAAGGGAGAGTTGGATGTTTTGTTGAATAAGAAGACCAACAAGTGCACGGTGGAAGATATGCCTAGTGTATGATGACGCTGGGGAAAAGTTGCTTAAGCAGGTAGGAGTTTATCAACTATATGAGCTCCCATATTTTGGAAAACATGAACCTTTATACCAATGGCTTATGAGCAAAGTCCATGAGGACTTCTTCTATTTCGTTGGATGGAGGGTTAGGATCACAAAGGGCCCTAATTGTGACATTAACAAGATTGAAGGGCACAGGGACAAACATTGTTAGTGATCTAACTGATAAAGCGTGGTTATAGCCACAAGCAAGGAGTTGGGGTATACCAAGGGTCTACGTGGAATGGACATCTACAAATTGAGGAAGTACCTTGTGGTGCAGTGCGAGAAACTATGCATTTTCTTACCAAGTTGAATGATCAAGAGATATGGTCATAGGTAAATACCATGTGGCTTCATATTGTAAAGAAAATGTCTCAGGGAGAAGTGTTAATTTAGTAAGCTATATTGTAGAAACCATTGTTGAGGAAGTGCGTGCAGGAGAAAAGATAATTTTTGCACCATCCTCTTATCTCTTGTATTTGTATAAATTGGAGTGCCTGATGGGCCAAAGAACAAAATTTGGGAATACCCCACTAAGAAGAATTCCCTCACGGAAAGGTTCAAGAAATATTTATGTGAAGGATCAATGAGTGACCCATTCAAGAAAAGGGAAGAACTGTGGTATGATCGACTTCACATGGTGTTTGAGGAGGAATGGTGCATTCTAAAGGAACTACCTTCGATAGTAGGCAAGGCAGTATAATTCATGGTGTATCAACATTTTTGCATCACATGATTTTCCATGAAGGATGGGACATGGAGTCCATGGTGTAAATTGCCCTATGCCTTCACAACGTGCTACTTCCAGGCCTCAATTCATAGATTTATTGATGCACGTCATCTGAACTTCAACACAGACAAGGTAGATTATGACTATTATACCCTCAAGAAAACATATGTATATCCAAGTCGATCTACCTACATTGAGAGGCTCATTTTAGACGTCATAAATATGAAGCCAGTAAGTTTGGCTATTGGGGACAGTGGAGCCATGCTCATATATCTTCAGCTCAAGCCTAGGTTGGAGAATAATAAGTATGTGGAGAATGATTTCATGCTCTCAAGGCCACCTAAGGGCAAACATACAATGGAGAATGTGTTAGCTCCAAAGCCTGTTATGACCATACAGATAGACAAGGAAGAAGAAGAACACGAAGATAGTGGAGGCTTGGATCATAGAGGTTGGAGGTAGCCCACAGAAAAATTAGAGAGTGAGCGCACAGATACTCCACCACATGTGCAAGAAGGAGAAGAGGAATTGGATGTGGATTTAGACCCTGAAGAGCATCGGTTTAAGGGGGTGTTTCAAAGAACTAGGACCCGAGGCATAGGAACACCACAGCATGTAAGAAGATCACCTAGACTCTCCCCTTAGAAAGAGGCACCTAAGGAGAAGAGAAGGAGAAATTTGAAGTTGAATGAGGAGGCGAGAGGAATCTAAGGAGAGCACACCTGGAACCCAATGCAACTAGAAGATGTGGAGGAACCCAGAGATGAAGAAATGAAAGATGAAGAGGAAGGGGTGAAGGAAGTAAAAGAGATCAGTGCAAGAGCAACCCAAAGTGTGCATGTTACTACTCAGGATGAAGAAGGGCCAACTCCAAACCTTGGCACTCAGGTTCCTAAGGGGCCAAGAACAAAGAGAACAAGTGAAGAATATGTTGTGCCAAGTATGGGCTATGTTGAGGACACAAGAAAATCATCCACGCCCGGTTTCAAATCACAGTAGGCCTTAAGGAATTGTATGGATGGGAGCTGATGGATCCAAACATGGCCACCACATGCACAAGGAAACAATTATCCTGGTCCATGCAGACCCATATGGATGAGCCATATTTCGACGTGTGTGAGGAATCTTGTGTATCAAGGAGAGTGAAGAAGGCACCCCAAAGCAGACACATGATAATAAAGCCTACTCTAATGTCTGATGAGCAAGTGAGTAATGCCTTCATTAAGGTATCTGCAGAGGTGGCATAGAGGAACATTGATAAGGTTGCCACCATTAGAGTGTTACTTGAAGATAACAAGGCAAAAACTACGAAATAACGTGTTTAAAAGGAGAGAAGGACCTAGAATAGAAAAATAATGAGGCCTTCATTAGCATGGCAGAAGAAATTGGAGATTACATTCTGAAAGCAAGACCTCATCTTGAGTCTAAGGTACCTAAGAAGTTTCCTTTAGTTATGCATTATGTGCGCACATTGGTTGATTTGGTGCTAGAAGATGGACCAATTTGAATGTCAACACCAAAGGATCTTGAACAAGAAGCGAAAAAAGAGCAAGGGCCTCTGTGGTTAGGAAAATTTCAAATTATGAGGTGTTGCTCCAAAATCTAAAGGATGAACTAAAGAAAGCCAACCAAGCTCTGAATATTTTTGTGGCACCAAAAGTAGTGATAAGGACCAGAACTTTGGTTGAAGATAATGATGTTCTGAAGGCCATGAAAGATGAGACACTAGGACATGTAAAAAGATTGGCACTAGTGAAATAAACATGCGAAGCCCTTACAGTATCTCAAGACCCACATAAGGAGAGAATAGATGAGATTGGGAAGCTCATAGTGCAGAAGATGGATCTTCTGGAGGGAATGATGATTGTTATGGCCAATGTTGTCCAAGTACTATAGAATGAAAAGGAAAATATTACTTAGGACGAATTGGAAGCCATTTCCACAAAAATTCCAGAGAAAACAAGGACCGTGCTAGATGACTGGTAGACATTGGAGGCTGAGATTAAAATAGAATATCCAGAGTTGATCCTCCCGGTTGAAGAAGAGGTGTGCAAAGTAAAGGTCTATTCTTTTGTACAGTGATTCTTTACATTCTTTCCATTCTTATTCTTTATTATTTGGGAACATCAAAAAGAATCCCCATTACCAGGACAGAAATTTTACTTTAGTGTGGGGTAATGTTGAGCAGACATAATATTGTGATAAGGAGAAAACACACAAAGAATGTGTGCACGGAACAAGGTGCATTTGAAGGCACGGAAGGATAGGAAAGGAAACGCACACTAGGACAAGCTGATTCAGGACTTAGCCATTTTCATGGATGTGGGATATTTTTGGAAAATAGGGTGCGAGCACAAATTGGTATGGAGACTCACGCGACACATAAATTCTATTTTTGGAATGAGTGTCTGATAAGCACCATGTATGATTTCAAGATAATAATAGGATTACTTCTTCAACTATAGGATGTCTATCATTAGCACACTTGCATGTGTGCATGTTAATGTAAAGGCGCATGGCTATTATCAACATGTAACCTATTTTGGGAAGTGTGTAGGTGGTGAAGGGAAATTCCCCACCCCTATAAGTATGTATTGAACTATGTAGTTTAGTAGTAGTGAATTATTGTAGAGTTATGTTGTTGGATCTGATGTGCGCATGACTTATGGTGATGCTTTGTAATGTAATAAGCTTCTATGTATTACAGTGTTTAATATAATGGAGTATATTGGATGGATAATGGTTTTAAACATGATTGTAATTGGTTCTTATATGGTTAATCTTATTATAGTTATTGATTAATTCATGATTCTCTAAGATCTAGATCTGGAATATGTTCTGTGGAATGTTTATGGTTATTTATGGTTCTAAATATGTTATATCTTCATCACACTAACACCCTAAAAAAGCAACTCTAAAGAGGGCATGGGAGCTTTGTACGCTTCGGGTGAGTGATCGCTCGAGTTGGTTGATGTGTCAAAGATGCCTAGGTTTTATATAGTAGATTCTAGGTTGCATCGGACATGTTGTCTCACAACAAGGTTATGTTAAACAACACATTTCACCTCATCTTCCTTTCTTTCTAATCTTCTACCTACTCAAGGGACATGCCACAAATGCGACATTTCATGATCATGTAACTTCTTTCACCCTTAGAATAGTTAATCATGCACTACCTTTATGGGTTTAAGTTCATCAACCTATCCTCGGTATGTTCATTATGGTCCTTGCCACTTCTAGAGCATTCCACCTCTTTTACCATTCGTCTCTTTTCTTACTTATTGATTCTGCTATGCAAGACTAGACCTTTGACACCTACATTATGGGATTTCTTCTCCTTTAACCATGCCTATTCAACCTAAACTAAACCATGCCTAAAACAACCTACACTCAACCATGCCTCAATGACCTAGACTCAATCATGCCTAAAACCTACCAACCCATTCATCTACCCCATCATATTCTTCCCTAGCTTATGGGAGAACTACATTGGCTTGAGGCCCCTTTTTCTGGGCTATGTAGGTAGAACTCCTAGGGCATGGGGCCCTTAGAGGTTAGCTCGGCCACTTTTACCCCTAACCAATTTTCCCCCTTTACATTCACATTCAAACCTAGTTAGTTTCCATTTACACAATAACTTGGAAATTAATATATCACAAAAACATACATTGTTTCATCATACCTACCATTTTATAACCTCAACCATATCACACCTACATCATTTAACATTTCCATGATATCAATTACTTGGAAATTTAAACATAACATACATCCAACACATCATTTCCTTAAAACTAGTAACTTGGAAAATTTCTGACTCAACCATGCCTACACTCGATCATGCCTATATTTGACTCAACCATGCCTATATCTGATTCAATCAAGCCTATACTTGAATCAACCATGCCTACACCTGACTCCATCATGCCTATACCTGACTCAACCATTCCTACACCTAACTCAACCATTCCTACATGACCTCGACTCAACCATGTCTTGACTCACCTAGTTTCCATAATAAGAAATAATAATGGAAATGAAAACCAATACATCATCAAGTCCAATAATCATCATCAACTATATAAAAGGGAATGTTTGTGTATCAATACATATGTACATAGGGATAAATCATCAAAGTGTCTCAAAAATATCATATACAATCTTGCAATATTCAAGGCACACACAGCCAATATATATATCAAAATCAAAATCATAATACAATATCATGATGAATCAACCCACATGAGGCCCTCCTCTCCACTCTCACATGTTTCCCTCCTCTCACCATGTCAACCACCCTACCAACATCTCTCCACCCTCACATGTACCCTCTACTGGTCTCTGTCTTCCCACCATCTCCTCCTCTTTACCCTCATCTAGGCCTAGCCTATGAGAGCTAGTAACCTCACTTTGACCACTGTCTTTGGGCCAACACCCCTGTGTTACCTAAGTTGTGAGTCATGAACTGGTCCTCTCACCAACTTCCTATTGGGCCATGTATGCTCAATATATGATGGGACATAAATACTTACTATGGTCAGATGATCCTAATAATAACAAGCCTCGTTCAGGGCATCCTTGAACCTAGCCATAGATATAATTTGGGGTGGCACCATCGGCCTAGATGTAACCTATAAACTTTTCCCCAATAATAATAGGTCATGTCCTCCTACTTTTACTACGGACCTTATCCCAATGTTGGTGCCTATAAAATGAGACCCTATCTAAGTGCCTATGTTAGTACATGTGTGGCTACCTTAGCCTATAATGTCATAACCTATGTGTAGTGGCACCAATACCCACATAAACTAGTGACATATGTCCATGTAGTGACACTACTGTGCTCCATCCCCTGCAGGAGTCTATGCAGGAACCTATGCTATGCTTGTGCATGATAGGTTTCTAAGTGACCCTGTAATGTAGTCACCTACCATGTTAAAGTCATTACTTTGTGCCTTTACTACTTTCAACTAACACATAGATCAGTCACATGTCCCTATAAGGCATCCCTCTAAACCATCTCCATGGCTAAATCCAGGATGACTGGTTGGTGGTGGTGTTACTCAATAACTCTTTACCACCACTATGTCTATATGCCACAGTGGTCCTTGTGTCATCTAGCCTCATATCAACTAGTACCTCCTCATTACCTACTTAGGTTTGTAGGATGAGGTGGAGACAAAGGTCTCTCCACATCATCTCTTAGTATTATGGGAATGGTGGTGGCACATCCTATTGTAGTCCAAACGTACGTCAAATTTTTCCACCAAAATGATTTCATGATTGTTTACAATGTCTTCCTATATCCACCTCAATAGATATATCCCATGTAACTCCTGAGACATCCTTCTAAATGTAGGAAAACCAGCATAGGGCCATCATACTATTTCCATGGCATATAAACCCTCCAAATTTTTCTATAATACACCACTTCATGTGTTCCTCCTCTACTCATGGATGACCACTTACTGGAACCCATCTCCTATCCCGCACTCTCTCCACCATGGTGCCAATCTTCTACTAGAAGTCCCCATGTTGCACACAATCACTATGTGCTCATATGCCTAAAATAGTGCAGGGAACGTCAAACAAATGTTGTGACATCACATATCCTCTAGTAGGCCCACATCTCCCTATATAATTGCACTAAATATGTAGGCATACCCATGAAAAATAGACACGATCCTCAATCATATATCATAAAATCCCATCAATCCCTTGGGAAAATTGCCACCACCTTTGAATATAGGAGTGCTTACACCCCACCGCTACCATCATCATCTGCTTGATAGCACGTCTCTTACGGGTGCAAAACATACAAAGCCCCATAAAAAGACTAGTTTGTGCTCATTCAGGTCACTCACCATCTCCCCAAATACTGCAATCATCACCTCAAAGGCTCCATCCACGATACTAAGTACATAGGCTCACCAACAATCGGTAGTCATACAAAATCCTATAAACATCCTCCAATGTGATCGTCATCTCATCGGTGGGTAGATGGAAGGTGTTGGTCGTTGCATCCCATCTATCGATGAGAGTGACCATGAGACTGTGATCCCATCGGATCCACCTGTACCACCTAATACCAACCAATCTAACCTCTCGCATGTGTGTCCACTCATCCTCAGTGATGTTGGGTCATCTCCCCTAATAATGGTGGGACCCTATCCCACATCATCAAATGATGTCATGTTTACATCCATAAAACTCAACAATGTCAAGTACTAAACTACTTTACTCATTTCTTCAACCCTAACTACCCCCACCCCACACCCACATTTCTCTACCCACCTATCTAGTTCCTAACTATTTCACCTCACCTATCATCCATTTTATCTATACCCATACCCATACCTACCTTTTCCTAGCTATATATAGCCTAAACCCACCTATCCCTATTCTAATCTACATCTCATATCTCTCAATGTAACTACCTATTTGTTTTTCCAGTTTCTAACCTAGGTCACTTTTCATACAAGACCGAATCAATTACCTTAAATCGACATCCACTCACTCTAATCGGTATTGGGTCACCTATGTAACCACCACGCATTGGTATGCCTAACCGATGTTAGTCGACTCCAAATCAGCATTGATCTCTGGTTCATACCTAAGGCCAAACCCCCACACCCACAACTTCAAAAAAATTCTTTAAATACCAACCTAATTACTACCCCAAACCCACCTACAACCCATCCCCATTCAGTTATCTACCTATTTAACCTGCATTCCACCCTCCCCTACCCAAATTCATTCATTTTTACCACATTTCAATTTTTTTCATTTCCCACCCAATTTCTTTAGTTTAACCTTAAATTTCAGTTCAAAACAAACAATATGGATTGAATTCCTACCTCAACACACTTCCTCCTCCTCGTGGCATCTCCAATCTCTAAACTAGTGGACCTCCAACACCTCTCCTCTATGGCTATGCCCTCCAATCGAACTCTCGATCCCCGACCAATCCAATCACTTTGACCGATCTCATGTGACCCATCTACCTTGCTCCTCTACCACTCAGATGCCTCCAACTCAGCCAGGTATAGTACCTCATCCTTTTCTCCACAAAAACACACAAAAATGCTTTGCTCTGTCATTTTCTAACAAGTGAAATGGTTAAAATGAATCCATAATATATAGATTTTTACTTTTTACCCTACCCTCAACTTGATCGATGTCAATTTATCTTGACCGACATCGATCATGTGCCTAGCGTTACACCACATTTGGTTTCCCTTGACCGAAATTGCTTTTCCATAACCGATATTGGTTAGCCTATTTGAACCCATTGCACCATTTCTCACCACATCTGATTGCCTAAAACCCTTTTCACCTTACCCAAATTTGACCCCAACCTTACAACTCAACCTAATGACCTTATTACCTATGACCCAACCTCACAATTAGTTGGGGCATGTTTTTCCCTAATGTGGCCTTACCTATGACCATGCCTAAATTAACCAACCCAACCCCGACCATTGTGACACTCAAATTCACTTACTCATTATACCTTGCGATGACACTACTTATGTTGTTCAACCTAATGACCTTACCTTGCCTAATGTCATGTTATTTATCCCGACCATACCTTTGGTGACCTGAACAAACCTATTTCTCATTCTTGCACCTTTCTTAGTTGTGTTTCAGGACCGTATCCTATACCTTGGATACCTGAACCACTTCAACCTTGTTTGGATAAACCTATCGACCTTTGACGAAGTGGAGTTTGCAAGCTCTTCACCCTAGTACCATATCACATTTTATACATGTGTGTGCATTAGACTGCCACTACCTATTACCCAAACCAAACTCACCCTTACCTAAAACCCACCTACCCTTTTTTCATCACTTACACATTTATCAAACCACTCACTAACTCCATCTATTACCTCATCAGATCCTGGTTTGAGGGGATCACCTCCACCCATACTTGGGGCAACCTAATCTTCACTCATACCTGCCAACGAATTTATGTTTTTTTCATTTTCACTTATCAATACAAGCTACGAACAAAAAGGGGAAAATGTAGACACCAAATTTGGGTCACACTCCCCTTAGTCCCCTTTAATTAATTAACGTAACGTATTCACCTAACCATGACCCCTTACCCCGCATTCATATTAATTTAATTACTTATAATTGAATTAATGTTCATCCTCACATTATTAATTAACTTAATTACTTTAATTAAGTTAATTTACACCTCACCTAGCCACATCACCTAGACACCTCACCATGGACTTATTCCTAGCCTATTAATTAACTAAGATTGAGTCTCTACTTATCTTAAACAATTGGGACTCTTTCAAACCCTAAAATTAAAGTCCTATTCCTTCTCCAACAACACTCTCACTTATCTAAGCGCCAACCCTCACTTGAGACCTAGATTAGCAATCAAGATCACGCCAAACATAGTAAAGATCAGGCTATTTTTGGTAACTTTGACTAATTCACCCTAACCGACGCCGGTTTATCCTCGGCCAATGTTGGTCACCTAAACCACCATCGATTCCTTTATATACAATTTTACAACTCTTTACACGGGTTGGTCATTCAATTTTGGGATTCTATTGCAATCAAGTGTGAGTCTCAAATCCATTCCTGCATCTAAATGATGATCTACACACCACCAAGTGAAACAAAAAAAGTTTCTCTCCGGATCATTGGAGTATCCACGGAAACACACAGTTGCACACTACTGCAATATTAAACCGACCATCACCTCACCTATCAACCACTAGCCACCTTTATTCACGAGATATTCATAGAAATAAGTAAGTAACATGGTTTTCATCATTTGTGATTACTTTACTAGTAGATATTTTACTTCTTTCAGTATTTCCATTTCTGCTATTACCTAGATATCTCCATCTTCCCATCAATCCACCTACCTAACCATTTCAAGTCTTTCCACCTTTCTTAACCTCTTCCTTTACATTCATGAGTCTTCTTAGCCATATTACAAGCCTAACCACACCTTCCTCACTCTTTTCCCAATCACAAAGAGGACCAAAAGCCATTTTTATTAAGTTATTACCTATTTCCCCTACCAATGTTGGTTTACCCTACCATCATCGGTTTCACCCCTATACCAGTGTCGATCACCTGACCGATATCGGTCTCTATGTCATTTTATACCCTCTGACCAGCAAGCCTTCAATTCAACAAAACCAACCCAGACCTCACCTGATCAGTCCTAAACCCTTTATCAGACCTCATCGGACCTTACAAAACCTAGAACAACCTACCAAACCTCCAGATCTAATTGTAATTTTTCCTGTTAGATTAGATTTACTTATTTTATTAGCACGAGATACCTAAATCATACAATGACATTAGGATTTCCTTATTTTATGGTATTTGTTGCATTAAATTGTATTTAAAATTAGATTGACAACATTTTAGGAAGCACCTCGCTTCTTCCCGGGATCTACCACTCGCTAGGCAATCCACTAACCTATATTATTAATGATATTTTGTGGTCTTGTTGTGTTTCTTACAGGTCGTTCCTCTTAGCCAAAGGGAATCTCTTCACAATCAGCTCAGATCAAAAGTCAACAATGTGCGCATTCTACCTTAAACCTTTGATTTTAAAGGTATTTCTCCTAACCTCTTACCTTATCTATTTTACGCAAACTATTCAAAGGTGAAATATGAGGTGCCCAAGAAGGTACTGGGGTGCCCTGGTCTCTATAAAAGCTCATAAACTGGTTTCTGCAGGGTCACAAGATAATATGGAATACTCTTTATTTGTCATACAAGATTTATTGAGCTGCGTCGGATGTATCAAATGATGAAGGATGAAGTAATGACCTACAAAAGAGGAAGAAGTATCAAAACCCTAAAAATAAAAATGCAAAATGAATGGGTCAGACTGACCTCATCTGCCACAAAAATGGGCTTACTAAACTGAGCATTGTACTACATTTCAGACCCAAATGTAGTTTTGGTGTGTGTGTGTGCATGTCATTCCCTAGGTTCTCTTGTGTCAGTCACACTTTATGAAGTAGCAAGCAATAATAACTATAGAAAATGTAATAGTATGTGTGTATGGAATAGAATAGAATCCCTCCCTCTATGTTGTGTGTGTTGATGCAGATCTCCTAGCCTTGATGTATGACACTATATGGATGTAAGTGATACAATGGATGAAACCCTAGATGAAGTGATAGTGTTATGTGATATTAGGACCCTCATTATGGTCTCATAAATTTAGATTTATAGGGTTATCTTGCTCTAAATTCATAATTAATCTCAACATGGCCGACTAGGAAAAAGATAAGGATGAAAAATGGCTAGAAGAGGCCTAGAAAGAGGTGGGAAAGTAGAAAATGGATCAGGTCACCCCAGGTGGGACTAGGGCATCCCGAGGTGCCCCAGGTTTAGGCTAAAATTACAGACAATGTTGAAATAGTTGGGTATGTATATGAAAATACGTGGGAATGACAAAATAAAAAGGTTTAAAAAGATAGCCAAAAGTTGGGATTAATTAGTACTTTATTCACTTGAGAACCTTCTAAATAGTAGTATGAGACCGAGCTAAATAATGCCTAAAGTGCGTGATTTTGTGACTACAACAAGAGTAAACGCGGGTGACTAAGTATTGGTGTTATCAATCAACACGTTGTTTTTCATGGGGGGTAGCTCTCCTTCCTCTCTTTCTTTCTCCTCTAGGATAGGAGTCTTTAACATGCCTCCATTGTTTAGGTTAAGAAAAGACAGAGGAGAAGCAACAACCTTGTGATTTCTATATTGATCAAGGGTTGTTGTAAGGCTATTTGATTCCCCTATACCTCCATTCAACTCCAAATTCGGGATATCCTCATGTATTTCTTCTAGAGAAATTTCTGGGGATGGAAATTATATAGAATTTTTATTCATTAGATTGACATCCCCTCCATTTATTAGCTAATCGAAAGTTGTTGTAGGAATGTTAATATTTACTAGCTTTCCTTGCAAGTCCTTTGAAGGAGAATCCTCTTGCATATGTACTAAGTCTTCAAAATGACCTCAAAGGTTGATTTATGGGAAGAAACTTCACCATATGAGGGAATAATATAGTTGTGTCATGTATGCGACCTCTTATGTTCTATGTTTTTATTTAGATGAATCTCAACCACTTGATTTTCTTCATCAATCTTAAAACTAAGATCCACTAGTTTTTCTTCTTTGGCTTCTTCCTCGTTGATTAGCCCATCATTTTTGTCCAACTTTTGATGTGGGGTCTTTAGTCTCCAGAGTTTCATGTGAACAGGAGGTTTTTAGCTAGAGTTTTAAATATTCCCCATGATGTTGCTTCTGATTAGGTCTGGAGTTTTGATAACATGTTCATTACCTCCTTTGGTATTTTTTATGCCCTTGTCGAGAATCCTTAGTGTCGATCTCTTAACTTGTTGTGAATCCAAATTAGAGCCCACATTTTCCTTTCTTTTCTCATTGATTTTGGATCCAGGGAATTTTCTCGGTGAAGTGACCCATCTTCTAGCATTTGGAGCATCTCATCTGGAAGGATTTCTAGACAATTTGTTGCTTCTATATACCCAGCCTTGTTTGTAACACATCATGATTTGGTAACTTTTGTTCCAAGTCCATTGAGACATAGAACGTAGAAAATCCAACCTCGATATATTTCTAGTAGAATTTTCTCGGGCCTATTGGAGATGCAATAGATTTGACAATATTCACCAGATCTCATCATCCCATAACTATAGAGGTAAGCCTAGAAATCTACACCATATGGGGATGGTATTAATGTTCTCAGTGTTAGGATCAAATCCAGGGTACCATTTTTTAACGAATAGCCCCATATTTCCCAAACATCATGGTCCCCCAAGAATATATATATATATATATATATATATATATATATATATATATATATATATATATATATATATATTCTTGTATATTAAACTTGATAAAAAAGAAAATGTTAGCCATATATGAGATATTCATTTCTCTCAGAGGATTCCACTTTCTTATTGCCCATTTTCTGAACAATATCTATATTAGGACAAGGACCAAGAAACTTACCCACCAACACCATCTGGTTTTTTTGAATTGTTCGTGGAGACTAGCCTCAGGTATTTGAATATGAAATATTCCTTGATCATCCTTTGAGCTTGAAAAAATAGAGTAAACGTGGGGTTCCACATGAACTATTATGATCCATGTTTTTGTCTGACGAACTTTTAAAAAACCCTAACCACATGCCTAGATTTGTCATCCCTAGCCATTTATTCGAGAAAAGGATTGGAAGATTTATGAATTTCCACAACTTTTTCTCTTGCGGTGTTGACCTTGACAATTGAAGGGGAGCCCATAGGCTTGACAACTACTCCCAAGTAGCTCGTAGACATGACCAACATGGCTTCATTAACCTCATCAGCCCTAGGAAGACCCACGGGAATGACAACCACATCAAAGTAGCTCGAATGCATAGCCGTACAACGCCATTGCAGCAAAAATTGAAATTTTCAGCCATTAGCGGTCAAAGACAATGCTCTCCATTTGATCTTAATTTCTACATAATATGAAGATTGTTGTTGATGCATGCAAGACAAAAAAAGGCAAAAAGTGTTGCATGGGGAAAATTGATGAGAGCTAGTTATGGCATAGGAGAATGGGTCATATGAACTTTGATAATCTAGTGAAGATTAGTTCCAAACAAGTTGTTAGAGACATGCCAAAGATTACTAAACCAACAAATACCACTTGCAAACAATGTCAATTTGGAAAGCAGACAAGAGCCTCATTCAAGACAAAGGAGTACTCAACCACAAGGTTGTTGGAACTTGTGCATATTGATCTTTGTGGGCCTACAAGAACTCAAAGTATGCAAGGTGAGAGGTATTTTATGTTATTTATTGATGATTATTCTAGAATGACATGGGTTACTTTTTACAGAGAAATTTTTGAATCATTTGAAATATTTAAGGTGTTGGTACCCAAATTTGTTCTCCTTTTCAGTCTAAGTAGCATCAGAGATATGGCATGAAGCTTGAAGATAGATAGATCATGATGTATGTCATTTTGTAGCTGGGGATGTAATCTAACTGCACTCAGATTTGTGGAGAGGTGGATAGCACTCAAATAGGACTTGATCTTGTCTTAACTATTTTAGGTTGCGCCTTTCAACCAAGGTAAGAGGACCTATTTTGTAACCTCAAATGGTGAAGGAGATGAAGATATCCCTCAATTTGTGCAAATAGTATGAAGGGGCCTTGGGAAAATATGATCAACACTCCAAATATGACTTTCACAAGTTGTCACTTCCAGATTATGGAGATAATTTCAATGCAAGGCAAGGGTTACTGAAGACATTTTAAAATCTTGATCTTTTCTGCATACTTTAGCAAATGGATTTTGATCTTCTGTGGATATACAAGTCAAAACAAGGGTAGTATGGGGTAGGATTAATTGTTTAGAATGATTTTTGGTGGGATATTGACAAGACAAACTTGACTATGTTAGATCTTTGACAACCTCTACAACATTTGAACAATTATCAGATAAAATGCTTCAAAATAGTCAGGATGTTCTTTCAACCAAAAGAGATACAAAAATGGAGGCCTAGGTTTGCACTCTTCACACAATATTTGATACCTCAACACAAAATCTTGAGTTAAAGGACCCAATTAAACATCAAAATATCTGATCAAATCATGCCTAAGGTACCCCCAAAGGCTTACAAGCAATCTATGTCAACAAATGAAGGTGACGTGATTTTAAACTGCTTATTTTCAATGCCAGATGAAATCTCTTCTAACAAATGAAATTGTAAATGCCACTAGACTATCAATAAGGATGAGATCTATGTGATTCCTAAAATTTCAATGCGAGGATTGCAACAAAAACAAGGAAAACTATTTGCATACATTTGAACATGATAACAAACATCATATTGCCCAAAATAACATAGATTAATTCAAAAGCTTGTTAGATTCATCAGTAGGGGAGAGTTTTAGGAACAATTTCAGAGCTATGTGATGGTTATACACTTGTAACCAACTCAACATGAATGAAGATCTAACACATAAGACATTAACCAAGTTTTTTGGAGGGTTTCTCAGAAGATGAGCTTCTCTCAAATTTTTCTCTTGATTTTCAATTTCCTGACCCTTTGCATGTCAAAAAACATGCATTATTTATCATTTTTTTACACCCCAACCTTCTTTCCCAAGAAAATACTATGCCAAGCATCAAGTTTGTTACAAAATTCCATCATGATTCACAGACAGGGACGTTTAACATATTTGCAACAAAAGTTGCTAGGTGTTTTGAAAAAGGTGAATCATTGAGGATTTTTTCATCATTATCCATTGTGGAGGCACGTTTTTCATCTTCAAAGCATGTAGACCCCCTTCCTTTCATTATTTCATCCTTATCCCTCCAAAATTTGACTCTGCAACTTTTGGATTTGATATTTCACATTTTTTGATGGGTTAGGGAAAAATTTATTCCAAAAACATCTCTGATCTTCAAATTGATCCTCAAAACCAATTGCATTGGTCCTTGCAGGCACAAACGACATGAATTTGCCAAAAATTTGATCAAAATCGATGCAAAAAATGCATTTCCACACTTCCTGGAGCAAAAATGGCGGCCAAACTGAAAAATGCACAATTACTGATTGATTTGCCTTTCTCCCTTTAATCTGGGCCCTCCACATGTCACAATGCAATTAGAAATGGGCTTGGGATCATTTTTGACATTTTAACACTTTTGAAAAAATGTAAAAATTTGACATTTTTCTCCGCCCCTCCGCCCTTGAGATTTGGTGCTAACACGTGTCCCAAGGTGGGTCCCATCGGAATCACGGTTCGATTCTACACATTTCCACCTTTTTTGAAAAAGGAAAAAATTCAATTTTCCTCCGCCGCTCCGCCCTCCCGCAAAACACGTGTCCTCATATGATCGGCTGAGGGGAAGCTCTCTGATTTCATACTTTAATTCCTTTTCACCAAAGGAAATTTTTCAACATTTCCTCTACACTCCTACACCTCGATTTTGTCCCTGCCACATGTCTCCCTTTGACTCATTGTGGAGCCATGCTTTAAATTATCACTTCAACTCATTTTTCCAAAAAAGCCAACATTTCCTTTTTTTTTCCCATGTCTGCACTCCCTTCGCCTTTGATCTGCTACGTGTCCTCTCCTGAGTGGCCGGATGGACCCGCAGCCCTTTTCACAACTTTTGCTCCCTTTTTGTCAAAAAGCAAAAAAATTCTAAGTCCTCCACCAGCCTTCCATCCCGCTTTTGATGAAAACACGACACGTGTCCACCTCGATTCATTAAGGGTCTACGCTCTGAAGCCGCCACATGTTCCATTCTATTTCATTACGGGTCCTAAGCATTTTCTTTGTACTTTGACTCTTTTTCCAAAATGCCTTAAGGCAAAAAAAGACATGTTCGTCTGCCTTCACTCTACTTGCGACACGTGTACCTCCTCTAGGGCCTGCGGAGCTGTGGGGCAACATGCACTTTTTTCCAAAACACAAAAAATGTTAAGTTTTTCGAGCAGACCCACCGAACCTTGTCCAACCACAAACACCACGTATGAGAAGATGTTTGAGCTAAAATTTGACGGGAAAAGGACACCCATATGACCGTCAAACAACGCAAAAATTGCTAGTGATGCCCTAGAATGTTGAAGATGAATTTGACGGGAAAATGATGCCCGTCTGACCGTCAAAAAACACAAGAAAAATGCCAGGGATGCCCAAAATTGATTTTTCCTTCATGGGTGAAGAATTTTTCGATCAAAAGACAAATGGAAAGTGTTTTTAGGCAATTTACGACCATGGCAAGGGATATTTGAGGGCAAATAAGTATAAAACGAACAATTTCAAGCTCCAAAGGCTAGGAAAACATGGGAAAAATGGCAGAGGTGTTTGAACGGGCAAAATTAGGGCAAGGTAATGAGTTTGCAAACAATCCAATGCACAAGAATGGAATTACAACTTCACATCATCAATTTCATGAGGAAAAAATGTTTCAAAGCACAAAGAGCAAAGGGGAAACATGGAAAAACGGCAGAGGATCAAAATGGGCACCAACATCGGCTCCTACTCGGGGATGGGCACTCCCAGTGAGTGCCACAAGAAAAAAGTAGACCAAGTGCCAAAATAATCCCTTGGGAAAATGAAGTCATGAGCCAAACCACCAAAAAACCAACTGAGAAACTGACAAAAATGGTTGCCACACACCAAGGTAAACCACGAACCAACAAAAACTATACACTGTACAAGTGGTGCATACCTCAAATTTGGGTATTAATCCAAGAAATGCTTTAGATGCCTATCATTAACAAGCAGTTCAAGCAATTCCCCATCTAATTCCTTGAGAAAAAGGTATTTTCACCAATTCGGATATCAATGGATTAAGGGCCCATCCACAATGCATCAAATTTACCATGTTTTCCCTTATCTTTATTTATGCTATCCCACAAAAAACCAAATCTCCAATATTGAAATCCCTAGGAGTGACCTTATTATCAAACAACCTCTTCAACTTGTCTCTAAATCTAAAACACCTTTGGTGTGATGCTCTTCTTTCTTCATCCACTCAACAATCTGATTAATCCTTGCTTCATATGGACTCGCCTCCTAATCTTCAAGTTGTTAAACAAAATGAAATGAATATAATTACATATGTAAGGGCAAAGCAGAGCCTAATTTCCATACACCAACTCAAATGGGATCTTACCAGGTAGCTCTTTTGGTAGTGATTCTATCACCCAGGCATATAATTTCATTGTTCACCCCATTTTCTCTTGTTTAACTCCAAGGTTATCCTAATGATCTTCAATAAGTTATTATTGTTGGACTCACTTGTCCATTTCCTTGAGGTTTATAGCTTGAAGCATAAGTCGATTGGTTCCATACTCCTTGCACATTGCCATCAAAGGTTTAGCTCAAACACATGGCATTATCAAGACAATCTTGACTAGCACACCAAATCTACATATGATGTGATTCAACAAGAAGTCCATAACAACTTGGTGTGTTTCTTTCTTGGTGGGGATTGCTTCTACCCACTTGGTGAAGTAATCTGTGGCTACAAGAATCCACTTATTTCCAAAGACTAGAAGGGTCTCAAATCTCACCAATGAAGTGTATCCCCATTATTTGAAAGGATCTTCAATTGATACAGGTGTGAAAGGAAGGGAGCCTGAAGCTTTCATTCTTCCAGGAGAAATGGTGGCAGCTTTCACATCTTCTAACCAAGAGGGGTTGCATCTTTGAAGAGAGTAGGCCACCAATAACCAGCTCTCAAAATTTTGTGTGTCGTAACCCTTCCAAAAATTTTCCTCCGCAAACTCCCCATGGAAATCAATAATTATTTTGGGAGCTTCATCTTCGATTGCACATTTCAAGAGGACACCTTCGTGGTTCTTTCAAGCCAGCCCAAAGTCGGTGATGATGTATTTTTGAGGCCACTCGAGGGCTCTTTTCTGATTTTTATTTAAATGACCAGGAAACATAGGTGTATGAGGTAAAATATTACATCCTTGTACCACTCAAAACTCACCAACTTCTCGAGAACATTTTTCCTTTCTTCCTCTACTACATTTACTTCCACATTTTGCAAGTTGCTCTCACCATGAGCTTAAGAAGACCCAAACCTCTTACCAACTTTGTGGTTTGGATGTCCATGTCATACTCCTAAAATTTATTCACCCATCTACATATTTTTCTTGAGATATCCATCTCTCGATAAGATGTCTTTTACCATGGTATGGGAACATAAGCAACAACTTTTGAACTTAAGATAGAAGGCTTGAAAAATTTTGTTGCTTTCACCAAGGAAAATGCTTGTTTTTCCATGATTGTGTATCTTAACTCAGCAGTTTGTAAATCCTTGCTAAAGAAGGAAATAGGCCTCTCAGCCCCATCTTCATCCTTTTGTGGCAAAATAGATGCAATGGTATTTTCAGAAGCAAAGGATAAGATTTGGAAAGGCTTCTTGTAATTTGGAGCTGCTAAGACATGTGCATGTTTCAATGCTTCTTTAATTCCTTCAAAATCCTTAATAATAGCCTCCTCCAATTTGATAACTTGGTCTTTCTTTAACATGCATGTAATAGGAAGAGTCAATTCAAAAAAATTAGACACAAACCTTCTAATGAAATTGATCTACCCAAAGAAGGATTGGATGCCCTTCTTTGTTCTTGAATTGGAACCTTGCTGATTGCTTCTACCCTCTCAAGGTCAATCATGACACCAGCCTTTGAAACAATATGACCAAGCAACTTGGCCTTTTGTACTCCAAAATGACACTTCTTTGGATTGAGAGAAATGTCATATTCTCTACATCTGATCAACATTCTTTCCAAGTGCTGCAAGTGATCTTTTACTCGCTTCTTGAAAACACAAATCACATCATCCCGATAAACTACAATGAAGTCATTTATGTAACCAAAGCAAAAGAAACATCCATTTCCCTTTGGAAGGTAGCTCCAGCATTCATAAGTCCAAAAGGCATTCTTACATAAACATATGTTCCCAAGGAGTGGTAAAGGTAGTTTTAAATCTTTATGACTCCTTGACAACAAATTGATTACAGCTAGAGAAATCATCCAATGTGGACAACAATTCCTATCCAAATCACTAACTATGGCATGTTTTCCATGTTTGGAAAATGATAATTGTCCTTCAATGAAGCTCTATTCATATTTTTTAAGTCTACACAAAGTCCGATATCTCCATTTTTCTTTTCTCGACCGGACAAGGTTTGCAACCCAAGATGAATACCTTATAGGTGAATGATCCCTCCTCTTTTTCGCTTTCTTCAATTCATCTTACATTTTCATGGAGAGGAGTGGATTAATTGGCCTCTACTTTTTCTAAAGGGCTTGGCATTTGTTTCAAGAGGAATCTCATGCTGAAACAAGTCCTCTTTGTATGCTTTCAGCTCTGAATAAGACCAAGCAAGACAATCCTAATATTTCTTCAATAGTTAAACATAGGACTATTTTTCCTCTTTGTTTAGATTGCTGCCCAACCAAACTTTTCTTGGTTTATCATTAGTGCCCAAGTTATGCTCTTCCACATCCCTTGAGGTAGACATGTTTCTATTGATGATGCAATCAGCATTGTTAAAATTTGACTCAAGTGCAACAAGACCTCTAGGAATGGTGTTAGTTTTCAATTGGATAATATCCTTTCCAAACAAATTCTATCTTCCTTCACTCACACACACCATTGGTTCCCAATCAATATTCTAGATCTATAAACTCACCTTGATTTTGTAAGAACCTTTGCACTTGAGCATCATCATTAAACACTTGCCAATGTTTGATGTTGTCAGGGATAGCTGGCCTAGTTAACACTTCAATATTGTACTCACAATAAGGTGAAATAGTGCAATCTCCAAATCTTGACCCCAACACTGCCAACTTGTCAACAACAACATTGAAACTTCTATCATTATGCACAATATTAAAGGAATCAAACATCTCAATTAGATCCCAAACTGCATGTTTGTATTGTTTCATCCACTGATTTTTTGTAGCATATAGTTTTCTTATTTGTTTGACAACTAGCTCTAAATCTCCTTTTGCAATGATGTTCCCGACACCATATTTCCTGCAATTCTCAAAACCAACAACAAGGTTTCATACTCAAGAATGTTGTTAGTACATTCAAAATTAAGCTTGAAGGAAAAAACAAACTCTTACAAGCTAGGAGAAATCAAAATTATGCCAAGACACATTTCCAAATTTGGAGCAAACTCCATAAAATAGCAAGGTCCAAGGAGAACCTACCTATTCAAGGAACTTTGACCGATCCATCTTGTGCTCCTTACCATCAGCAAACCCAATAAAATTATCAACATCAACATCAGCAAACAACACCTCATATGAAGCATTATTTAGATCCTCAATTATATGCAACATCTTCTTTTCTCCATAGAGCTTGACAAGGTTGCCTTCAATGGGATGGTGGAAAAGACATATCCATTTGGACACTCCCTCTAACACTTGCAACCCACTTTCTTGACAATAACATACCCCATTTGGTAGGGAAATCAACAATCACAACATCCAATTTTAAATTCCTCCCAAGATAGGATGCAAGTTGCACCACCAAACCCTTCACACAACCAACTACCAAAGACTTCTCTTGAGTCCATGGCAATACACTTTCCATAGGTTGTTTTCACTTTGATATCCAACTCATTCATGACTTCTAAAGGCATGACATTACATGATGCACCGAAATCAAACATACAATTGTGAAGTAGTCTATCCTTTATGATCAAAGTTGTAAAGAATGGATCAACATTCAATTAGGAATCAACCAAGGATGTCCCCAAGTATACCTCAGGTGTTTCTCCAAGATCCTCTACTGGTGGTGTTTCAAGGTCTGTAATGATTTGAGGAGGAGTTTCAACAACGTTTACATTTCTGCTTGGGGTACTCTTTTCTTATTTCAAACCCAGGTACTCAAATGCTCTCTTCTTGTGCTTAGGAATCCTAAGCAACTCAATGATTGGAACACTCACTTTGATTTGGCTGAATACCTAGGCTATGTCATATGGAACACTCTTTGGCGGGGGCAGCGTTGGAGTGGAGACAAGTAGATTCATTAGATGGTGTGGGACTCTTGGCAGCTTGGGCATGAAGAGGATTGTAATTTTTGCTCTGGATAGCAGAGCTTTTGGTAGGTGTTTCTCTTCTAGGAGCTTCTTTGGGAATACTTGTAAGCAAGGGATTTTTAGGTTTGGCTTGAGGACCAACTCCCTTGACAACTTTTCTCCTAGTGTTATACTCTTTCTCTTGAGACACAACAACATTCATTAACAATTGTCTATATTCCTCCAAAGGGATACCACCATCATACTTCTTAATCATCAAATATCTTAAGTATTCAAAGTCATTGTTAGGAATTTCAAAAGCTTGCACTACATCAACTTCAAGAGTATGAGGGGGAAGAGATACTTGTACCCGTTTGATGCAATCACAAAAGGTTGTAGTTGTCCTTGCACTTATTACCTCAGTTGATGTTACTCCTTCTTATGAGCTTGAAAAACATCCCACCATGCAAATATCATCGTCAGTACCATCATCATTACTAGCTTCACCATCTTGCTAGTACACTTCACATGGAGGCTGGGGCAAAAAACACCTATCACACCAATCAATATTAGCAACTTCCTCAATAACAGCAACCCTAGCAATTAGGGGATCAGGTAACACTCTTCCTTCACGTGCTTGAGGATGTCTATTTGCATACCCCATGGGTCCTTTCCCTCTATCATCGATCTTTGATCACCCCTAGGATGATTGGAAAATTTTTCATGGTTTTGTGATTTTTCTAACCTTGTGAAGTCTGCCCAATTCCCTTCTCAGCTCTTGCCAACTTGTAGGAAATCTCTTTGACAACCCCTGCCAAAGTTTTCACCACTTCCTCCAAGTCTACACTCTTGCTAGCTTGAGTTTTTCAGGGTTTATCAACTTTACACCATCTCTCTTGAGAGGTTTCCCAGCGGACCTTAATATTATTTTCAATCTGTAGTGCCATGCCATGGTGAAGGCCCATCTCAAATTAGCGGGGTTCTTGTCTCTTAAGTAGTAGGCTACCTTCTTATCAAATGCATCTGTATATTTGATCAAGCATGACTAATCACATGGCCTCAAATTAACTAGCAAACTTCTCAAATTTTTGTTAAACCTTGTGTTGAAGTCATGAATTGATTCATTAGGGTTCTTGATATTTTCAAATTCAGACAATAGAAACCTAGGATCAGTTTTGTCACCATATTGCAATCTGAATGCATTTTGCATTTCAGTCCATGAATCAATAGAATTATCAGGCAGATCCTTGTACCAATCCCTTGCATCCTCTTCTAGTGTATGAATGAACAATTTAATATACACATCTTCATGCTCAATCTCAAAGTCCTCCATCATGTTAACAAAAAAATTTAGGTGTTGATCACCGGTTATTGCATTGTTACCTTGGAACTTTGGCAACCTATTCCTCACATCTTGTGGGACAAAGATTTGGGTAACCATCCATTCCTCTAAATTTTATAGGACCAAATGTGTTAACAAAAATGGAGGTCTAGGGGGAGGTGAGCCATATGATTTTGGGGTGGTGATCTTGGGGGTGACACAAGTTGATTAGGAGTGCGAGGTCTTTGGGGCTCAAGAATGTGGTTCACAAGATTGGTATCCTCTAAGTGCTGAGTTTCTTTGAAAGTTTTACTAGAATTGAAACACACAGTGCAGATTGAAGAAGGAACTCACCGTATATAGTAGAAGGACCTTTACTAGTTTAATTAAACAAGTTTATGAGAGGATTGATTGAATCGGAATCACTAAAAGAAGAGTGATAATCCTGCACTAAAGGTTGATCTCTCTCACCAATGGATATACCTTTGCTTGATGTCTGACCTTCAACAACCTTCCAAACTTTTCTTTCCTCTAAAACTATCTTTCCCAATTCTTGAAATAACTTTCTACTTGGGTCCCTCCTGAAGAGAGATCTTCTTCCTTCCAGGTTTTGCAGAGATTAGCAACACCAAAAAACAAATGATAGAAAGCTAAGACACTGGTATTTATCAAGATCAAAATAGCATGGAGTCACCACTAAGGACTTTCACCCTAGTTGTGCAAATGCACTAAAATACTTTGTCAAATACCTATCAACTAAAAATCTTGCCAAACTTTATAGATCAGACCTCCCTTTTCTTGAATTTATCAACCACAGATGTAAATGAAGTGTAACTACTGTTGGAAACTGATAAAATTACAGGAAAAACTTATATCTTCACTTAATCCTTGAAAATTTGATTATAAAATGATGCTTCAACAATGTACTTACATGCAGCATTTGTAAGAAACATTACCAAGGTTTGACATGTATCCAAATATCTCAAATATTTTCAACAACTCCCGAAACAGGCGCCTAGTGTTCCAAATTTGTTCTCCTTTTCACCGAGTAGCATCGGAGATATGGCATGAAGCTTGAAGACGATAGATCATGATGTATGTCATTTTGTAGCTGGGGTGTAATCTAACTGCACTCAGATTTGTGGAGAGATGGATAGCACTCAAATAGGACTTGATCTTGTCCTAACTATTTTAGGTTGTGCCTTTCAACCAAGGTAAGAGGACCTATTTTGTAACCCTCAAATGGTGAAGGAGATGAAGATATCCCTCAATTTGTGCAAATAGTATGAAGGGGCCTTGGGAAAATATGATCAACACTCCAAATATGACTTTCACAAGTTGTCACTTCCAGATTATGGAGATAATTTCAATGCAAGGCAAGGGTTACTGAAGACATTTTGAAATCCTGATCTGTTCTGCATACTTTAGCAAATGGATTTTGATCTTCTATGGGTATACAAGTCAAAACAAGGGTAGTATGGGGTAGGATTAGTTGTTTAGAATGATTTTTGGTGGGATATTGACAAGACAAACTTGACTATGCCAGATCTTTGACAACCTCTACAACATTTGAACAATTATCAGATAAAATGCTTCAAAATAGTCAGGATGTTCTTTCAACCAGAAGAGATACACAAATGGAGGCCCAGTTTGCACTATTCACACAATCTTTGAGACCTCAACACAAAAGCTTGAGTTAAAGGACCCAATTAAACATCAAAATCTCTGATCAAATCACGCCTAAGGTACCCCCAAAGGCTTACAAGCAATCTTTGTCAACAAATGAAGGTGAAGTGATTTTAAACTACTTATTTTCAATGTCAGATGAAATCTCTTCTAACAAATGAAATTGTAAATGCCACTAAACTATCAATAAGGATGAGATTTGTGTGATTCCTAAAAATTCAATGCAAGATTGCAACAAGAACAAGGAAAACTATTTGCATACATTTAAACATGATAACAAACATCATATTGCCCAAAATAACACAAATTAATTCAAAATCTTGTTAGATTCATCAGCAGGGGAGAGTTTTAGGAACAATCTCAGAGCTGTGTGATGGCTATACACTTGTAACCAACTCAACATGAATGAAGATCTAACACAGAAGACATTAACCAGGTTTTTTGGAGGGTTTCTTAGAAGATGAGCTTCTCTCAAAATTTTCTCATGATTTTCAATTTCCCGACCCTTTACATGTCAAAAAACATGCATTATATATCATTTTTTTACATCCAAGCCTTCTTTCCCAAGAAAAGAATATGCCAAGCATCAAGTTTGTTACAAAATTCCATCATGATTCACAGACAGGGACATTTAACATATTTGCAACAAAAGTTGCCAGGTGTTTTGAAAAAGGTGAATCATTGAGGATTTTTGCATCATTATCCATTGTGGAGGCACATTTTTCATCTTCAAAGCATGCAGACCCCCTTCCTTTCATTATTTCATCCTTATCCCTCCAAAATTTGACTCTACAACTTTTGGATTTGATATTTCACATTTTTAGACGGGTTAGGGCAAAAATTTATTCCAAAAACATCTATGATATTCAAATTGATCCTCAAAACCAATTACATTGGTCCTTGCAAGCACAAATGACACGAATTTACCAAAAATTTGATCAAAATCGATGCAAAAAATGCATTTCCACACTTCCTGGAGCCAAAATGGCAGCCAAATGAAAAATGCACGATTCTACATTGATTTGCCTTTATTCCTTTAATCCGGGCTCTCCACGTGTCACAATGCGATTAGAAATGGGCTTGGGTTCATTTTTGACATTTTAAAACTTTTTGAAAAAATGTAAAAAATTGACATTTTTCTCTGCCCCTCCGCCCTTGAGATTTGGCATTGACACGTGTCCCAAGGTGGGTCCCATCGGAATCGCGGCTTGATTCTACACATTTCCACCTTTTTTGAAAAAAAGGAAAAAAATTCAATTTTCCTCCGCCCTCCCGCAAGACACGTGTCCTCATATGATTGGTTGAGGGGAAGCGCTCTGATTTCATACTTTAATTCCTTTTCACCAAAGGAAATTTTTCAACATTTCCTCCGCACTCCCGCACCTCCGATTCTGTCCCTGCCACATGTCTCCCTTTGACTCATTGTGGAGCCATGCTTCAAATTATCACTTCAACTCATTTTGAAAAAAAAAAGGCAACATTTCCTTTTTTTCCCCGGCGGCCCACACTCCCTTCTGCCTCTGATCCTACCACGTGTCCTCTCCTGAGTGGCTCGATGGACCCGCGGCCCTTTTCACAACTTTTTCTCCCTTTCACCAAAAAGCAAAAAAATTCTAAGTCCTTCACCATCCTTCCATCCCGCATTGATGAAAACATAACATGTGTCCACCTCTGATTCGTTGAGGGAATACACTCTGAAGCCACCATGTGTTCCATTCTATTTCGTTGTGGGCCCTAGGCATTTTCTTTGTACTTTAACTCTTTTTCCAAAATGCCTTAAGGCACAAAAAGACCCGCCCATTTGCCTTCACTCTGCTTGTGACATGTGTACCTCCTCTGGGGCCTGCGAAGCTATGGGGGCAACATGCACTTTTTTCCAAAACGTTAAGTTTTCGAGCAGACCCACCGAACCTTGTCCAACCACAAATGGCCATGTATGAGAAGATGTTTGAGATAAAATTTGATGGGCAAAGGACGCCTATATGACCGTCAAACAACGCAGAAATTGTTAGCGATGCCCTAGAATGTTGAAGATGAATTTGATGGGCAAATGACGCCCGTCTGACCGTCAAAAACACAGAAAATTCCAGGGATGCCCAAAATTGATTTTTCCTTCGTGGGTGAAGAATTTTTCAATCAAAAGACAAATGGAAAGTGTTTTTAGAAATTTACGACCATGGCAAGGGATATTTGAGGGAAAATAAGTATAAAATGAACAATTTCGAGCTCCAAAGGCCAGAAAACATGGGAAAAATGGTAGAGGTGTTTGAATGGGAAAATTAGGGCAAGGTAATGAGTTTGCAAACAATCCAATGCACAAGAATGGAATTACAACTTCACATCATCGATTTCATGAGGAAAAAATGTTTCAGAGCACAAAGAGTAAAGGGGAAACATGGCAAAATGGTAGAGGATCAAAATGGGCACCAACATAAGGCATTCAAAGCTCTGGTTGAGAATGAAACTAATTTAAAAATCAAGTGTTTAAGATCTAACCGAGGATAATTCACTTCAAATGAATTCATAGAGTATTGTGAATGCCATGGAATAAAAATACATTATTCAACTATAAGAACTCCACAAAGATAATGGAATTGTAGAAAGGAAAAATAGAACAGTGCAAGAGATGACCAAAACCATGTTAGATGAATCCATAGTATCTAAAAATTTATGGAGATAGGCAATCAACACAATAGTATATATTCTAAATAGAGGGCATATTAGAGTAAACACCTTATGAACTTTGGAAGGGAAGACCAACAATTATCAAACATTTTAGAGTATTTGGAAGCAAATGCTATATCAAGAAAGATGAAGAATCAATATATGATGAAGGTATTTTTCTTGGTTACTCTTCAATAAGCAAAGCTTGTGGATGTTACAATATGGGAACATTCAAAATTGTTGAAAGTGCAAATGTGAAAGTAGATGATATCAAATGTAAAAATAACATGATAGGAGAAATTGATTATTCTGAAGAAGCCAACAAGTAAGATGAAAAGGAAGAAGTTGAGATAAAGGAAACAAAAACACCATCTAGATCATTCCAAAAGAATCATTCAAAAAATTAGATTATAGGTGACAAAAATCTTGGAGTACAAACCAAAAGAAGACTGGAAAATGTAGAAGAGCATGCAAATTTGTCTTTCTGTCCAAAATTGAGCCTAAAATATTTGTTGAAGCAAGAGAAGACAAGCATTGGATTAGAGAAATGGAAGAAGAACTTGATCAGATAGAGAAGAATGAGACACGGAGCTTGTCCCAAGACCTAAGGATAAAAATGTGATTGACACCAAGTGGGTATTCAAAAATAAGTTGAATGAAGATGGGAAAGTAATAAGAAATAAATAAAGGTTAGTATGCAAAGGCTCTGCACAATTTAAAGGTATTTATTTCGAGAAACTTTTACTCTTGTTGCACATTTAGAAGAAATTAGGATGTTTTTGGCATTTTCTTGTTATAAAAACTTTAAAGTCTATCAAATGGATGTTAAATCTACTTTCTGAATGGGAATTTGGAAAAATATGTTTACATTGAACAACCAAAAGGATTCACATTATCGGTGATGAGGACTATGCATGCAAGCTAAAGAAAGATCTTTATGGATTGAAATAAGCTCCTAAAGCCTAGTACTCAAGAATGGACAAGTATCTAAAACAACAAGGGTTCGAGAAAATAATGTTATCCAAAATGAGCCCTGCTTATTTTGGCTAACTTGCCTTCATTCTTTCCTCCATTTTTCTTCAACTTCAATTTTCAAACATTGTAAGCACTCAAAAGATTCTATAAATGGCTTCATCAAATAGATAATTTCTTCTCCTTTCCGAAAGGTAAAGAAGTCCTCCCGACTCTTTGTATTTTTTGAGTTATGGCTCGCGAGTTTGGAGGGGAAATTTTCCCTAGGCGGGTCCACGAAGCTTGGGAGAATTTTGTGCCAAAGAGGCTCAAGGCTGGCGGAGTGGGGAAGCAATTTTGCTAAGGAAGATTTGGTGGGTTGGTGGAGGTGCGGAGGAAAACTTGACACTTAGTCCTTTTGGCTAAAAGGTGCAAAGTCACAAGATGGCCCGAAAGCTCACGGAGGGGAAGGGAGCGCATGCACTCATGGGGCTAGGGAGAAATTGTTGACACTTAGCCTCTTTGGCTAAAAACTCAAAGGAAAAATTTGGCCCGAAAGCCCGTAGAAGAAAATAAATTGTTGAGGCCGAAAAACAAATCAAGATGCCACATGTCCATTCATCGGTGGGGATCAAGGCATTGGGAGGATTTTGGAAATTTTGCCAAAGTGGTGAAAACACAAAAGGCAAAAATGGAACCACATCTCCGCAGCAAATCAGAAGATGCCACGTGTCTTGGAGCAGTGGGGCCGCGGAGGATTTTGGAAAATTTTCCAATTTCGTGAAAAGGGGCAAAATGATTGTTTTGAAGCCGTGGATCATCCAGAAGGTGCCATGTGTCATGCGGACCTGAGGGGATATGGAGATTTTTGGGGAATTTTTCCAAAAGGGAAAAATTTAAAGTTTGACCCTGCCGACCCCAATTTTGACTCTGTTTTTTACTAGTTTTGCCCTAAATCTTCAGAGGGCCATATCTTTCAAACCAGAGCTCGATTTTTCATGATTTTTGTATCATTGGAAAGCTAGGGAAATTCTCCACATGATGGATGCTTAAATTTTAAAATTTGATGGATTTTTGTGGGAGAAAAATGGAAAAACGTCTCTAGCATGAAAAAATTACAGAAAACAACCCCAACCACCAAAATTAATGAAGTATGGGCCTCTTTCTTGCTCTGCTGAAGCAATGTGTGATGAAGTATGGGATTTTCATGGAAACCCATCATTTTGTAGGCTAATTAAATGGATCTTGTCGGTGGTTGGAGTTTTAAAATTGATTTTCCCACATTTTCTCATTTCCTTCATTCTATTCGAGCATAAAAGCTAGTTTTGGCTCATTTGTAAAAGGTTGTTCATCCTTCTTCTCTACCTCTCCCTTCTTTTCTTCCCCAAGGTCAAAAATGGAGTTTGAACCTCCTCCCCTCTGTAATGGCATTTTTTCCTCTTACCCATGAAATGATGCACTGTGTAAATTATGAGCAATAAAAAATGTGTTTTGTGATGCATTTGTCCATCCTTGGCTCGTTTTCTTTGTTGTTTTCCTTACCTCTCTTCATTACATGGTATTTGTGTATGTTTGGATGTTCATTGTAGGTTTTGGAGTTGTGTTCATGGATTTTGGAACATTTTCTATGTGAAATCCATCTTTGGTCCGTGATGCACTCGTCCATCCTCTCCATTGCTCACCTCTCTTTGTTTCCATGGCGGTTTTGATAGATGATCGAAATTTTTCTTCTATGGTGTATCACCATTTTAGTGTAGGCTTTGTTTTCCAGTTTTCTTTTTCTCCTTGTCTCCTTGAAAGTTAGATTAGGTTAGATTAGCTTGCCTGCACCGGAATAGCTTGTGGCAAGTAGTTTAGGAAGAGGAGACGACCTTCTCTCCTGGAGAGCTTTCCCCATTTGCAAAGGTCCCACACTTTGGGAAAGCTCAATGTTGTACAATCACACCAAATGACATTGCCTTAGAAAAGCAAATCCATAACTCATTTGGGGTGATGTGATTTTGCACTAAAAATAATTTTTTGAAGTTGTACATCAAAACTAAAGGTGAGAATCAACTGATTGTTTTTGTTTATGTTGATGACATCATTTTTGGAAGAAGTAAGGATAAGATGTGTAAATAGTTTGCTGAGGAAATGCAAAAATAATTTGAAATTTCCATGCTTGGTGAGTTATCATTTTTCTTTGGATTACAAATTTCTCAATTTGACAAAGGTATATTCATTTCACAAACTAAGTATATTAAGGAAATGTTGAAGAAGTTTAGAATGGAAGATTGCAATCTAGTAAGTACACCCATGATCATAGGATGTAAATTGAGCAAGGATGATGAATCTCTTGAAGCAAATCAAATTATTTATAGATCAATTATTGGAAAACTATTATATGTAAATGCATATAGACCAAATGTCATGAAATCGGTAGGCATGGTATCACATTTTGAAGCCACTCCAAAAGAAACTCATGTGCAAGTTGTCAAAATAATACTCAAATATCTCGTAGTCATTTTTATGCCCTCTCAAAGAACAAGGAAATCCCATGTGCATCACCTATCACCTAGCGGGCGCTGGGTGCTCACCCAAGGCACGCACGGTGCCGAGTCCCTCCTTTATATGAGTTGTGTGAGAATGCATTATTTACGATAGAAACTTAAGTGAATAGATTGGAAAGGAACCATACATTCATCTTAGAGCTCAAAACGACTTCTAGACCAATGTGTTCATTCATATAAGAAAAGCATTACAGAACATAGATCTGAATCATAACAGAAAAGAAATGCACAGGGGTTTACACCCACTCATATGAAATATATATATAACCAATCCATATAGATGTAAGTAGAACTGGAACCACACATATATTCATATTAAGCATGTTGATAACCACATTACATTAACTGAGGCAATCACAGATCCATATAATAGTGTAGACCAATGTCATACATCGAAACTGGACTTAAGCCCTTCATAATACAAAGAAAAATATTCATACCCATCCCCTTGATACAACATACTCTTACAGATCCTCTAAACCCATCCCATGGAGCTCTCACAGTATTTCTGCATAGCTTCGCCTCTCTCCATTCTCTAACTTTGTATCTCTGCTCTTTTTCTTCTACCAGCGCTTTTATATATAGCTTTTACAATCACCGCCATGCCTTTACTCAAGTTGTAGATCGCATGGGAGCATGCTTCTTCGATGCGAGCTCTCCATCCCTTACCATGATGACCTTCTAGAATCTTCTCTCGTCACAAGGTATATTCATTTCGTGGGCACCAAGTTTCTAGGCCGACACCTTATCCACTCCACATACACAAATGGGTCATGCTTTCCTCGTGTTTTTCCCGATATGCAAAATATGGATAAGTCCCAAGACCTTTTTCTTTTCCTTGTATGCGTATGCCACCGGGTTCTACTAAAACCCCGTCATATGTGCTTTCTCCTTAGACAACCTTCTTCAAATAGGCCTTGCACGCCCATGCACCTTCTTGACTTAGCCAATATTTTAGGGGCCCAACAATATCTAAAATGTATGGTGGATATGGATTATGGTATCAAAAAGGTGAATATTTTTCTTTAACAACATATACAGATGCAGATTGGGTTGGTTGTATAGATGACAAAAAAGTACAAGTGGAGGTGCTTTCTTTTTGGGCAATAGTTTAGTATCTTGATTGAGAAAGAAAAAAACTTATAATTCTCTATCTAAAGCTTAGGCGAGAATATATTGTTGTAGTATCATGTTGCACACAAGTTCTTTAGATGAAATAAACACTAAAGGATGTCAAGGTAGAATTTGATTCTCCAATTTCTATACTCTATGACAATACTAGTGCAATAAATATCTCAAAGTGTAGACACCTAAAATCCACTTACTCAGTTTTAATACTAAAATTGCACTGATTATTCTCTTTCATGTCATTTTCGTAATAATTAGTGTTTTTCCCTAATTAGCTAACATTCCCCTTTATTTTTCGTTAATTAATTAGCCTTCCTATTACCCCAAATGCCAATTAATGACATTTTGTTAGTTATAATCCACTTCTAATTGATTAATTAACCATTATTAGTTAATTATACCTTCTATTTTAATCAATAAACCTCTTTTATTGGTTAAATTCCTCTCTTACATCCCCCAAATCATGCTAATTTTCCTCTAAATCCCCTCTAAATAGCTTCTACAAGCTTATCCCTACCTATTAATTAATCACATTTGATTAATTAAACCCCTCTAAACTCCCATAAATTGCACATCCTTTATTAAACATCCATATCCTTTGCATTTCTTCTTTGGACTTTATCCCACATCCACCAAATTGCAAGTCTAGTCAAAACAAACAAGCTATATAAGGAACCCTCTTCCTGTTATCCATATTTTGCCCCCTTAGGCAAAATATTGGATCGACCATGACCCTGTGTGAGAAGAAAGAGAAGAAACGACTACTGCAAGCCGTTTCATGTCTTAAATCTATTTTACAAGCTTCAGCAGATTCAACAATGGAATTGCAGGTCAGAGAAGAAGGGGCAGTGCCACAGAGAGGCTAGGAGCAAGAAGGGGAAAAAATGGTGCTGATTCAAGGATTGAATAGATAAAGGGTTTTCAAACAAGTGTGGTGTCACCACGTGTCCCAGGTCAAAGCAGGTCGTCGGGAAAAGGTTAGTTTTTTGCCCCTTACCCCAAAGGGTGTAAAAGTTGCAAAATGGGCCATGACTCCGCCAAGAGGAAAAAGTCAGCATTTGAGCCCGAGTCAAACCAAAGCGGGGAGTCAGAGGAAAAGGTGAAAATTTTCCTTTTGAAAAAATGGCACAAAGGAAAAGATTGGAGTGCACCTCCCCAACCAACAAAAGGGTGCCACGTGTCCAAGCGAAGTAATGCGGGCCGCAGGAGTTTTCTAGATTTTGTGATTCTCACGAAAAAAGGGGAAAAGATAAATTCTAAACCCGCAAACCCAATTTTTCCCTAATTTGGCTGCCATGTGTCCCACATTATCAAAAGGGGACCCATTTTTCAAGTTATTTTCCCGCCCTCCTGTATGGACCCGATACAAACTTCAAAGGGGCATATCTTTCAACTCAGGGCTCGAAATATTGCAAATCTAACACCATTGGAAAGATCTCGGCCTCACCTATGCCATGGAGGTCTGAGACTTTAATTTTTGAGGAGGTTAGGTAAAGGAAAATGGAGGAAACGTCTTCAAGCCTTCAATGTAGGATCCATCTGTCTCAACAACCAGATCGGATTTGATCTGTTTCCGTCATTTCCTCTTCTTTCAAGGTGTCAAATCAAGGAATCATGCAGTAAAGATGAATTTGGGGCATATTTTATTAGAAGAATTAACAAAGTAGTGGTTGAGCTTCAACCCACTTTTCCTATTTCCTCTCTCTTTCTTCTCTCTGATCAAATCTATAAATACAGGGGCAAGATTCATTGTAAAGGGTTGTTCATTCTTCTTCCCTTCCCCCCTCTCTCTTTCTTCTCCAGGGTTGAATGTGGAGTTTAAGTCTCCTACCTTGGCTTTTAATGGCACTTTCTTGCCTCTTACTCGTTAATGGTGTACTATGTGAACTATTGGAGTAATAAAATCTATTTTTGTGATGTTTTTTGTCCATCCTTTGCTCATTTTGTTGTCTCTTCTCTGCTCTCACCATTGCAGGGTATACTTGTGTATATCTCTAATGTCCATTACAGTGTTTTGGGAGTTGTGTTTACAAAGTTTGAAATGGTGTTATATGTGAGCTTTATCCTTGGTATGTGATGCATCTCGTCCATCCTCTCTATTGCTCACCTCTCTCCATTTCAAATAATTGGGTTTGTGATCAGCAGTTCCTTTTCTCGGTGCTATCACCTCTCGTAGTGTAGGATTTCTTTATTTTCATGCTCTCTCTCTCTCCTTGGTCCCTTGGAATTATTAGATTAGGAGTATATAGTCACATTTCCTTCCTTAGAAGTAGTTTACTACTAGGATTAGCAAGAGGAACCAACCTTCTCTGGAGGATCATTCCCATTTGCAAGTCCCACAGCTTGGGGAATGATCTAATGTTATGCAAATCACACCAAATGACCTTGCCTTAGAAAAGTAGATCCATGACTCATTTGGGGGTGCTATGATTTTGCACTAATAGTTTTGGCACACCCGGTGGGACAGGTCTGAAGCACCTTACCACTTCACTTCATCAGTTCAATGTGCTCTTGGTGAAGATTTCAGCCTTTAGAGGCACTTTCAAGCACATCTGGCGACTCCATCTGGTCAACAACCCATCCTCTGAGTTGTAGACCTTCTTCCCATCCATTTCCACCCATTATTTCTTCCATCTCCTTCATCTTCTTCAATCCCATGAAGTTTTGCAATCATGACTTCATTCCCACCATGGAATTCACATCTACAGCAGCAACAATATGTTCCAACTCCAATAAGCTTTACAAATCCTTCAAATCAACATTTTGAGAAAATCCAAAATCAGCATGGTTACCCCTATGAGCAGCAGTGCCAAAATTAGTTTGGCTATGGAGCTTTCTAAGAGCAGGGGTATGCAAACAATGAAGAAAATCAAATGCAAGATGTTGGTCTGTTGGAGAAGATCCAAAAAATGGAGATTGGCATGGTGCAGTCAAGGGGCATAGCACAAATGAAGGCATTCAAGATTGGTTGCAGGGCACCTTGTCCATGGGAAGGCCCTTTTCCAAGACATTACAACCCTCAAGAGAAGCTTGAATTCATGGTTGAAGTGTTGCCTCAACTTACACAGTGGATTGAGGACATTGGGGCTTATGAGCAAAGTGTAGGACAACCTTGTCAATGGGTAAGTCAATCACCAGCTCCTTTCCTTTTATTTTCTCTCCCTCAATCTTTATCATTTCAGCAGAGGCAAGATTCAAGCCCCTCACTTGCTGCCCCAAGTGTTGATTTCATTTCTCCATCTCCTAGTCTTCCACCTCATCTCAGTTCTTCTATCATTTTCCCTTCCAAACAGTCATCCCCTCCAAACAAATAAGAAGTTGCACCTCCCTTCCCAACACAAACAATTGCAAAGATAGTTGAACCCCAACCTGCCACTCCTCTTGCTTTCCCAAGCCCATGTTGGGAAGAGACTCAAGAATCCAGTCAAGGAGAATAGCAAGAAGAGGAGCCCAACAGAAAAGAAATGACAGATAATTTGAAGAGTTGGGCTGCCAAATTTGGGTTTACAAAGATCCCCTTGATGGTCAAGCCAATAGAGGAGGTCAAGATTGAATAACCAGTGGTGGCTGAGGCCGAGTTTGCAGCAGAAGAAGAGAAAGAACAAGAGGAGGAACAATTAGTCCCAAGCCCCATTAAAGAGGATTAGCTAGGAGAGATCAAATCAGTGTTGAGGCCACTCAATGAAGAAGGCATCATTGAATATTTTTACTTTCATTTCAAGGGCCTGATTTGATTGATGAACCCATGATGGAAGAGGACCATACAGTTCAGAGGCTCTAAGTGTGGAGCAGGCTACAGGGGAACCTTCAGTTCTTCCTCCCACTTCATCCCCTTCAAGCTATAATGTTGAAGAAGAGTTTGATCTCTCAAACTTCATGTTTGAGGAAGAGAGAAACCATGGTGAGAAAGTTGCAGATCAAGAGGACACCATGAAGGAGGTAGAGCACTTGTAGTAAGACAACAAGGAGGCAGACTGTCTGTCAGACTTGAGAGATTGCTTTGATGAAAAGGATCCCATGGAGATTACATCATTTTCTCCTCCATCCATCTTCCACACACATGAACTTGTTGCCATGAAGGAGAATATTCAAGTGTAAAAGCCTGCACTCCATAATGGCCCTCTGGAACCAAGGTTGGAAGATCTTGATCTTCCATGTTCTTCAAAAGAGGAGGAAGGAAAAAGGAGGATGTCATCATCTCTCTCACGTCATTCATCCAAGAAGGTCCACAAGAAAACTCCATTCTTGGAGTTGAAACTCAGAACAAGGGGTACATTCAAAGGATCAGACCATGCCCAATCAGGTACTTGGCTTCATTGGAGCCAATGGAGAAGCCAAAACCAGTCATGCCTACTTCAGGGCATGAGGATGAGTACCAAGGTACCAAGGGTCACCATCAATACCTCCAGGAGTCCAATGCAGGTCAGCTTGAAGAGGTATTTTCCATTAATGTTGATACCTTGATGAGTTGGGTGGAAGATTAGCTTGTAGTTAGTTTTTCACTCATCCAACCAGCCATGTTTAGTGCCAAATCAGTTGCATGGCTACCATTTTTGAGGAAGGGAAGCTATTTCTCCCTGTCAGTTGCAGGTTTTGTTTGAGTTCCCTTTGCTCTTGGTTAGAGTAGAGTAGGTAGGTTTTTTTTCAGCAGAAGAAGTGCTTTTGCACACTCTGCATATCCCACTTGGGGTATGTATGATTTTCAGTTTGTACATAGTTTTGGTGTTGTTGTTTTGCTCTTGCACAGTCCATTTCAGTTGGCTTTTGGTGAAGTTCAACTCCAAGTTCAGTGGGTTTCCAAGTGGCTCAGGGATCAGATCTTCAAAAGTTCAGATCAGTTTCATGTTTATCAAGTAGACTCCATGCCCAATGGATGCTTCAAGGCCACTAGTCTCTTCATCTAGCAGGCAGATGTCCCCGTGAGTCACCAAATTGTTATCCATATTTCACCCCCAAGAAAAATATTGGATTAGCCATGACCCTGTGTGAGAAGAAAGAGAAGAAACAACTCTGTCAAGTTGTTTCGTGTCTTAAATCTATTTTACAAGCTTCAGGATTCAACAATGGAATTGTAGGGTCAGAGAAGAAGGGGCAATGCCACAGAGAGGCCAGGAGCAAGAAGGGGAAAAATTGCATTGATTCAAGGATTGAATAGATAAAGGGTTTTCAAACAAGCGCGGTGTCGCCACGTGTCCCAGGTCAAAGCGGGTCATTGGGGAAAAGGTTAGTTTTTGCCCCTTACCCCAAAGGGTGTAAAAGTTGCAAAATGGGTCGCGACTCCTTGCCAAGAGGAAAAAGTCAGCATTTGAGCCCGAGTCAAACCAAAGCGGGAGTTGGAGGAAAAGGTAAAAATTTCCTTTTGAAAAAATGGCACAAAGGAAAATATTGGAGCGCACCTCCCCAGCCAACAAAAGGGTGCCACATGTCCAAGCGGAGCAATGGGGCCGACAGTTTCTGGATTTTGTGATTCTCACGGAAAAAGGGGAAAAGATAAATTCTGAACCCGCAAACCCAATTTTGCCCTAATCTAGCTGCCACATGTCCCACATTATCAAAAGGGGACCCATTTTTCAAGTTGTTTTCCCACCCTCCTGTATGGACCCTGATACAAACTTTGAAGGGGCATATCTTTCGACTCAGGGCTCGAAATATTACAAATCTGACACCATTGGAAAGATCTCGGCCTCACCTACGCCATGGAGGTCTGAGACTTTAATTTTTGAGGAGGTTAGGTAAAGGAAAATGGAGGAAACATCTTTGGGCCTTCAATGTAGGATCCATCTGTCTCAACAACCAGATCGGATTCGATCTATTTCTATTGTTTCCTCTTCTTTCAAGGCACCAAATCAAGGAATCATGTAGTAAAGATGGATTTGGGGCATATTTTATCAAAAGCATTAATAGTAGTGGTTGAGCTTCAACCCACTTTTCCCATTTCCCTCTCTCTTTCTTCTCTCCGATCAAATCTATAAATATAGGGGGATTCATTGTAAAGGGTTGTTCATTCTTCTTCCATGCCCCCTCTCTCTTTCTTCTTCAGGGTTGAATGTGGAGTTTAAGTCTCCTCCCTTGGCTTTGTAATGCCATTTTCTTACCTCTTGCCCATTAATGGTGTACTGTGTGAACTCCTGGAGCAATAAAATTTGTTTTCGTGATGCGTTTTATCCATCCTTTGCTCATTTTGTTGTCTCTTCTCGCCTCTCACCATTGTAGGGTATAATGTGCATATCTCTTATGTCCATTACAGGTTTTGGGAGTTGTGTTTAAGGGATTTGAAATGGTGTTCTATGTGAACTTTGTCCTTGGTATGTGATGCATCTCTCCATCCTCTCCATTGCTCACCTCTCTCCATTTCAGGCAGTTGGGTTTGTGATCGCGATTCCCTTTTCTCGGTGTTATCACCTCTGTAGTGTAGGATTTATTTATTTTCATGCTCTCTCTCTCTCTCCTTGGTCCCTTGGAAATGTTAGATTAGGAGTAGATAGTCACATTTCCTTCCTTAGAAGTAGTTTAGTGCTAGGATTAGGAAGAGGAACTAGCCTTCTCTCGGAGGATCATTCCCATTTGCAAGTCCCACAGCATGGGGAATGATCCAATTTTATGCAAATCACACCAAATGACCCTACCTTAGAAAATCAGATCCATAACTCATTTGGGGGTGATGTGATTTCGCACTAACACTTCCTTCCCTTTCTTCTTACACCACACTTTGATTAGAGAAAACTATAGGAATTTTGATTTGAGCAATCTCCATTGTTGGAAATAGCTTCTCCGTCTTGCATCCATTCTCTCAAATTGAACAAGTATGGGAAGATCCAAAAATGTCCTTGTAGACATTTTTTTCCCGGTGAGATCTCATCCTCATTCTTCAGAAAATGTTATCCAATTTTTCCCTTGGAGTTAAATTAGACAATGGAGGCCTATTAGATCCTAGGACCGAAAAATTTCTTCATGATCATTCCAGGACCATTTCAATTAAATTTTGAGCATTGGAAACATTTACACTGTCCCATGAAGGTTTAGGATCATCTTGAACATATTCTTCACTTTTGTGTCTTGAAGTTTTAAGTTTGCTTAGATCGTAAAATTAGCCCCAATGGGCCCACATTCATTCAAACATTGTTATCCTATAAAATTGACAAGGGCAATTTTGCAGGTAACCATACCAAATTTTGTTCTGGTTCCTCGTTAAGGTCCCTCAGCATTTGGAAGGGCATAAAATCCCTTTCCAGAAAATCTGGTTTTTTAGACTTAGTCATTTTGGTCCTTTTTGGTTGGGCGCAGATTTTGTTCATGCAACACAAACATTATTTGCGCCCTTCTATTCCTTTGGCGCACCCTTTGGAGTGTTAACACAACAATTGTTGCACCTCCCCGTGATGCACCTTTCTTGCTTGCACCAAGGTGCATGCACCAGCCTATCAACAGTAAAAATATTGCACCCTTAAGCGGTGCGCTAAAGTGCTCAAAATCCCATGTTGACAGTCCTGAATTTGTGCCAAAGGCGCAGAATATTTCTTGGCTTTGACAGACGCATAACCGCGTGCCAAAAGGGCACAAATATTTTCATGTCAACATACTTTTTGGTGCACCCTTTGAAAAAGTTGGTGGCGCATTTATTACACCTTTTGCTATATATAGGTGCATCCGCCCTGTCATTTTCACGATTGAAAAACACATGAAAATTTATTCCTCTGCACCTGTCAACGCTCCTATCATCCTCATGTCACATTCGTGGGCCCCACTTCATTTCTCTCATTCTATATATTCTGTAAGTGGTCCTTGCTTTTCTTATGGTTTTTGTTTTGGTTTGGTTGTTTGTGGGATAATACTAAAATGAATCTGAAGAAACCATAAACCCCTCCAGCCCGTTTTGTAATCTTCCCTCCCAAGCCAGTTTCACCCTCCTTCCAGATCTGCTGGCCTGGAGGGCTTTGTCTCAAAAATGAGCCCGAGATCTTCTTCGCTCTGTCCCCCTTCACTGTCAAAATCCACGTCGAAAGAGGCCTAAAACGCAAACCAATCAGGAAGAAAGAAAACCTAAAAGTTATCAGTTCTGGGCCGCGGTTTTCTTTTGGCGCAATCACCATCCTTGTTGCATAAAACACAGTCATGCCAAGAGGGTGCACTGTCCTTGCCTACAACATGCATCCTTCTTGCGCCGAACAAAACTAAGAAAATCCTTACCCCGGCGCAGTGCAATCCTGCTTACACCAACAAATTTTGTTATGCAATCTCTTCCTGCGCCACGCCAAAGGCCCCTTGCACATATAAAGTTAGTGATACACCCTTTAATGTTGTGCCCCTGCGCACAAAATGTTATGCAACACGTTCCATCTCTGCGCCATTGGCGCATTCTACTGCCATGTAACACAAAAATTATTTGCACCAGTTTAAACTTTACACAATGGCGCAGGCACAAATTTGTCTGCATCAACACAGAGTGTTGTATGTAATTTTCCTGCGCCCGCGCCCTTTGGCGCTACTTTCTTCCTTGCAACACTCCACCTCAATGCGCCATACTTTTGACCCTGCAACCTGTAATATTCCTACGCCCTGTGCCCAAAAGCTTTTAAATTGCTAACTCCTCATTCTGTAAAGCTTTGATGGACAATCTAACAGCTAACATGGCTCTTCTGCGTTGGACTTCGCTCCTTCTTCTTGCAGATCAGCAACTGAACTCAGATTTGCATATGTCTACATCAAGCAAAAGGCCAACCAAGTCAAAGGGTAAGGCCAAACTCACGAGAGAAGAAATGAAATACAAGTATCAAAGGGTCAGAATGCCCGAGTCCCATGCAGAATGTGACTTAGACATCAGAGATTCCGAACTTGGCCATATAGACATGGAAGATTTTTGGGCTAGACCTGAAGGGTCACAAGCAGTCCTTGGATGGACAAACTAGTGGGCAGTGGTCTACATTTCGTTGGGGAATCCCCGTTAGTGCAGTAAATAATGAGTTCATGATGGTGGTGGCCCGCTGCTATAACAAAGACACAAGGTGTGTCGAGAACGAAAAGGGTGAGGTCATAATCAACCTCACTGCCTAACACTTTGAGATCATGTTGGGTATTCCCCACCACCGGCATTTTGTGGCTATAAGCCAAGAAGACTGCGTAAAGGCATGGGAAGAAAATGAAGACAAATGCATGTAGTTAATGAACGAAGTGTATTTGAAAAATAAGAAGGTAATAACCAGGTGGCCACAGGTTATTCACTGCAGTGACTTCTCTGAGGAACTGAGTGACACCATTACCTTCCTGAGTAGGGTGTTTGGGATTTCTGATGCCCATTACTTCCATAAATGGATGCTCAGGTACCTAGAAACAATGAACAAGAACGTGCCTGATCAGCGTTTTGAGTGGGCAGAAATCATCAGCAGCACCATCTCTGAGCAGCTTCAACAACTCACAACAACGGGGAGGTTCTACATGAACTCCTATGTGGTCTATGTTGCTACTTCTAAGAGAGATTATCCAGTGCTGAGCCGATGCGGGGTATGGCCCCAGGTAAAAATATTTGAATATTATCTAGAATTAAGACTAGAAAATAGCATTCCACAGTTCACCAAGATCAACGATGCCTTCTTCTACGGCATCGTTTGCCTTTTGAGGCCCAATATGACTCATGGTTGAACGACCAAGAGCATAGTAACTGCAACGGAGAAGTGGGGGCGTTGTTTACATAATTCCCCACTTTTACCTATCTCAGAGCAGCCAACTTCTTGGGGGAGCCCACCAAGTTACCAAGGTATGCAGGCCCTAAGTTGATCTTGTTGGAGCTATCCAGATAGCTCATAACATATCACAAGAAGTGCCTAAAAAGGAAGAAGGGTGGAACTCCTTTCCCCCTCACAGTGGGTAGGTACACCTGCACTTCTCACACCAAGGCCCAGGAAATGTTCGCAGAGCTGGAACTGCTCAACCTAAAGCACAATTTCCTGCAAGGCCAACCTTTGATCCACGGAATTTCCTCCCAAAGGCAAAACTCGATCCGATCCATGTTCCATAGATCGAGGACATCTACATCGACCTGTATCACGAGGTCAAACTCAAGAGAAAGGATCACTCCCGCCTGGCCCTAGTAGAAATTATTCAATATGGCGTGGCCATTGTTCCAAAAGGTTTCCAAACAACTGATCAAGAAGTTGATCAGGTATATCTAGATACGAATGGGGACAACTAGCCATTTTTCTGAGATTGACAGGACAAGGGCACCTCAGACCATTGAGGAGAGGGTTAAGGGCACATTGCAGTGCACAGAGCATTGGTGCAGAATGAACAACCTCATCTACCTTGGGGTAGATTTCACCACGTCCCCTTTGGGAAATGCACCGCTAGACCAAAGCATTTACCGAAGGGAAAGGTAAAGATAAAGAGGGAGAATCAAGTGCCACTCAAGAAGAAGCTCCTGAGAGCCCTCCCTCTGCCGCACAAGAATAGGTTGTAACCCTGGTATCTCCAGAGAAAGAAGTGGTAGAGAGTGTTCCAATAGGCACATCCACTCAGGATGTTGCCACTGCTACAACCATTGAGGTTCCCACCGTCCCTTCTCCCACTCCTCCTTCCCCTCCTCCCATCGCCCAAGTAACCATAAAAAAAAAAATTGGGGCCACCCCCCAATCCCTCACTGGGTGGGCCGCCCCTGGACCCCAGCGAGGATACATGAAAAGTGTACAGTACTCTTAGTGTACAGTCTTCAACACTTTCGCACATGAAAACAGGCTCCACAACCTAACAATCTCCCACTTGGAGACTAGTTTTCCTCTGAGCAAGCTTCTCAACCCTTCACTAGTTTCTGTGAAGACCAACTAAAGCTAAACACAACTTTAGTTTTTCCCTTGTGACCACCTTGGTCATCATGTCTGTAGGATTCTGACTGTATGAATCTTCTCCAACTTCAACTTCTCTTCCTCCAAAGTTGTCCTAATGAAATGATACCTTAATTGTATATGCTTTGTCCTAGAGTGAAAAGTAGAGTTCTTAGCTAGGTGTATAGCACTCTGACTATCACTATGCAGCTTACATTCCTCCTACTTATGCCCCAACTCCTCAAGCAATTTTTGTAACCAAATCATCTCTTTGCTTGCCTCTGTGGCAACAACATACTCAGCCTCCATGGTTGACAAAGCCACCAGCTTTTGTAGTCATGAAATCCAGCTCACTGCTGGCCCACCTACAGTGTAAATATAACCTGTCGTGCTCCTCCTGTTGTCTACATCTCCAGCCATGTCGAATCTACATAACCGCGTAAAGTGTTGTCTCGATCCACAGAAGCACAAAACTATCCCCATGGCCCCTCTCAAATACCAAAGGATCCACTTTACTGCTTGCCAATGCTCTTTGCTTGGATCACTCATAAATCTACTCACAGCTCCCACTCGCATGGGACATATCGTGCCTAGTGCACACCATAGCATACATCAAACTACCAACTGCTGATGAGTAAGGTACCTTGAACATGTGGTTCCTCTCCTGCTCTGTCTTAGGACATTGCTCCTTTGATAACTTGAAATGGCCTGCCAAAGGAGTCCCAACCGGTTTAGCATCCTGCATATTAAACCTCTCCAAGACCTTCTTAATGTATTCTTCCTGAGATAAAGTCAGCTTCCGTTCCTTCCTATCCCGAGATATCCTCATACCAAGGATTTGTTTGGCTGCACCCAAATCCTTCATAGAAAAGGATTCACTTAGCTACTTCTTGAGTACTTTTATTTCCTGCATGTTTTTACCTGCAACCAGCATGTCATCAACATACAAACACAGGATAATACAACTTCCATCCTCAAATTTCTTTGTATACACACAATGGTCAGAATGACATCTAATATAACCTTGCTCCATCATGAAGCTATCAAACTTCTTATACCATTGACGTGGAGTTTGTTTCAGGCCATACAAGTTCTTCTTTAGTTTGCACACCATCTCCTCTTTACCTTTGACTTCATATCCTTCTGGCTGCTGCATATATAGCTCCTCCTCCAAATCGCCATGGAGAAATGCAGTCTTTACATCTAACTGTTCTAAGTGCAAGTCTTCTACTGCCACTATTCCAAGAACAGTTTTGATAGAAGTCATTTTTACTACAGAGAAAAAATCTCATCAAAATCTATACCTTGTTTCTGTGCAAACCCCTTGACCACCAACCGGGCCTTATATCTTTTCTTTCCTCCTTCTTCATCTTTAACTCTGTACACCCACTTGTTCTGCAATGCTCTTTTGCCTTCCGGTAGCTTCACCAAATCCCAAGTCTGGTTCTCCATGAGAGACTTATGCTCCTCATCCATGGCTTGCTCCCACTTCTTACTGGCATCTACCTGCATTGCTTCATCAAAGCTCTCTGGCTCTCCACTATCAATGAGTAATAAATAATAAAGAGAAGGAGAAAAACGTTCAGGTTCTTTTCTTACCCTAGAAGACCTCCTCACTGTAGGAGTTTGGGGTTCCTATTGAGTAGGTTCCTGAACTGATTCATGGGTCACTTTCCCATCCGGAAGATCCTCTACCACTGCATATTCTTTCTTGGATTCTTCCCTGTTTTCCTACAACTATTGCTTATACATGACTTTCTCATTAAAGACCACATCCCTAGACCAAATGATTTTCTTGTCCTTAATACTCCAACATTTAAATCCAAAGTCATCACCACCATAACCAATGAAAGTACATTTTTCTGATTTAGCCTCTAGCTTGGTCCTATCATCCTTGTCTATATGAACAAACACCTCACATCCAAAGACTCTAAGAAATGAATAATCAACTTTCTTACCGTACCAAGCCTCCTCAGGTATGCCTCCATCCAAGGCACTTAAGGGTCCTCTGTTTATCAAGTACACAGCTGTGCTCACCGCTTCTGCCCAAAAAGAAAGAGGTAGTCCTGCATGTAACCTCATGCTCCTAGCACGTTCCATTATTGTTTTGTTCATCCTTTCTGATACCCCATTCTGTTGCGGAGTTCTTGGAACCGTCTTTTTCCTGTGGATTCCATTCTTAGAATAGTAATCATCAAATTCATTGCTGCAATACTCCCCTCCATTATCTGACCTGAGACATTTTAGCTTAAGACCTATTTCATTCTCTACCAAGGCTTTCCATTTAACAAAAGTGTCAAATACATCAGATTTGTTTCTAATACAATAAACCCAAACTTTCCTTGTTGCATCATTAATAAAAGTAACATAATAACTTGAACCCCCAAGAGATGATACCTGAGCCGGTCCCCACACATCAGAATGTACCAGCTCTAACTTACTCTCTTTCTTCGTAGGTCCAACCTTGAGAAACCTTACTCGCTTCTGTTTCCCATATATGCAGTTCTCACAGAAATCCAAACCTGTTTCTGTATATCTAGGCAAATTCTTCTTTATGATGTTCATGCCCTTATGGCTCATATGACCGAGCCTATAGTGCCATAATGTTGTATCTGCATCTGAAGCCACAAGATTACAATCATTAGTACTATCAGTGGTTAAATACAAGGTTCCAACCTTCTTACCTCTTACCACCACAAGAGCACCCTTGGTAACCTTCCAAGTCTGTCCACTGTAAATATCACAAGATCAACCATCACTTCCCAACTATCCCGCCGATATCAAATTTCATCTTAATGTAGGCACATGTCTGACATCCTTCAATAGCCAAGTATTCCCATTCTGCATCTTAACTCAAGAACCTTTTCCAACTATGTTGCAAGGCTCATCATCACCAAGAAAAACATGCCCAAAATCTCCTTGAACATAATCAACAAAATAATGCCTGTGGAGAAGCATGGAAAGAAGCCCCTGAATCTAAAACCCAAGATTCAGTAATATTGTGCAAAGAAAGAATCAAAGCATCCTGACATACATTACCCATTGCCACATTTGCCTCCTTGTTTTCTTCCTGTTGTTTCTTCTTATCCCGAAGCTCCCAACAAATCCTTCTTTGCATGCCTGGCTTTCCAAAATTCCAAAGATACAATCTTGTTCTTGGATTTTGACCTTGCTGATCTTTTTATTTTCCATGGTTTCCTCTATTCTTATGTCTCCCTCTAGTTTCCACTTTGTCAAAGCATTCCCAAGTAGAAGATTCCCAGAGCTTTTTCTTCGCATTTCCTCACTTAGAATCACCCCTACAACATCCTCAAACTTTAACTTCGAGTTAGCTGGAACCGAGTTACTTACCGCCATTACCAGGCTATTCCAACTCTTAGGTAAAGAGCACAAAATTAATAAATCCCTAACTTCTTTATCAAATTCTATTATAACTGAAGCTAGCATATTCACAACCGTATTGAAATCATTTAAATGATCTCCTACTGAACTATTCTCAAACATTTTCATATTAAACAACTTTTTCATTAAAAATATCTTATTAGAGAGGCAGAGGGTTTTTCATACAACTTCCTAATGCATCCATTAGATCTTTTGTAGTCTTTTCCTTTGAAACATTAAGTAATACCGAAGATGCAAGACTCGGCTGGATCATTCCAAGTGCCTTCCGATCGAACAAATCCCATTCCGCATCTGTCATACTCGAGGTTTGTTCACCTTCTCGACAATGGAGTATAAAGATCCTTCGATAAAGGTAATCTTCCATCTGCATCTTCCAAAGACTCAAATTCTGCCCATTGAATTTATCAACCCTAGATCTTCCTTCATCTGCCATAGCTCCCACTCAAGCTAAAAACTTTCCCTGTGATTCAACACTTCAGCAAACCAAACCAGGCTCGATACCAATTATTAGGAAATAAGGGATAAAATATGCGGAATAATCCCTCACGAGAATCGCAACAAGAGAAACTAATATGTAGAAATTATTACGATCTCAAATAAAATTGCGAGAATAAAATAACACAACACAAAAGAGACAAAGATTTAACGTGGTTCACCCAATTTGGGCTACGTCCACCAAGAATCACTTGCTCGATTTTATTACAAGCCACCGCTCTCTCAATACAATACCCAGATCCGTTTGGAGCTATGCTCAACAAACTCTACAGAAATTCACACCCGAATTCAAAACACATCTGCAATACATTTGCTTGTACATCTATCATATGCATAAGACTATATAAATGACAAGCTGCTTAAGCGCTTTTACAAAACCGTGGGTATCAAAACCATGGGAAAACTCATCCCCCATAAACCTATGGGTCAAAAACTCGCCATATGAGAAAAGCACATTTCTGATATTTCGGTGCAATTTTTCGAGGCCAAAAATTTACGCCTAAAAAAAAAAAAATTTGAGGGCCGCACTTGAACCCCTGCTTTATTGGGGTTACACCCCAAACCCTCTAGCACCGGGCTGTACGCGCCTGCCCAACCCCAAACCCCAGCGAGGATACATGAAAAGTGTAGAGTACTCTTAGTGTACAGTCTTCAACACTTTCACACATGAAAACAGGCTCCATAACCTAACACTTTGGTTGTGTCTTCTCCCCCATCTTCTATTGTTCCCCTTTCCTCTTCTTCTATCTTCTCTTCCCTCATGGAGCTGTCCCCCAGTATTTCTTCCCTCATCTCTTAGCTCCCTTCCACCCCCACAGTTTCCTCTCCTACAGTAGCTCCTACCCCTGTGAGTGTTGGGAGTTCGGCTTCTTTATCAATGCCACCACCAAGCGTCTCAACCCATTTCCCTGAGTACACTGTAGTTGCTCCTTCTTCTTCCATCGTTCCTTCTTCTCCCTTAAGTCCAGCATGGATCTCCCAGCACCTGAGTCAACATAAAAGGAAAGTCCCCATTACACCTATGGACTTCTCTGTCATCCCAACGAAAGGGGCTAAGAAGCAGAAGCCAATAACCCACTTCTCTCAGAGCGCCTCAGGTGAAAGAGTAATGGAGATCGCGTATCCCGATCCCACAAAGGATAAAAAGGATATGTCCCCTACAGATTATACAGTGATGTAGGTCACAATGGGAATGTCATCCGAGAGCCTTCAAGGAGAGGCCCTATCCGCGGTGGATGCCCTTTGCAAGAAGCTTCAAGAAGCAAAGGAAGAGAAGAGGCTACTGAAAGAGCAGAATAAACATCTTCTCCACGCCCTACAGAAAATGGGCAGTGCACCTCCTACAACTGCCACTGAGACTCCTAAGGCCCTTAGTCAAGATAAGATAAACGAATACACCAAGATTGGTAAACAAGGCATGGCAATATCCACCTGGAGAGACTAGATCCTAAAAGATAGTGAGGAAGTAATCGTCAAGTTCACCGAGTTATGTCAAAACATTAGTCGAGTGAACAAGGAAATCAAGTGATTATAGGACCATGCTAGGTTACAACAAGAGACATTCCAGAAGATGCTCATTTGCTCAACGATGATTTAATTAAATTTGGCATCTTCAATCACCCCAGCACCCAACAAAGTCCTTGCTGCTTTGGACTACCGGGTCGATCAGATGGAATTTGTCTTGGAGAAGATAGATAAGGTCAAGGAGGAAGCCCTGGATGCAATGCATCAAATGGAGCAAATTGTCCTAAGGATGTCTCTCGGGATTGCTCACTCCATCATTCACCTTGAGGAAGGCAGATGAAACTATTCGAATCTTCAAAGAGATCATCTCGCAAGGGTTAGAGCCAGAAGCCACTTTTGATGCTGAATCCATCAACAACCTTCTGGCCTAGCCGTGACTTTGTGGGATACCTGATGGAGGTAGGTAATGAGTACTTCAAGCTCCCTAAAAACTCAGAGATGAATGGGAGACTTGTGAAGTCATCAGCGATCACACCAAGGGTCCCGCCAGATCAACTCCACCGATCATCGGAAATTCATGGAGTCACGGCCCAATTCCATATTACCTCTCCTGAGCAGAAGCAGGATACTCCCTTCCAGCCACGAGACGACGATGAATAGCTCCCTCCTCTTGGCTTTCCTTTTGTAATATTTAAAAGTATGTTGGCACAAATGATGACATCATCCATGTTGCACCATGGGATGTTGTCATCCACCAAGTTACCCAAAGTCAACAGTTGACTTTTAGATATTTTGTAAATTTTTGTAATTAGTTGTTGGTTTCTTTTTGCCTTCTCTCTTCTCCTCCTATAAATACTTGAATATTTGTTGTATTCAAGGTGGACACTTTTTAGATGAAAAAATAGAAGTGAGAAGAAAAGGCTTTGTACTTTTTGTAACAGAAGAAACATTAATACAAATATCAAGACTTTGTGTTGAATATGTGTGTTATGGGCATCTGATCTTTCTTATGTCAAATCTGTGTGTTTATTCATTGGATCTATCTCTACTTTCTTGTCATTTGTTCATCAGTATTGCTTTCTTCGTTTATGCAAGTAGGTTTGGCTCCATTTATTACCAATCCCAAAACATAAACCCTCTAACCTTTCTGCTTTGGAATTCATTTCTTTTCTCCCTTTGGACCCATTCTTTCCTCATCTTTCCCTCCATTCCTTTCTTTTCACAGTTGGAAGCACCTCTACTGGGATGAGATCCCAAACCCCGAAGGCGTAATATTGTGAGACTTGCACAGATTCCCGCTTTGGTAGAATAGCAATAAACCGCCACTTTGCTATCTCAAAGAGGGGCTATGCCCCCACACTTTGTTGGCTCATCTATCCATAGATCTGCTCTAGCGACATATTTTCAGACCAACAAACATGAGCAAGGAGTCATCAAAATTTTGAAATTATGTTTGAGGGTTTTTTTTTGTGTTTACATTACCCTTCATGTTCGATAAAAAATCCATGGGGATCACATCCGAGGTAAAAATCATGTTTGAGAAGAACTTCCCATTGAACTTAAAAAGGAGCTCACCGAGCAGCTCAATGAGCTACTTGGAAAGCTAATGTAGTGAAGGGAATCAAGCTCCGTTATAGCTCAAAAGGGAGGAAATAACATATCCAACTCACCGGTAGAGTCGATGAGTCAACGAATTTCAAAATTTTGTGAGGTATTTGCAAAGAGGAATACATAACACATAGCTAGGGTGATCAAGGCAACTCAAATATGGTAGGCGAGTTACTCAAGCATAAATGAGAATAAAAGCTCGGCGAGGCATTCAAATGTTATCTTGGCGCTTTTAACCAAATGAGTAGGATCGTGGATGAGCTCGTGGTAAGAAGTTTGTGAGATCAAGCTTCATGGACTCATTGATGCGTGGTGAAAGGGATGGGCCGAGTTGGAAATTTTCCATGAGCTTGTGATAAAGGAAGGACTCGTAATGAGTTATAACCTAAGCCGAGTCATTAGGATGATGATCTCAAGTTTGAGCCAAGGAAACAATGCCATGTTAGAGGATTGATTGGATTTGGAATTCTGGACACCTTGTTGGTCGATGGAGATGTGAAGCTCACATGGTCAAGATGTGAGCATGGCTCGCAAAGGTGTGCTTAGGAATCAACTTGGATTGGTGGATCATGAACAATTGAATGCACCACGAGATGTGAGCTCATGCACTAAATTGTAGATAGCTCAGCGCTCAAACCGAATGGGTGTATTTACTGACTTTGTGTTATAATGGAACCAAGCAAGCATCGAGTTTGGAAAGATACATGGGAAACACAGAAGGTAACCGAACTTGGTGAAAAAGGAGGGAAGTGCTTCGAGATCCATGTCAAGCATAGCTTGGAAGATGTGAAGCATCAAGGCATGCAAGTGGGATGCACAAATCTCACACCAAGCTAGAAAATAGTGAAATCAGTCGAACTGTTAGCCAAGCACTAGTTGAATATTCATCACAAGTGAGGTAGAGTTTCGGCCTGATATGGAGCTCATGCATTTGAGTTTGGAAATCAATAAGAGAATAATGAGGGCATGGGTAATTTGGATATTTGGTGGGCTTGGATGAGAATTTGATGTTACAAGAATCTAAAGATTTTGGGAGGAGCTCGTGGACCAAGCTAGATAACAAGACAAAGGAGGAGGGCGTATATGATGAGACTCGGTAAATGGAGATCTCAACCTCATTCAAAGTGAGCACATGGGGGAACAATGAGGTGCATCAATCTTGAAGATTGTATTGAGAATTTGATACACAATCGAAGTCAGAGACCCATAATGGAAATAGCTCGGTAAGATTACAAATTTTTGTGGGAGATAGTTCAAAGGGCTCAACACCATTAAGCTTGTGGGATTGAGTAATGTTTGCATGCCCGATCCTAGATTCATAGTATAACAAATAAAGGATGGTCACGAAGGGGCCATGGCATAGGAGAATATCTTAAAGTGAGGTCATGGAAGATTACTCAACATGGTGAGGTGAAGATCACATGGATAGCATGGTTGGCATGATGAAAACATGCAAATAACTCGGTTGGGGTGGTGGCCAACTTGGTGTTTGGCTCTACGAGCCATAGACAAAGTACAATAGGGTTACATTCGTGAATGAATTTGAATCCCTAAATTGGGGCCGAGTTATTTTGGAATTGACTGATTATTACAAAGATCTCAATAGTTGATATGCATAGCTCAGCTTTGTCTTGGCATAGTCATTTAAGGAAGGAAGAGCTTAGAGCTGACCATGGAAACATATACGCACCTACTACAGGACTCAACTCACCTCATCGAGCTAAGGGGATTGAGCTAGACTCAATTTTATCACAAGGGGAGCTCATTGCATAGGTTGAAAGCTTACAAACGATAACATGCAAAGTACTCACTAGTCCGAGTTGAAGCTATGAAGCTCGACATTGGAGAAGATGATTCAAAACTCAAGGTGAGCTCGTATATAACTCGAAGTCACCGAGGTGATCATTCAAGAGCTTGGGAGGTCAAGCCAATGTCAAGTTTGTCTTAAAAGAGAAACAAGCTCAAGTCAATGGGCTAGGGGAGTCACTCGTGGAGGATTCCAAAAACAAAGCCAAGTCGTGTGGTAATTTGTGAGCCGGTGGAAAAGTAGACATCAAGAGCCAATTCGCCAAGATGGTGTATGGGAAAGATGGCATCAAGAGTCTAGATTCCACCACTTTAAATTGTTGGTATTTTGGGTCAAGGAATCCATGGCATGCTCGGCGTAGGGAAAATGATGGTTGGGCTCCCAGTGCCGGAAGATCTAATGCAGAGAAACCTTCGAGGCAAGCGGGAGTTAATCTCTCGAGTTGACCGATTCATGAGTGACACATTTGGTGGGTGCGCAGGTTGCACAATGGTGCCGAGATATTCATCAAGCTCTTTTTGGTTTGTTGAAACCTAAAATAAACTCTTTCAAATATGTGCACGTGGCAATATAAGGAGTTAAAGATCGAGTCAAATTGTTGGGTCTACCGAGGAGTTGTGGAAAGAAGCGATTGGCGGTAAATTCGGTCACGTCACGAGCCATCCGGTAAGCATGGAGGCCAATGCAAGGCGAGCATTTCTTGAGGAGCCATTAAAATATTCTAATAAAAATAAGGTCATCAAAATACGTGTCAAGCACGATCGGCACACCCAAGGGAGTAAGCCGAGAGGTCTACGTTTCACATGGAGAGTTTGGGCTTGACTTAATCTTCCACTAGGTTGATTGAGTGACAGTGGAGCCGACTTAAGTGAAGGTGTTGAAGTCGAGGTAAGTGGTGTAAAACTTGGTGCATGGGAGCAATCTTTAAGGGGCCTTTAAGGTGGTTGGTACTAAACAAGGAGCTCACCTATGTGAGCAAAGAAGGAATTCATAAGCATTAAACAAGAAACTCACCAACCAACTTGTCGAGTTGGCTAGTGAGTTGGTTGGCCAATCAACATTAAACACCCTATTTTTACACAAAATGACTTTGTGGGGCCCATTAAAGGCCGAGATGTCTTAATATTTTATTTAAAATATTATTTTTATTAAAATGGAAGCTAAATTCAAATTTTTAAATTTATGGCGGCATAATGGGTGAATGTTCTTAAGTGGTGTAATTAATGATGTAATTAGGTATGGAGACCATCTACCCAACATTTAGATTCCCTTCTCTTCTCTCACAACTTAGATTTTTCTATAAATGTAAGTGAGGAACTCATTCCAAGGGCTTATACTTTTTCCAATTCCTCTCTCTTTTCACAAGTTCTATTGTGGATTGTGGGAACTTTCAAGCCTTTTCTCCAAGATTGTAATGGCAAACATTGCCTCTTCCTAATGTAATGATGTATTGTGCATGTGATTGAAGTAATAAAAATTGTGTTATGTGACTAATTATTGGTCCTTTTTTGGACAGAAACCTCATTCTCGCAGGTTAATACATCAATATTGGAAGCCACCAACAACCTTGAAATATGGAGGGCTTAAGGAGCCTTGAATGTGGATGTAGATCTGTGGGTACCAAATGGATGGATCTGTGATAATGTCTACAAAACTAAAACATATACAATTAGATAGATATATGTGGAGGTTTCTCATACAATTCTAGTTCCAAGAGGTTGTTAACTCCCTTGGAGGATGTCAACCCCTGTGTCTAAAAAGATAGAAATAAATGATGAACCGTAGATAGCATGCAAAAGCAAAGAAGTACAATATGCCAAGTAAAGAGGATGACGAGGGTACTTCAAGGGAATTTCAATGAAATTACAATGTCATAATTGGCATCATAAGAGCAACATGAGGGAAGGCTTCTATAGTTGAGAGCTATAATGGCAAAGGTTTGCCTTGACTTCCAAAAAAAATCTTCTTACTTCAAAACCTCAAAACTCAAAACTCACAACTTAAAACTTACTTCCCACTTGTTTCTCAAGACTCTTCAAACATGCTTCTTATTCTTCTCCCTTCAAAGAGGAGGGAAGGCATGTATTTATAGCCTGGATATGGGGTTATCGTGGTAACTAGGGTTTGATAAAGTAACCCTGGTCAGGTGAGTGGGGGGGACATGATTTGACTAATTAGGTGAGATAATAGATTTGATTTGATAGAGTGGGGTTCATAATTTTTATGGTGGGGGACATGATTTGAGTGATTGGGTGAGATAATATATTTGATTGGATTTGATTTGATTGAGTAGGGTTCATGTGGGTTCATAATTTGGATGGTTTTTGGTTTATTTGATTATGAGGTGGGGTGATATGACTTAATTGGAATATTTGATTATTTAACATATAATGAGGTTTAAGTATGTAAAGGGAATCAATTAATTAATAAAATTAATTAATTGAACATACATTTTGGTGGTAAATGGGATTTGAATGGGTAAGCCCAATAAAGGCGGGAAAATGTGGGTTGACGAAGAGGAATGACACTAAAAATGGTGTCTACATTTGCCCTTTTTATGAGTGGTTTGCATTGGGCAAGTGCATGAGACAAAAATGATGAAAATATTGAGTGTTCCCCCTCAAAATTGGGATGGACAAGCTAAGGGACGCGTCAATCACAATGTTGAAAGAGATAAATGGTAAAGATCGGGTGGGTGACGAAAAGATGGACGAAATGCATAACCAAGGTAAGATGCCCCAAGAAAAAGTATTGCAATAATAATCAAAAACATGGTGGTGACCCCAATATCACATCGGTAGAGGAAAATTGTGGTCTCAACGAGAGACGGGTGACAACATTATACAAACCAATGAGTGGGTGAAGACCACCGCAAAGATGGATGCAAACTGTGATGACCAATGGTTCATATGCAAACATCAAAGTATGCATAACTAAATGTAAAAGGTATGTGAAATCCTTCGTACGTGAGGAATCGAGAAAAAAATCATGCGTCCACAAAAGGGATGAGGATGAAAATAATGATGCCCCAGCACAGGGCAAGAAGAGTGGAAGATTAAAGTGTAAATAAAATGCCCCAAGGGGGAACGAGTATGGTCACAAATGTGGACATGAAGAGCAGATTGGATAGAAGTGTGAGATAAAATGCTCCAAGAGGGAGGGTAAATATGATTTTGAATACATGCTTCATAAGGAAGGTGCTTCATTGACAAGAAAATACTGGAAGAAGAAAGTAGAACAAAATTTGATTCATGGAAATGGGGGAGAAGATTACGATCGACGTTTGCCAAGAAAAAAGTAGAGTAGGAACTTATGAGGGAAAAGGTGATAGGTGATGGTTGTTATGGTATCCTCAAAGAAAAAAATACCATGGGAAGAAATGTTTAGAATGGATATGATGATGCCACATCAAGAGGGTCGATGAAGGATAGAGGAGCTAACAGAGCTCACAAAAAAGAGAAGAGGTTGAAAGCTTAAGACTAGATTTACACAACAAGATTCATAGAATAATGATGTTGCTTTCAATTCATTCCTGGATACCAACACAAAATACATATCTCCATATATATATGATTATACATCCCTAGAATCTAGGAAACTACCTCAACTACCCATCCCACAAATATATCACATTTTCCTATATACATGAGTTGTTTATTAACAACTTCACATATAAACTAAGATAATAACAAATGTAACAATAAACCAAATATTAATAATGTGAGCACTAAACAAACGCATTCCTAACAGAGTCAATGCTACGAGAGAGGAGGACAAGAATGGGTTGTAATGAAATGGATCGGTGGTGGTGCATCGGAATCGACCATGAATGCTAGGTGTGAGGATGTGTTGAAGGACATAATGAGAAAGAGAAAAGGGAATGGATAGGAGTAGTGGGTGATTATGAGAAGAGCAAGAAAGGTCAAAGTTGAAGGAGACAAGGGCATGGAATAGAGGGACGGAGATGGAGGAGGAGAAAAAAAAGGAATGAAAGGGGAGGAAGAGGATAACAAAGATGGAGGAGAGGATAAGAGAAGGAAGGATGAATGGAAAAGGAGAAGATAATAAAATGACAGAGTGGAGGGTGAAATCATGAAAAAGGAAGAGAGATATTCAAAATGAAGGGAGTGAAGAAGGGTGAAGTAGATGAAGGGAGCTAAATGATGGAAAATGAAAGAATTAATAGAGCGGAGAAGATTTAAGGGCCTAGATTACCATGAGGAAAACCAAGGTAAAGAATATGCAACAGACCACATGGAAATGCATGTCGATGGTGGGATGATAAAAAAACATGGGATAACCCTGAAGAGCCGGGTTATCATTGGGGAAGTAAGAGGGAAACGCTAAGTAAAAAGGGGATGAAGATGATATAGAGGAAATGAAAAAAAAAAGAGGAGGAGAAAGGAGGAGAGGACAATAGAGAAAATTATGCAGAAGGAAGGGAACCAAGAATGGAGAAATTTGGTGAAGAGTGAGTAGCATAAGGAATGTAAAGAGAAGTTGGAGGGGAGGAATTATACATATTGGAAAAGATGAGGAGATGTGAGATGAGAATAAATTTATGATGAGAAAATAGAGAGAGGGTGTATGATGAAGACAATAAATAAATTGGCAAGGAAGAATGGAAGATGGAGAGGTGGCGAAGAAAAAGAGGGGAAGGGATAGAAGAGGCAATGCCAGTGAAGGGATGTTAGGAGAAGTCCACCAATAATGATCGGTAGGGAAGGATGGGAGGAAAATTGAGAAGAGGGAAAAAGTAAATGAGGAATGGAAGAGGGAACGCCAATGAAGGGATGTTAGGAGACATCCCCAATAATGATCAAAGGGCACAGAGGAAAGAAGGAATTAACCAAAAGAAGAAGTTCAAAGAGAAGGAACAAGGCTATGTAGAATGGGGATGATATATTTTTAGGAGAATTCCATCGATAATTATTAGCATGGAAATGGAAGATGATGATGAAAGAATGTTAGGGGAATACCAACAATAATGGCGGGTAAGCATGGGGTAGATATGTGGGAGAATTCGAGAAGATGGAGTGGAAAGAGTAAAGAAAGGAGGGATAACGATTTATGTGAAGATGAAGGCAAGGAGAGGATGCAGTGGATGAGGATGAATGAGGTAAAGATGAAGAAACAAGACACGAAAAAAATGGTAGCAAGCGATTAAGTAAGACTATCAAGTGAAGTATGATGGAGATGAAAACTAGGGAAGTTGGAGGTGGTGTGTGCGAAGAAGAAAGAAGAGGTAAGAGAATTTGATTATGGGGAATAAAAATAAAAGGTGGATGGTGGGAATGTGGAGCGATGGAGAAAGGAAAGATGACATATCATTCCTAAGAGGAACTCTTAAGTAATATCGTCATGCTGCAAGAGTGGTTAAGTAAGATCACCAAACCAACAATGATAAAGAATGATTAGAAGAAATAATTCATTGATAGAGTTGATGGGAAGAGGATATGACAAGATGGACTGAAGGGGAACCATGTTTCAAATTGGATTGGAGGGAAAAAGATAAGCTACCACTCAAGGCATTGCACTTGCACCAATAGTAGGTGTTAATGCATAACCAACGATAGTTAGTTATACAAAAAAAGACCATGAGGGAAATATGGATGATATATGTAATAATCTCTAATGTCAACATGAAAAAGGGGATTCTAGATGTAACTTGTATGTGAGAAGAGGGTTCTTCATAGGTGGTTGTTCCTATTTTTATGCCCCATCTCCTGGAAAGGGGGAAGATGCAAACGGATCAATGCAGAGTCTATAATGTATATGAGAAAGTTGATCAATGCTTTGGAAGCTTTACTAGATGCAATGATATATAGAATGTTGATAAATGCAGGATGCCTTCACTACCATAATATAATAGAGTAGCCATCCTTTGAGGGTATGGTCTACTTTTTGCTTTTGCTTTTGGATTTTTGACTTTTCTTTTTAGATGGCAAGATAAGATATGCATGATAGTTGTCCTTCGGGGGAGCAGTCTATACTTATTATATGTTTTTATGAATAGTTGTCCTTTAATGGATCAATCTATTTTTGGATAAGATAGCATGAGACAGGAGCATCCATAACTTGTACTTTCTTTTCTTTTTTGTGTTTATTTTCTATTTGATGGGGTAGAGCTGAGTATAGCTAGGTAGACTACTTAGGAGGGGACGATGATCATACAAGTGACACCCATGGACCCTTAGTGTGGTTCCAATAAGTAGATAAGAGGGTGATGGATGTAATGATCGTGAAGTTCTCACCAAAAAGGGAGAACCTATCCATACGAAAAATGCTATGGACATATTCGTGGTGCCCATATTTAAGGTCATATCGAGAAATGATGGTAGACCATATCATTCCACATCATTACAATAACAGACGGAAGGGGCTAATGATGGAGGAATGATCTAAATATATGAGTATCTACTCATTAGTAGGTATGCTAACAGTAGAATGGCCATAAGTGTGATGCATTAAGGGGTTCTACTTCAGATTTATTACTAAGGGAGAGTAAACTTTCCATGTTGGCTCCTTGATTAACGTCAAGTTCGAGATAAGATAAGAGCTTGATAGGATGGGATACAATGAGATAGATGAGAAAAGGTAAAAAAACTATGTGCTACCCTTTAAAGAAGTGAAAATATGTGTCCCTAATGAGATGAGCAGATGGTCCCCAAGGAAGGGGAAAATATGACCACAATGATGGATTTTGGATGAGAGTGAAAGATTAGATAAGACATCGTGAGACAAATAAGATGGAACCTATGTGTTACCTTTCAAAAGTGAATAAGTGAGAAAAAGATATGCGTCCTAGTGAGATGAAAAATGGCCACAAGGGTGGGCTTATGATGAAAATATGGTGCCCCTAAGAGAGACACAAACATGGCCACAAAGGTGGACTTTGATAAAAAAAGATGAAAATATGGTCCTTCAATGGAAGGACAAATATGGCCACAATCATGGATTTTGGATTAAAAAGATGGAGACATTGTGCCTCAAATGAGACATGAGTATGGCCACAAAGGTGGACTTTGATGAAGATGGTGCCCCCAATAGAGGCACAAACATGGCCACAAAGGTGGACTTTGATGAAAAGGATGGAAATATGGTCCCTCAATGGAAGGACAAACATGGCCACAATGGTGGACTTTAGATAAAAAAATATGGAGATATGGTGCCTACAAGGAGGCACAAGTATGGTCATGAGGGTGGACTTTGATGAATATGGTACCCGCAGTATGAGGGGTTAAAATGTGATCACAAAGGTGGGTCTTATGATAAGGAGAAATGGTCCCCAGGAAGGGAGAAATATGGCCATGATAGTGGTCTTAAGACAAGAGGATAGATTAGATGAAATTGGATAAGGTGAAATATGTGCAAGACTCCAAAAAAAGAGGAAGCAAAATAAATATGGTGCCCCAAAGAAAGGGACATGTATGGCCACAACAGTGGGCTTAAGATGAAAAACATGGTCTCTCAAGGAGAGACAAATATGGCCACAAAATTGAGCTTTAAAAAGAAATTAATATTTGGACAAGATTAATTTGGATTTAAGATTGGATGAGATGGATTGGATGAGATTAAATAAAATGATGTCAAAAGTGAATTCCCAAGATTAAGGAAGTTGTATGGATGGATAAGAGATGAATTGATGTGGAAGGGATGTTAAGTATGAGGGGAGGATCTCCTCTAGCGAGGAGAGATTAGATTAGGTGTGGATGACTTAGTGGATGTCGAAGAAGTTTAGATAAGATTGTTTTGGATTTGGATTGGATAAATGGTCGGAGACCATAACATTGATTGGAAAGATAAATATTATCGATTAACAATGAAGGACCTTCCTTAGGAGGAATGTCATGTGCGTAAGAGATGTTGAGGGATGATGTGAATGGAGGAATCGTGGGAAACCCAATGGATGGGATACAAATTGGACTAGATGTAGATGGAGAACGATGTTCCCCCTGAATGAGGAAATCATCTTTCTCAATAAGGTTATGGATGATGGTATGAAAGGCCTTACAATGTTCAATGTCATGGTATGGGGTACGATGATAAGCACAAATGCAATTGGTATTGAACCATGATGGCTTTGGACTAGGTGATTAAAATCTTTAATGTGGGGAAGTGTGATGGCAGATATTTGAATTAAATGTCAAAATATGTCTACGTAGAACCTAATCGAAGTGGCATGGGGGAGGTAGGTCTTGTGGGTTTTGATAGAATATTTTGGCATGGAGTTAGGGGAAGAAGCGGATATAGAACGGATGGGTGAATTAGATATCTTAAAGGACGAATCAATTTTGAGAGGATGGTTAGATTATTTGGATTGGTGTTATGAGGTATATTAGAAGAAGGGACTGACCTTACAATAGATGATGTAATATTGGATTGCTGAAAAGAGGAAAGACCCGACTTATTATGAGGATGCGCGAGAGACTACTGGGGATGCTTTCCACGAGCCTTAGATTTTGATCGAGATGGTTTAAAAATTGGACTAGATGTAGATGGAGAATGATGTTCCCCCGAATGAGGAAATCATCTTTCTCAATAAGGTTATGGATGATGGTTTGAAAAGCCTTACAATGTTCAATGTCATGGTATGGGATACGATGATAAGCACAAATTCAATTGGTATTGAACCACGATGGCTTTGGACTAGGTGATTAAAATCTTTAATGTGGGGAAGTGTGATGGCAGATATTTGAATTAAATGTCAAAATATGTCTACGTAGAACCTAATCGAAGTGGCATGGGGAGGTAGGTCTTGTGGGTTTTGATAGAATATTTTGGCTTGGAGTTAGGGGAAGAAGTGGACATAGAACGGATGGGTGAATTAGATATCTTAAAGGACGAATCAATTTTGAGAGGATGGTTAGATTATTTGATTGGCGTTATGAGGTATATTAGAAGAAGGGACTGACCTTATAATAGATGATGTAATATTGGATTGCTGAAAAGAGGAAGACCCGACTTCCTCCGAGGATGCACAGAGACTACCGGGATGCTTTCCACAAGCCTTAGATTTTGATCGAGATGGTTTACTCTTGGCGGGGATGACAATAATTTCAACCGGAAGATCCGAAGGTGGTGGTGTAGGGACATATATTGATGGGGAAAGAGGTATTTGTATGATGTGATTAATAAGGTTTATGCGAGATTTGGATTGTGTAGGCTTTGGTTTGGTCAATGTGGAAATAGTTGATTTTGTAGAGGAGAACAGATCCCCATTATGTTTGTCTTAGGTGGAGGTGTTTGTTCTATAGATTTCTTAAGGGATATCATCGATAGAGTTGCAATTGAGAGGATTTGGCTAGTGTGATAAAAGGATTAAGTAAATAATATTGCGATAAAACGGTGATATGACCATGGGAAAAGATATAGGTATAGGTGACAAATATTTCAACGTAGGGGTAACTCGGATTTGTTTATCTATATGATAGATATAGGAGTAGTTGGGATGAATAGGGAGGTGGGCATAATTGGGATATTTAGAGATGTAAGGGATGTGGTGGCAGGTATGTTTGATGTGGATGTGGTTAAGGGGTTGATATGACAGGTTGGGGTATGATAGATGTGGATGAAGTGGTATGTATAGTCAAAGTCGATGTGGATGTGGTAAATGTAGCTGGTGTGGTTGGTATGGAAAAAGGTGTGGAAGGAGGAACTGGGATTAACTCTAAGGATGGTATAATGGGTAAAGGTGGAATGGATGTAGGTAAGGTAGTCAAATCTAATGAGGGGGATGTAGTAACCGATGGAGTAGATATGATAGGTGATGAAGTGGGTGTAGGAGTAATATTGGGTATAGAAATAGGTGGGAATGGTTGTTTAATAAATGTTTCGAGAGGTAAGAATGATATGTTTGTGAATGGGGTTGATGTTGTAGGTATGGATGTATGCATAATTTTGTTTGATGTAGATGTGGGTGAAGGAACAAATGTGAGAGATGTATGGATATGTGTGTATATCAATGGGCTTGCAATAGGTGCTAAGGATGAATATGATGTGATAGATTGGGGCATGATCGAAGTGGACGAAGTAGATGGTATAGTCAAATTTGGTGTGGATGTGGTAAGGGTAAGAGTATGTATAGGTATAGGACAAGTAGTAAAAGTTGATATAGGTGTGGTAGTTGTGGATACGACAATTTATGTATAAGGAGTGAGAATAATGTCCAAGGTAGGAACATGCGGAGTCGTGATGATGAGATGATATTTTTATTGATGGTCTCAATGTTGTAAGCATTTAATAGTTGAGATGTAAAAGGGGTGGCTTGATTCGTTGGTGGTTGATTAGGAAAATGTTGCATAATTCTATCGAGGGGTTGGCTAGGTGAAGTGGTGGAGCTGTCTCAGTTGGATATCCCCTTGATTTATAAGTTGTTGGATGTGATCTTTGAAGGAATGAAATTTCTCAATGTCATGACCTTTGACTCGATGATATTTACAATAGTGGCTTTGTGATACCAAATAAGCTTGGGTCATGAGTCGTCCACAGTCATATGGGAGGAAGTTGGATGGAGTGAACTACCATCAACTTGTCAAATATGGAGCTATAGGATTCTCCCAAGGGGGTATAGTTGGTTGTTGATTGAGGGGATCGTTGTTGAGGCCATGTGTTAGATGTAGATGTGGATGAGGGCTTAATAACCACTTGTAATGGCCGCACCCTTAAATGTGTCATTACGTGTAGATGATTTAGTAGATTCAATTTTAGGTTTGGTCGATCTGAGTTTAAGATGACCTTGATCAATGAGACAGGTTTCGAGTTTACGATCCATGGTGAAGGATTTGTCAAAGGTTTGGAATGACTATATTTCTAAGGTAGATAATATATGCTTTGCACATGAATGTGAGAAGAGCTTGGTGAGTTCGGTTTGTGGAAGAGAAAAGGATAGTTGGTTTATAACACCACGCCATCATGTAAGGAAGTATGTGATGGAATCATCGTCAAACCTGTCGAGATGGTGTATAGGTCGGCGATATTGATTTTGCGTGCAACGTTGATTAAAAAGTGTTCTAAGAGAAACTATGCAAGTTGGGTAAAGGAAAATATAGAATATTATGGGATACTAGTGTACCAGTCAACACGGGACCTGACAAGGACATGTGGAAAGTACAAAGCATTAGGTATTGATCATGTGCAATAAGATAATTTGCATGTTTAAATGCGTGGAGATGTTGTTGGGGATATTCCTTGCTATTGAACTTAATAAACTCAGAATTTTCCAATGATGAGGGTAAGGTTTGATAAGAACTAATGGATGAATTATTTCATTACAAATTTGTTCATAGGATAAGGTATCCTTGGGTGTTAAGGTATTGGATTCTAGACTAGCCAACCTATTCATTAAAGCATGAATAGGATCATTTGACGTGATGTTAGGTTGAGATTGGATTGGTTATGTGGCACGAAATGTAGCTTGATAAGGTGGATGATACGTTTGTGGATGTGTGGGTGTTTGGGGAATCATTTGATAAGGTTTTTGATAAATTCATGGATGTGTGGGTGTTTACAGAATCGTTTGATAAGAATTAACATGTGTCATGGGTTGAGATTGAATTTGTTGTTGCAATGATTGATGTTGAGAAATAGGGATATGATGTGATCGTTGAAGTTGGGTAGGTTGTTGTGGTAAATGAGAAGTGGGGATATGAGTGTTACGAAATTGAGATGGTTGGAGCATATGGTGGGTAGGAACGTAAGTGTGAAGAGGTCGAGATGATTGGATAGACATACTAGTAGTGGATGGAATAGAGTTGATAAAAAGGGATGTAGGTAGAATAGGATCCACCGCATGAGTAAACCGAATAGATTGAGAAATTGTGGGAGATTTAAGAATTAAGAAGTCATAAATGGGGTTAGGAGGTCCAAGAGTTTCTAAAGGAGTGGGAGATGGTGGTGTGGTTGGTTTAGGAAGATTGGATTGGTAAGAGATATGAGGATTGGTTTTAAAATAGGGATGATTTTCGATGACACGGTCCTCATGAAGCGATTCCATGGAGACAGGGGTTGGGTAAATCGAAGGTGTGGCCTTACGTGTAGAATCTTGTTGGGAGAGATCATTAGGGGAAGTGCCACCATTTGATGTAGTGGGTTTTTGTATTGTCTTGAGAAAGAGTGACCACATGAATGAAATAGACGAATATTTGTTTATGAAACATGTTAACAAACAAATCAACCAACAACTTTTTTATCATCATGATTAATTTAAAGGATGTGAAAATAAAAGTGGATAACAAAGGTTCCTAGAGAATGGCAGTCTAAGGTTGGTTTCAGGTAGTTTTAGCTAGGGAAATGTCTGAAATGGTTTCCTGTTGGGTGATCAAATCCCAAACAGTGAACCAAGTGAAAGTAATGTTTCGATGTGTTGATTTTGTTCGTGAATTTTTAGGCAATGTGTGGTAATGTGAGATGTAAAAATTCAAACCCCTATTTAAGTTATGTGATCAAGCAGGATGTAGAAAAGAAAGGTTCTTTTTAAGCTAAAAAGAAGTGTGAACTTTTGATGAGGACGTAAGAAAGGTAAATTACAATGCGAAAGGAGAAAATAGGGAAAAAGAGGAATACGTATATATCGCTTTCCCATTATTTTATTGTATGTGATAATGGCGTTTGTGAAAGTGATAATCAATGTTTGGGAATGTCCGGTGCCTTAAAAGTGCACCATACACAATTTTGGATGGGGTCGGTGAATGAGACTTACAACGTGTTTACGGTTTAGTAATTGATATTTGACAACGTAATCTTTGTGGTCACAAGTTTGTAGAGTTCACCTGCAAAAGTAAATGAATGCAATTAGTTTAAGAGAGGCCAAAAATAAGCTATTTAAGTAATAAAATATGGTGATCGAAATTATTTTTGAGATGATTTTTAAATGATGAAAAATAAATATGAAATATCAAAGACAGAAATTAAACCAATATACTATCAAATAACTTAAACAAAGTGAATAACCTAATTAAATCAAAAGCATTGAGCTCATAGTTAGAAACTATACTTGAATAAATTATAAGCAAATAATTAATGGGTAAATGAAAAGGTGGAATCTAAATGATTACATAAAAATGGTGGACTTATAGACAAAGATGTGGACTTTGAGGACAATCCGAAAGATGATTAAGAAATGTGGGCATTTACAACGGAAATGTGGAATGATATGACAAAAATGGGGCCTATTTGAATTATATTGAGACACTTGAGGGTGACTAAAGTAGAAGACTTTAAGAAAGATGACAAACCCAAAAAATAAAAATAAACATTTAACCTATATAGGAAAAACGATGACCTAAGTGTTGATGATAAGGAGAAAAATACAAAGGAGGAAAGTCTAATTAAACGTGATACTTGAATCTAGATATTGTTTGGTGTCCGAAGTGTCACTCCATATGATAAATCAAGTCCATAAAGTTTAGTACGAATGTAAAATATGCCACGTAGAAGACTAAATAAACTATAGGTAAAGGCAAAGTAGACTCGTATTTTTGCAATCTATAAGGTGTTTTCCCATAGACGAGGGCATGTCACAACTGATGAAGCAAAGCCTAGGATGGTCATACTACACATGGACATGGCTCTTCACATGTATGATGACATAATGAGAATCACATAAAATATAAACGAGAAATATATAATTGGTTATGGTGCTACAAGCACTGTTTATAAATGTGTTGTAAAGAATTGTAAGCCAATTGCTATAAAGAGACTTTACAGTCACTACCCAAAAAGCTTGCATGAATTTGAAACTAAGTTGGAAATAGTTGGAAGCATCAAACATCAAAATATTGTGAGTCTGCATGGATATTCACTTTCTCCACATGGAAAGTTGTGGACATACATGGGGGCAATTATATCTACATGGCCAAAGCAGTGTTTGATTTTTTTGGTGGATCATTGTGGTAGTAATGTTGCCAAGTGGTACTATGGTGTCAGTTTGACTTAAATCTTAGGTTGGTAAGTATTTTGGTGGGGGTCGGGAGAACCGCATGTTCTAGATAAGCTAGGAATGTGTTTTTATTGATTTTAGACAAAGAATATTTCAATGAACCCCTCAAAATCCTCTCGATATTTTTGGTCACTAGATGTTCCAGTAGAGATTATGTAGAGATGAGAATGTTTAAGAACCAAGAATTCTATTTAAAGTTATGTGGTATGTCATTTTTTGTGTATTTCAATTGATTTTATGGGGGATAAAAGATATCCCAAAATTTATTAACAAAGATAGGACTTTGGTCCTACAGTATTCAATAAAATTTGGGCAAGATATAGAATGTGGTGGGGGTATGTAAAGCTTCTTAGTGATTACATTAACTAGAAGATGTTCAACAAACTCAATATTGGGTAATGTTTGGTATGACATTTCTCACACGCAGACAAAGAAGCTTCATGCAATAGTGTCATATCAAGGCCAGAATTATCCTAACAAGAAAGAACTCACCTGTGAGATAGATAAACTTGCTCATGTTTACACTTTCGTTATAAGACCAGATGCATCTTTATAGATCTTGGTTGACAATAGAGAAAGGGAATCGATGCATATACATTGATTGGGGACATTCTTTCACCCCAAAACATAAAAGAGGTTAATGTCAAAAAGTCTAAATATTGGGATGATAGAGATTTTATCAATATCTTGACACCGTAAAATCGGAGGGCTATGATTCTATTCCAAAGGAGATACCATATCCAATATCCAAAGATCCCGATGGTGGATATGGAGTCTACGTGGTGTAGACGTAGGTCTTATGTGATGGTGAGGGATCGGTCGAGTGGCCGTGTGATTTGAGGAATGGGTTAGGAGGATTTAAAAGGGAAGCATCTCAAGAGTTGGTGTGAGTTCGGGTAGAGAATGACATTGGGCGGGTCAACATCTAGAAGAGAGGTGTTGAGGATGGGTGTGGATAGTTGGACGATCGGGTTAAGAGTCAAGAGTGTCAAGATGTGGGTGAATAATATGTTAAGTGAAGAGGGGTGTGTGAGGTGGATTCGGTTGGGAGGTGAGTGGAGATGGATTGGCCGAGGTTGGGACCGTGAGAAGCCAGCGAAGGAGGTGTGGTGAAGGATTCGTGGGGAGAGGTTGGACGAGAGATGAGGCGATTTGGGTGAAGTGGGTAGAGAGAAAGGTAGCTCGGGAGTGGGCGGAGTCAGTATGGCGATAGCTTGGTGATGAGGAGATTGTGAGAGGGAGGGTAGAGTTGGGTCTGTGATTGGGATTTGGGAATGACATGAGCCGAGCCATGTGTGGGAGGTTGGGTCGTGTTGAGTCGAGGTAGTGGGACGAGGGAGTGTTGAATGGTGATTTGGGTAGGATGAGTGGCTCGGCCGAGGGGGATTCGGTTGGGAATGAGGAGTTAGGAGCTCGGCGTAGGGTGAAGAATGGAGATGGGATTGCGTGGTGAGTTAGTCAAGTTGACGTATTAGAGAGAGGTGTTGAGGATGGGTGTGGATAGTTTAGGATAATATTTTTTGTTTGTTTGTAGTTTTTACTTATTTAAATAAATAGATATAGATGTAAACTAAGAACTTAGATATACAAGACCAATAAAAGACTAAGATCTATATAAACAAGATTATTTTCTAAGTTTGTCTCCCATGTTAATAGAGCTCAAGTAATTTTTTTTTGCTTTATTTGTTTTTAATAACAATGTTTTTGTGTTATTTTTACAAGTTTATATAAAATATTCTGAACAAAATGAAGAAACGTAGTAAATAAGAAACAAAATCAAAAGAAATGAAAATCCTCGTACTCAAGGCGTAGATACGAGACATAATGAACTCGATGAAGACAATACTAAACCCTATAAGCAAGTAAGCCTAAAAACAACAAATACATGAGATATCTAAATTAACGAGAGCTATGAAACACAATTATTGTTATATTTATGACACATGTACAAGACAAGTAAAAGAACATAAAAAATAACCAAATCTTAGGTCTGGTCCCACCACGCATGCCATAATGTTAGAAATGAAACCTTGTTCTCGTGCAGGTGAATGTATTGATACTAGAAGCCACCAACAACCTTGAAATATGGAGGGCTTAAGGAGCCTTGAATGTGGATGTAGATCTGTAGGTGCCAAATAGATGGATCTATGATAATGTCTACAAAATTGAAACATATACGATTAGATAGATATATGTGGGGTTGCCAAAACAATGTCGGTTCCAAGAGGTTATTAACTCCCTTGGAGGATGTCAACCCCATGTCTAAAAAGATAGAAATAAATGATGAACCATAGATAGCATGCGAAGTAGAGAAGTATAGTATGCCAAGTAAATGGGATGACGAGGGTACTTCAAGGGAATGTGGATGACATTATGGTGCCATAAGTGGCATCATAAGAGCAACATGAGGGAAGGCTTCTATAGTTGAGAGCTATAATGGAAAATGTTTTCCTTGACTTCAAAATTTGTTCTTCTTACTTCAAAACTATAAAACTCAAAACTTAAAACTTAAAACTTACTTCCCACTTGCTTCTCAAGACTCTTTAAACTTGCTTCTTATTCTTCTCCCCTTTGAAATAGGGGGAAGGCCTGTATTTATAGCCTGGAAATGGGGTTATCGTGCAGTAACTAGGGTTTGATAAAGTAACCCTGGTTAGGTGAGTGGGGGGGACATGATTTGACTGATTAGGTGAGATAATAGATTTGATTTGATTGAGTGGGGTTCATGATTTGGATGGTTTTTGGTTTATTTGATTATGAGGTGGGGTGATATGATTTAATTGGAGTATTTGATTATTTAACATAAAATGAGGTTTAAGTATGTAAAAGGGAATCAATTAATTAATTGAACGTGCATTTTTTGTGGGAAATGGGATTCAAAAGGTAAGCCCAATAAAGGCGGGAAAACACGGGGTGACAAAGAGGAATGACACCAAAAACTAGTGTCTACACCTTTCATCATTTTGTTTCTTCATTATGTCTTTCTTATGTTTACGGTATATTGTGCAACTTCAAATTCCATTCCAGTTTTGGGAGTTTTGTGCTTATCCTGGGAGTGAAGTTTTGTATGCGGTTCACTTGTGGTGCTCATTCATCCTTCTCATTTTCATCCTTCTCCACTAGAAAACTAAAAACCCGTCTAGCAAAACCCTTTCTTGGTGCATCACCACTATAAGTATAGGTTTTACTTAGCAAATCTCTCTCCCAAAATTCAATGAAAATGTTAGTATAGGTCTAGTTAGTTATTTTTATTGCATTAGGAGTAGTATAGTGCCTAGTTTAGGAAGAGGAATATGACCTCTGGAGGTTCACCTCAAGCCGTAAGTCCCACAACTTGTGAGGTGATCCCATGTTACCCAATCACATCGAATGCCCTACCCATCACTTGGCCATTCAGAGGGTGTAGTGATTTGGCAATAACAACTTTTGGCACACGGTGGGGGGATAGTAGGTGAAAGCTCTAAATTTCACAGTATCTCATCAGTAATATATTACCGATAGTGCTACCAACACTAACCTATTTTGGCACACCTTAAGTGGGACCACAAGAGTCATATATTTCACAGGTGTGTTTATTGTGTTCACTTCGTTTCATTAATTTGTTGTGCTCTTAGTGAAATTTCAGCCTTATGTGTTGATCTGCGTTTCCAGATTCCTGTCCATATGAGTGTGTGAGTAATCAAGAAACATTAAACAACATCAATTATACAAGGGCTTAGTACCTTGGAGATGACGATGGATGATACGGGCGCAAAGTTGATAAATGTATGGTATAAAGAAGCTAGATCTGCAAAACTGAAACATATAAGATTAGATTACAAAATGTGAGGGTTTCCAGGATAGTGTCGGTTCCAAGAGGATTTTAACTCCCTTTGAGGATGTCAACCCCCATGTCAGACAAGATAATAATAGATTATGAATAGTAGTAATGTAATATAAAATGAAAAGTAACTAAAATGATGAGGGAACTTAGCTTCTGTTGCATATAGAGATGAATCGGACATCAAGATGGCAAGATAATGAACCATGGAAAATGTTTCTTCCTTAAACTCAGCGTAACTTAACTAAGCCATTTCTTCTCTTCTCTAGGCCTAGGTATCTCCAGTGTCTACGATCCTTTCCTCCTCATTCCTTGAAATATGGGGAGAAACCCATATTTATAGCTTAGATGTGAGGTTAGATTTGAGGTTAACAAGTAAACAAGGTTGAGTAAAGTAACTTGAGTTAGGGATATGATGTGATCACGTGGGGACCATGGCTTGAATTATTAGATGGAGTGGGGAGCATGATTGATATGGTGGGTGAGATAAAGATTCCATTTTAAAAAAGGTGTCGAGATGGGTGTATTAATAGCCATGGATTAAATAATTTGTGAAGGATGGGGATATGCCAAAAGTTGAATTATCAAATGGGTCTTGTTGTCCCCTCAATTTTCCACCCTTTTTGAAATCCAATTTCATGAAATTGAATTCTTGCCATGGAGGAATTTGTGTTTCAAGCCCCTCAAGTGCTTTTTTTGATCCCCATGACGTTTTATGCATTTCCTTAGTCTACGGCCATTATAATGTTTTATATATTTCTCATGGATGGGAGGGGGTTTATGATCTTCTTTTATGCATTTGAAGGACATGGAAACTTGCATTCTTTGCATATTAACTTTGTGCAGAAAGAAAATCTTCATTGGGTGCAAAAATGGTGTTTTCCCATTCTCTGCAATTTTCTATGTTCTTTTCCCCGTCAAATTCTTTCTCAGAAGGTGAAGCTACGCGTTTGCTTCTCATTAGATGTGGTCGATGGGTTCCTTTTTGAACTTATCACTTTTGGTGATTTTGGAAAAAATGTCAGATTTTCCCCGCATCCCCATGGGTCCCTGATTGGTTGGAGCAGTTTTGGTGGAAGTTTGGGGTGATGGATCCATTTTATTCTCTAAGGCATTACGGCGAAAGGGTGAAAAGTTCTAAAATGACCCACAGCCCCGTTCGTGAAAAGGGACACGTGGCCATTTTTCAATTCATCTGCGCTTTGGCGGACCAGGTGGAGGACTTTAGGAATTTTAGCTTTATTTCCACAAAGGGCGAAAAGTTCTAAAATGACCCGCGGCCCCACTCATGTGAAGGGATAAATTCCGAGTTGAAGCCCGCAGCAAATCAAAAGGGACATGTGGCCTACGTTGAAAATTCAACGGTGAGACGCATGAACTTTCGAGGAAAAGTTGGAATTTTTCCCCTTTTCAAAATAGATAAAGTATAAAAGCGAAGCACATCCCCTCGTAACCAATCAGGTGATGTCATGTGTTGAAGAATGAAATTAGGACAGTGGGTCGGCGGAGGAAAATGAGAATTTGAGCCATGACCCCATTTCCAATTAGGGTGTGCCACGTGTTCATGTTAAAAATCACAGCGGGCTAGTGGAGGAAAATGAGAATTTGAGCCATGACCCCATTTCCAATCAGGGTGTGCCACGTGTCTAACCTTTGGCGGGGATGCGGAGAGGTGGAGAAAAATGAGAAATTGTGTTTTTTCACCCAAATGTCTTAAAACGTGAATTTTTTTCCCCAAGTCTGTTATTGCTTGGAGCTTGCCATGCATAAGGTCCAATTTCAAAGCTGACAAAGGGAAAGAGTGGCCAAAATGCACTCATCTGGTTTTTGACAACATTAACGAACCAGAGCTCTAAAGAATACAAATGTGAACCATTCTTCGTTCGTCTCTCTCTATTTCCTTGTCATTTATTCATGAGATGCATTTTTGGTTTGTTGTGGATCCAAATCGATAAGTTTAAAGAGATGTAAAGTTTGATTATCAAAAACAAAGTTTATCGGGCATACGTAATAAAAAAGGGGGAAAACTTACCAGTAAGCACTTAAGTGCTATGAAAGTGGTTAAAAGGTGGAAATGGCGGGACCACATGAAGAAGAAAATCATGAGATGCCCCTACTAAAGTAATCATGCTCGAACTGATGAAATATTCACCTTTTTGAACCTCTAGTTTTCATGAGTGTGTTTGTTTCATGTCACTTTCCAAAAATGGATCTATAACAAACATTATTCCTTTTGGATATTCTTTTCTTGGGGACAAAGTATGGATGTACACGAATTGTTATAAGAACATGTTTTGGCCATGGAAAAAGGGATTTTGGTTTTCTAGGAACATTGTAAATTTGGAATTAATTCAATACAGAAGCTTTCTTTCTCATTTCCTCTGTTATATCTCTCTCTCTCCTTGCTTGATTCAATGGATCATTTGTCTTTGCATTCAAAAGAAACTTTGTGTTCTTGTCTGTGTAATCTTTAGAACTTTGTGTCTGCAGATTCACATTGGTGATGAAGTGATTGATCTTTTCCTATATTTTCTTGGTTTAATGTGAGTAAGGATATATTCTGCTACCTATATCTCCTGAAAACATTGTTGTTTTCTTCCTTCTTCATCTCTCTACTCTTCCAATCCTTCGTATTGATAATCTTTTAAGTATGAAAACATTCCAGAATATCAGGGTCCAAACATTGAGAGTTGTATATTTGTACATTTGTTTTTCCTGCTTTCAATAAGGGAACCTCTCCCATTAAAGAGGAGGGACATGTTTGTCCCTTGACTGTGGTTTCTAGCCATGTTCCATTCTGAAACCCAACAGTTTTTGGCGACTCCGCTGGGGAATTCATTGCAAATGGATTCCAGTTTTTGAATAACAACTTCTTGATCATCTTTGATCTGGTGACTCCAAGATACACTCAAGGTAGAAGAACCCTTGGGGAAGAAGACCCTCATTTCTAACTTCTGGATCATCAAGGTTTCTCTCTCGCTTCATCAAGAAAAATAAGAGGAACAAGATCTGCAAGCACTCCTCCTGCTAGAGACAAAACTTCTGGGAGTGACATCCCTCAAGATCAAATCAGTCCTAATTTGCATGTTTTGATTCTCATTGGTGTTTCAGTTCCTCTCCAAACAATCTTTCCAATGATGGAAGATCCTCTTCCTTGGGGCCAAAGGGTTGGGCCTCTTGCTCTTTCCCACCCGATTGCATTAATTGCCTAGAGCCAATAGAAAGAATTTCCCTAAATTTAGAGGTGATGAGAAGGTTCATCCAGATGAGCATATTGCGGCCTTCACTGTTGATTGTGGTGTTCTCGAGTTGAACATGAGGATATCTCTGTTAGACTTTTTGTAGAGACATTGCAAGATAATGTTGCTGATTGGTTTTATCATCTCCCTGTTGGATCCATCACCAATTGGAATACCATGACGACTGGTTTGAGCAAAGGTTTTTAACCTGCTGAGGATGTACATGCCCTCTTGGCCCAAATTTTCAAATCAAGAGGGGGAATTTGTGGCCAAATTCAACAAGCAAGTTAACAAGATCCCACAAAACACACGCCCTGTGGATCAGATTCAGAAATGTTTCTTCCTTAATGCCCAACTGCCTAAAGTGAGCTATGCACTTAGAAGAGCTAATCTTGCCACTTTAGATGTTGATCAGAGATTTATTGTCAGTGTTGAAGATGATTTGATCATGTCTGGAAAGCTAAGGAGCAAATCATCCAAATCCAAAGCATCTCCTTCTTCCACATCTTCTCCTGGAGCTGATGTAGATCAGTTAGTACAAAAACTTGCTAATGATCTCATTGCTCTCAAGAAGCAGTTAGCCCAGCATGCTCCTTATCAAGATGTTCCTAGGAAGAACTTTCAGCCCAGGAATCAGTTGCCCTCTCCTCGGACTGTTGGAAATCAAGGCCCACCTATTAAAGTTCCAGTCAATGCAACATGTGAAGTGATGGAGCCCGATGATGAGGAGAAGAATAAATCATGAAGAACCTAAAGAAGAAGTTGATGAAGAATTAGAAGAGTTGAGTGGATCTCGTGTCCATTTTCTCACCACTGAATGTATATATGAAGAGGATGATTATGAAGAAAGAGTTGAGAGATGAACAATGAATCATATGTTTTCATGACTCATGAGCAAGCCAATAAGAAGGAGAAAGTTGTGCAAAGATGCTAAAAGATCTAAGGAACCTCCTACAACCATTCCAGTGATTGTAAGCATAGGAGCTCCTATTCCAACTTCTTCCACACCCAAGGTAGGTTCTGCTATTCCTTCCTCCTATGATTGTGCTCTTAAAACTTCTTGCCCTTCAAATGATAGAGTTGATAAGTCAAAAGTTTCATCTACTCCTATCAATGATGCTCCATCTACCTCTGGTTCTTTTAACATTATTGACCATCTCAAGAAAACTAAGATCCAGATCTCAAAAGCTGAATTCTACCAAACCCATCCCAAGGCCTTTGCTAAGATGGTAGGCTTTGTAAATTCCAAATCCAAGCCTTCAACCCCTTATTCTAAAGGTCTCTTGCCCACTCCTCATTCATCTCAACCAAGCCTTGTGGCAGTAATCACTTCATCTGATGAGAAGATCAAACCATTTTATGTCACTCTCCTCATAGTTGGCCACAAACTCAGTAATTTTGTTATTGATTTTGGTGCTTCAGATAATGTGATGCCTACTAAGGTAGCTCATGCCCTAGGCTTAACCCTAACCCACAATTTTGGTTCATGTTACTCAATGGAAAGTAGAGAAGTTCCATTGGTTGGAAGGATCAAGGATGCACAAGTAGCCTTTGTTTCTTTGCCAGAGAAGAGAGTTTTAGCCACCATTTTGGTAGTTGATATTCCCCCTTCCTATGGCATGCTGCTGAGTAGAAATTTTTACAAAGATGTTGGAGGAGAAATCATGATGGATTGGTCACATGCTCTTATTCCAGTGAATGGGAAAATGAAGAAGCTACTGCTTGAGAAAAAAACTAAATATATCGTGCAAAAAACAAATGACCCAAAGGCACAAATAATTTATGAGGACATTGGTCATGGTAACTACATGATCATGTCACAAGATGAGGCTAACCATCCTAAGGAAGTGCTTCTTGATCCTAATGGTGTTTGGATTTTGGAATTTGATGGGAGCTGCTCCTTAGCTGGTTCTGGAGCTGGCGTGGTGCTTATTTCTCTTGAAGGTAAAATTCATCCTTTCTCCTTCAAGCTCCAATTCGAAAACACAAATAATACATCTGAGTATGAGGCTCTCATCCTCGGTTTAAGCGTGGAAAAAGAGATGGGGATCAAGAATCTCCTTTCTCGTGAAGATGTAGAGCTGATTGTAAAACAGTTAGAGATATATTTCAAGTGAAGAATAGAATGTTGAACATTACAGGAATTTGGTTTGGGATTCCATTGAGTTCCTTGATGCCTTTTCCATTGAAGCCATGCCAAGGGAAAGAAACACCAGGGCTGATTCCTTGGTTGTCTCGAGGTCTCTACTTGATCCCTTATCTAGATTTCTCTCAAGATAAATTCACCATCAAAATGATTCATAGGCCTAGTGTGCTTGTGCTGATAATGCAAATAATTATCAGGTCTTTAATGATTATCAGCACTTACTTTCCTTCCTTGAACTCATAGATAATTTTAACCAGATTGTACTTTGAAGGAAGTGGAAATATGCTTAGAGTGTGTGCCCCAAATGAAGAAGATTAAAAAGAAGAAATGGATCATGATGGCTGCATAAAATTGAAAGGTAATAAGATACCTAAAGGGCTGGTAAGTTTGGAAGAGTTATTTGATAAACATGATAGGTACATCAAGTCCAAAACTTCCAAAGGAGCTCAATAGTCTACTAACTGTGAAAAGATAAACATTGGGAGTCTTAATGAACCCATGCTAGTAAACATTGGAAAGTGTTGCACACAAGAGGAGAGGGAGAAAGCAGCGAATCTATTGAAAAGGTATGTTGATGTTCTTGCATATTCTTATGATGATCTCAAGGCTTTTCAGCCAAAAGAGATGCAACATTTCATTCCTCTAAAACCTGGGATCAAGCCCTTCCGGCAAAAGTAGAGGCAGTATAACCCTAAAATTGTTGATACAATATTTCAAGAGATCCAAAATTTATAAAAGGCTAAGATCATTTTCCCCATTGACAATTAAACGTAGATTGTTAATATTGTGCCTCGGGAAGAAGAATGGTGAGATCTAGATTTGTGTTGATTTTAGGAATTTGAATCAAGCCTCTTTGAAGGATAATTATCCTCCCCCCATAATGGATCAAGTGTTACAGGTTGTTATAGGTTTAGAAATTTTGTTCATGTTTGATGGATTCCCGTGGATATAATCAAGTAGAAGTAAGTGTTGCAGATCAGCATAAGACTTCCTTTACCACTCCTTGGAGCACCTTTGCTTACAAGAGAATGCCTTTTGGCCTCATCAATGTTGATGCCACCTTTCGAGAGGGAAATGGACCGGCCTTTGGCGCCTCAAGGAAAATGCATAGTTGTATACCTTGATGATCCGATTGTGTTTTCAAAAACTAGAGCCGATCATTTCCAACACCTTGAAACTGTCCTACAAAAGTGTAGAGAGCATGGCATCTCCTTGAATCCCAAGAAATTTATCTTTTTTTTCACTGAGGGAACATTATTGGGACACATTGTCTCTAAGGAGGGAATCAAGATTGATCTAGAAAGTGTCTAGGTAATTTAGCAGATCCCTCTCCCCACAAACAAGAAGGGTGTGCACTCTTTCTTTGGTAAGATCAACTTCTTAAGAAGATTCATACCTAATTTTTCTAAACTTACTTTGAACATAACCCACATGATGAAAGGGAAGCAGAATTTTGGTTGGTCCTCTAAAGAAAGGTTGTATTTGAAGACATCAAAAGAGCTATAGCAAAGACTCCAATCTTGGAATGCCCTGATTATAGCAAAGATTTCCTTATCTATTGTTATGCTACTAAAGGTACTCTAGCTGTTGTGTTAACCCAGGAGAATGCTGAAGGTCATGAACTCCCCATAGCATTCATGAGTTATATTTTGAAATCCCATGAGCTGAAGTACACCATGATAGAGAAACATGCTTTTGCAGTGCTCAAAGTTGTGAAGCAGTTTCATTTTTACATCCTCAACTCTCATTCTATTGTGCTTATGCCTAATACAACTATTAAATCCATTCTTACACAACAAGAATTTGGAACCAAGAGAGGCAATTGGGTAGCCAAAGTTTAGGAGTATGATCTTGACATAAAACCCACCAAGCTAGTTCAAGGAAAGGGCTTATGTGAACTCATTGTTGAAGGAGTTGATGTCAAATTATACAAGGAGGAATTTGATATCCCCGTTGTTCTTTTCTCAACTCAACCGACGAATGGTATGTTGGCATTGCACACTTTCTTACTTATGAATAATGTCCATCCCATTTGAGTTACAAGGATAAGACAACCATCAAATTAAGGTCAGTGTAATATGTGTTGTGGGAAAATGCATTGTTCAAACAAGGCATAGATGGAAGGTTTTGAAATGTGTTGACAAAGAGCAGCAAAAAGAAATTGTTCTTAGCCTTTCATGACCAGGCCTGTGGAGGTCATTTTTCTTCTGTTGTCACAGCCCACAAAATCCTCTATGCTGGATATTATTGGCCTACCTTGTTTAAAGATGCATCAAAGTGGGTAGGCAAGTGTGAAGCATGTCAAACCTTTGTTGGAAGACCCAAATTGGTTGCTTTACCTCTCAAACTAGTGGTGACCGAGGAACCTTTTCAACAATGGGGTTTGGAATGCATTGGGACACTCAATCCACCTTCAAGTGTAGGGCATACGTGTGTTTTGACTACCACTAATTATTTCACCAAGTGGGTGGAAGCCATTCCATTAAAAGTACTACTTCTCAGTAGTATGCAACTTCATCAAGAGCGCATCTTAATAAGGTTTGGGATACCAAACAAGATTGTCACTGACAATGCTTCCATTTTTTCTTCTACTGAGATGATGGATTTCTACTATGGCTATGGAATTTCCCTTGCCCACTCTTCATATTACTTGTCCCTAAGGGAATGGGAAAGCAAAATCAACTAACAAGAACTTGGTCACCATTGTTCGGAAGCTTGTTAATGACTCTCGAGAGAATTGGCATAAGAAACTATATGATGCTTTATGGGCAGATAGGATTACACCTAAGAGAGCCATTGGAATGTCTCCTTTTCAAGTGGTATATGGAGTTGAATCTCAACGCCAAAGTGACATTGGAACCGCCAAATTTTTACATTTGATGAAGGCCATTGAGGATGCCAGCTTTACCAATTCATTGGACAAAAGAATTATGTACCTCCAAAAGTTGAATGAAGACAAATTGCAAGTGGTTAACAGAATATCAACTCATCAACTCAAGGTAAAAGCTCTGTTTGAAAAAATGGCTAAACCCAGAACTTTTCAAGTGGGAGACAATGTTCTTCTTTGGGAGAAAAGGTGTGAACCTCGGGCACCATAGTAAATTTGATTCCCTTTGGCTTGGTCCTTTTAAAATTAGACATTTTTTTGGTGAGAACTCTTTTTACCTGGACTACATGGATGGTTCTCCTCTCCCACTTCCTTATAGTGGGAAATTTTTGAAGTTGTTCAAAACCTAGGAGTTTTAGCGGTCCCTCTGTACATTTTGTATAGCATTTTATTTCTAGTTTTTCTTGTTTTTGCTTGTTTCCTTGTGTGCATTGTCTTCTGTGTTGATATTACTTTTTGACTCCGTTGCCCAATGAATAAGGCACTAATCTGCTTATCCCGCAATTCTCTATAGTTCTTGATTTTACATATTTCCTCTACCAAATCATCCCTAGAAGGAGAGCAAATTATTGTTCCCTCAATTTCCCCCCCTTTTTGAAATCAAATTTCATGAAAATTGAAGTCTTTCCATGGAGGAATTCATGTTTCGAGCCCCTCAAGTGCTCGTTTTGATCCCCCAGTGACGTTTTATGCATTTCCTCAATCTACGGCCATTATAACGTTCTATCTATTTCTCATAAATGGGAGGGGGTTCATGATCTTCTTTTATGCATTTGAAGGACATGGAAACTTGCATTCTTCACATATTAAGTTTGTGAAGAAAGAAAATCTTCATCAGGTGCAAAAATGGCATTTTCCAGTTCTCTGTAATTTTCTACATTCTTTTCCCCTGTCAAATTCTTTCTCAAAGGTGAAGCTACGCATTTGTTTCTCATTGGATGCGATTGGATGGGTTCCTTTTTGAACTTATCACTTTTGGTGATTTTGGAAAAAATGTCAAATTTTCCCCGCATCCTGTGGGTCCCTGATTAGCTGGAGCAGTTTTGGTGGAAGTTCGGGAAATGGATCCATTTTATTCTCTAAGGCATTACGGCGAAAGGGTGAAAAGTTCTAAAATGACTCGCAACCCCGTTCATGAAAAGGGACACGTGGCCATTTTTCAATTCATATGCGCTTTGCGGACGGAGGACTTTAGGAATTTTAGCTTTGTTTCCACAAAGGGCAAAAAGTTCTAAAATGACCCGCGGCCCCACTCATGTGAAGGGATAAATTCTGAGTTGAAGCCCACAGTGAATAAGAAAGGGACATGTGGCCTACGTTGAAAATTCAACGGCAGAGGCATGAACTTTCGGGGAAAAGTTGGAATTTTTCCCCTTTTCAAAATAGATAAAGTATAAAAGTGAAGCACATCCCCGTAACCAATCAGGTGATGCCATGTGTTGAAGAATGAAATCGGGATAGGGCCGGTGGAGGAAAATGAGAATTTGAGCCGTGACCCCATTTCCAATTAGGGTGTGCCACGTGTCTGACCTTTGGCGGGGATGCGGAGGGGTGGAGAAAAATGAGAAATTGTGTTTTTCTCCCAAATGTCTTAAAATGTGGATTTTTTTCCCCAAGTCCGTCGTTGCTTGGAGCTTGCCACGCGTAGGGTCCAATTTCAAAGTTGACAAAGGGAAAGAGTGGAAAAAATGCACTCATCTGGTTTTTCGACGCCATTAACAAACCAGAGCTCCAAAGAATACAAATGTGAACCATCCTTTGTTCTCCTCTCTTTGTTTCCTTGTCATTTATTCATGAGATGCATTTTTGGTTTGTTCGATGCCAAATCGATAAGTTTAAAGAGATGTTGTTGGTGTAGGTGGTATTTTTATTCACTTATTTAGTATTATTCCACCTCACGGGTGAGTCATCTCACTTAGGTGGACATGGATCTGGGTGTCATCTTAGTTATGACATATTCTCTTATAGAATCTGTCATATGTGTAAGTGTGTCATAGGAGTTACATTCCCATTTGGGAAAGTAACTCCTCTTCTCCATTATGGAGGAATATTCTCTTACATGGGAGTTACACATTCACTCCCCTATTTGTACTCACCTCCTTTTATCTATGACAGTCTAAGCCAAATCTGAGCATTCCATTCTATTCCATTTTTTAATCTCGAGCTCTCATATACATGCACATTGCTTTACAAAGCTTGCTTGCTTCAATCTCACAACTCCTACAATTTGGTGAAGTGTAAATATTCGATGCACGTGTATTCCTTCCAGAACTTTGTCATTCCTCCGACATGGTATCGAGTAGAGGGGACCAGAATCACGTTGCTCACCATCATTGCTCCACCGTGTAGTTGCTTGTGTAAGCTCTCGCTTTTGCATGTGCTTTACTTGCATATTTTGATATTCTTGTGGGTGTATGTTTCGGGTTTAATGTGTTGTAGAGCCACCATTTCATTTGCCTAGCTCTCTACCTAGCTCATGGATCGTACTTTGCATTACATTGGTTTCATTTCTTGTTGTTGCATTTTCAAAATCGATTACACCATTCGTGCCTTATTTGCGATACCGTGCTCACATCTCCACTCGCTTTGTGATATTGGGTCAACGTTGAAGTTTATTGCACATGTTCACCTTTTCCCGTGCCTTGGTTGGAACATTGGTTCGTGGTTCTTCTTTATTACACCAACACTCCACTACCTAGCCTTATGACTCAAGTTTTCCTTTGGAGATCATTGTTGATATGAGCTCGAACTATGAATCTCCAAATGATCACTTAGTTTTTGGTCTATCGGCTCAAGACTTCCTCCCGCAATGAATAGTTCACAATCTGCATATGGCACAAACCCAAAGATCTTGGTCACACTTCCGAGCTCAACCCTACATCTTTGTGTACTCTCCTAGTTCAAGTTGCTCACTACCCTATGTGGTTTGGATTTTCCCTGTTCAATTTTTCCGCCTGTTTGCTCGGACCTTTGATTGGTGTGAGCTCCTTCTTCCGGATTTCGCATTCAAACGGCTCGGTTTCATTTGCATGCAACGGATTACACTTGACACATAGCTTTACCATTACACTGTCAATCTAAGACCTCTCAAATCATGCTAATACGTGGCTTCATTTACAGTCACATTGACCAATCACTCGGTGGTTTTGTGTAAAATAGACTCGGTGTTGAACCTTGCTCAACTCGAGTCCACTCGTCAACTTGCCATGGAGATCCATCAAATAGCTCGGTCTTAGCACCTCTTCCCTTTTAGAATTGTTTGGTGGTCAAAAAAATCCCTCTTTTTAATGTTTTAAGGAAAAACATTTATTTCATGGCATTGTAATAATTTTTGGTACCTATTTTGCTTGTATTATGTCCTTCATTCGTGTGTCGAAGATGGAGGGCAAGGTCCGGGGTTGGCAGGAGGCTAATCCCCCCTCATAAACAAAACAAACCCTAGCTAAAATTTGATGCCATTTCCAACGAGTACCCACACGACACCCTTTGCACCCATTTCGGGCACTTTTTTAATCAGTTTGTAAAGCTTATTGGCATTTTCCATCAGTTGCGAGAATCGTTTTCTTGCTATAACTTTTGACTCGCTACTCGGTTTTGAGCGCTTCTTTAGTCAAAGTTGCATGATTTTTCACACATTACGTGATGACATTGTCAATTTTGTAAATGCACTACTTTATAAAGTGCCACATTCGGGGGGGTTCACTAGTACTCTTGGGCTTTTACACGCAGACGCATTATCACCGAGTCTGACATCTTGCTTTTGTGCACCTTGCACTTCTTGCTTCGCATCATGGAGGGTGCTCTTTCTAGACTTGAGCATTATAGGATCTCTTTACAGCCTCCGCCACTTCTCACCGGGAGAGGGAACTATTCAGCTTGGCGTGCTTCCATGGAATGTTACTTCACTCACGAGGGTCTTTCACCCTTCTTACTTGGGCCAGTTCCTACACCCACTGATCATCGACGTCTGGAGGACTTCTCGACATTTGCAACCATGTTTTTGGTCACTTGATGATGCATGTCTCTAGATCTCTCTCGGTTCCATGTGGCAAACTCGAGATCCACCCCACCGTGTCCGGAGCATTCTTGATCCTTCTATGAAGACCCTTCACATATTACTTGCCATTGTTGTTGTTGATGATTGATTGTCTCCTCTATTTCTTTGTGTGATGAAAGTTACACCGCATGCAGACTTACTTGGTTCTACTTCGATGACGAGGATTGTGAACCTAGTTCTAATGTCGAGAGTACTACTGAGAGGACTCTTCTCTTCCTTCTCTCACTATTTCGAGAGAATGTTGACACATCCCACATCTCATCGAGATATTGGCAGTCTCTATACAATCTCATACGAGTCATCACACCCGCCTCTTTTCCACCTTCAGTGTGTGAGGCCCCATTCACTCCTCTACCTTCATTGGATGACTCATACCTATCTGACATCGCTCTTTTGTTTGTTGAGCCCCCTCATTGGGATGAGTATCTACCTGACCTTGGTCATCTTTTCACAGAGTACACTTGTGATGTACTACAGGTTCGTCATCCATCTATAGGTATTTCAGAGGAGTTCATTATCTCCATTGTTGGGAGTGCCCCTTCTGGGACTCTTACCACTTCCACTTTTCCGAGACCTTCATTGATCCACCCTTGCTTGTGGATCCCTTTTCTATTGTGGGGGTTCTATTACCTTCACATCACTTGGACATCCTTTTTGCGGGTGTTCACTCTTCACACTCGACATTTCTGCACTCGTGACATTACCTTTAGTTCCTTTGCACTCACTTGCTAGACCTATGTCACACTTTCATGGACCAGACTCAAAGTTCTTTGTGTTGTTGCCTTTAGTTTCCTTCATGGAGTGGGCGACTTCTAGCACATCATTTATATCCTTCCTAAGGGCAGGCACATAGTTCGATGCCGGTGGCTCTTCTTGATCCAAAGGCAAAGGATCTCGTCATCGACATTCTTAAGGGAGACCTCCTGAGCTGCAGAGTTCGATTCGTCCATGGCATCTTTTGCATTCCTCTTATCTCCCTCTTCTTCTCTCTTCTTCTTCTTTCTGAGAGATTGCCTCTTTGTACATGGGTACCTTTACAAGCTCGTCTATGGCCGGGACCCATCCTTGGCATCTTTCTTAGATTAGAGAGTGGACTTGTCTCTCTTTCGGGGAGTTTTTCCCACTGGGTTTTCTCCTTTTACTCCACTTTTCGAGATTTTCTTGTACGTGGGTACCTCATCAGGCTTTGTGTCAGACCCATTTCTCATTTCTGACTTTCCACCTCATCCTAAGTTACGATGAAGGGGGTGTTGGTGTAGGTGGTATTTTTCTTCACTTATTTAGTGTTATTCCACCTCACCGGGTGAGTCATCTCACTTAGGTGGACATGGATCTAGGTGTCATCTTAGTTATGATATATTCTCTTACGAATGTCATATGTGTAATTGTGTCATAGGAGTTACATTCCCATTTGGGAAAGTAACTCCTCTTCTCTATTATGGAGGAATATTCTCTTACATGGGAGTTACACCTTCACTCCCCTATTTGTACTCACCTCCTTTGATCTATGACAGTCTAAGCCAAAGCCAAGCATTCCATTCTAATCCATTTTTTGAATCTTGAGCTCTCATATGCATGCACATTTCTTTACAAAGCTTGTTTGCTTTAACCTCACAACTCCTACACTTTGGTGAAGTGCAACTATTTGATGCACGTATATTCCTTACAGGTCTTCGTCATTCCTCGACATATGTAAAGTTTGATTATCGAGAAAACAAATTTTATCGGGCATACGTAATAAAAAAGAGGAAAACTTACCAAGAAGCAAGCAATTGAGTGCTATGAAAGTGGTTAAAAGGTGGAAATGGCGGGACCACATGAAGAATAAAATCATGAGATTCCCCCTACTAAAATAATCATGCTCGATCCGATGAAATATTCACCTTTTTGAACCTCTAGTTTTCATGAGTGTGTTTGCTTCATGTCGGTTTCCAAAAATAGATCTATAACAAACATTATTCCTTTTGGATATTATTTTCTTGGGGACAAAGTATGGATGTACACAAATTGTAATAAGAACGTGTTTTGGCCATGGAAAAAGGGATTCTGGTTTTCTGGGAATGTTGTAAATTTGGAAGTAATTCAATACAAAATATTTCTTTCTCATTTCCTCTGTTATATCTCTCTCTCCTTGCTTAATTAAATGGATCATTTGTCTTTGCATTCAAAAGAAACTTTGTGTTCTTGTCTATGTAATCTTTAGAACTTTGTGTCTACAAATTCACATTGGTGATGAAGTGATTGATATTTTCCTATATTTTCTTAGTTCAATGTGAGTAAGGATATATTATGCTACCTATATCTCCTAAAAACATTGTTGTTTTCTTCCTTCTTCATCTCTCTACTCTTCCAATCCTTCGTATTGATAATCTTTTAAGTATGAAAACATTCTAGAATATCAGGGTCCAAACATTGAGAGTTGTATATTTGTACATTTTTTTCCCCTTTGAATAAGGAAACCTCTCCCATTAAAGAGGAGGGACACTTTTATCCCCTAAGCTCGTGGTTTCTAGCCATGTTCCATTCTTAAAACCAATAGGTCTACATAGAACCCATTTGATAATTAATCAAATAATGTGAGCAAATAGATAGGATTTCATTTGATTAAAGAGAAGCGAGGATGGAAATTACGTGAATGTGAGATGACGAAGAGGCGCTATACCCAAAAATAGGTGTCTACATTTTCCCCTTTTTGTTGAGTGGTTTACGATAGCAAGCCACAAGATAAAAACAAAAAGGGTTAGATGAAATATGTGTCCAAGGATGGATGAAGACATGACCAAAGGAAAGATGCCTCAGGCAAAAAAGGATCACAATAACAATGAAAAACAAAATGTATGGCGGTGACTTCAATATCACATCGGTAGAGGAAAATTGTGGTCTCAACGGAGACAAATGACAATGTTCTACAAACCAGTGAGTGGGTGAAGACCACTGCAGTATGGATGTAAACCAAGATGACCAATGGGTCATAGGAAAACATCAAAATATGTGCAATCGAATGCGAAAGATGTGCGCAATCCTTTGTCTATGAGGAATTGTATAAAAAATCATGCGTCCACAAAAGGGATGTGGATGAAGATAATGATGCCCTAGCACAGGGCATGAGAAGGACACAAAGTGAGTTATATGTGTTGACAAGTACAAGGATGAAAAGGTGCCCCAACATAAGACATAGATGGAATAATCATAAATGTGGACAGATGAGCAGATAGGATAGAAAGATGAGATAAAATGCCCTAAAATGGTAATAAATATGATGGAAATCGTGTTTCATAGAAAATGTGCATAAGTGTTAGCAAATTAGAAGGTGAAGAAGACAAAAAGTTTTGTTTCTTTAATAAGTGTGATAGAGATACTTTTGCAACAAAACAAAATTAGAGCAAATATTCATGGAAGAGAACAAGATTAGATAGGTGATGGTCATTATGGTATCTTCCAAGACAAAAATGTCAAAAGAAGATGGGAAGAGATTCTTAGAAATGGATATGATGATGTCCTTGCGAGAGGACTGATGAAGATAAAAGATGTGACAGGGTTCTCAAAAAGAGAAGAGGTCAATGTGGCAAAGAGAAGAACAAGAACGGTAATGAAAGGGATAGATGGTGATACATAAATGGAGAAACATTGGCATTGACTGTGAATGCCAGATGTAAGGGATGTTGAGAAAGAGAAAAGGGAATAGACAAGAGGATTGGTTGATTATGAGAAGAGCAAGAAAGATTGAATATGAAGGCGACAGGGGTATGGAATAGAGGGACGAAGATGGAGGAGGATAAAATAAAGAGTGAAAGGGGAGGAAGAAGATAACAAAGAAGGATTATAGAGAAAGGGGAAATGAAGAAGGAAAAACAAAGAGAAGACAAGAAAAGAACAGAGTAGAGGATGAAATCATGAAAAAGGGAGAGAGTTATTCAAGACAAAAGGCGTGATGAAGGATGGAGTAGAGGAAAATAGAGAGGTAATGGAAAATGAAAGAGATGATAGAGCAAAGAAAAATGAAGGAAACAGATCATAGTGAGGAAATCCAAGGCAAAGAATATGGAATTGACCGCATGGAAATGCATGTGGATGATGAGATGATAAAGGAAATGGGATAACACTAAAGAGTCAGGTTTTCAACGAGGAAGTAAGGAGGAAGTGTGAGGTAAAATGGGGAGAAGGATGATGTAGAGGAAGTGAAATAAGATGAAGATCAGAAAGGAGGAGAATACAACGAAGAAAATTATGTAGAAGGAAGAGAACCAATAATGAAGATATTTGATAAAGGTGAGAAGCACAAGGAACATAAAGAGAAACTTGAAGGAAGGAATGACATCAATTGGAAAAGAAAAATGGAAATGCATGAGATGAGGATATGCTGATGACAAGAAAATAGAGAGAAGGTGTATGATGAAGACAAAGTGAATAACTTGGCAAGGAAGAATGGAAGATAGAGAGGTGGTGAGGAAAAAGAAAGGAAGGGATAGGACAGGCAATGCCAGTGAATGGATGTTAGGAGAAATCCACTGATAATGATCAGTAGGAAAATATGGGACAAAATATGAGACAAGGTAGAAATTAAATGAAGAATGGGAGGGGCCCAATAAAGGGACGTTAGCGAAGTCCTCCGATAATGATTAGAGGACACAGAGGAAGGAAGGAATGAAGATAGAATGGAGGAGATCAAAGAAAAGGATTCAGGCTGTGCAGAATGGGGATGAGTGATTTTTAGGAGAAGTCCACCGATAATTCTAGCATGGAAATGGAAGATGATGATGAAATAATTGGAAGATCAATGACAATGATGGGTAAATATGGGAGTAGATATGTGGGAGAACTCTAGAAGATGGAGTGGAAAGAGTAAAGAAAGGAGGGATAACAATGTGTAGGAAGATGAAGGTGAGGAGAGGATGCAATGGATGAGAATGAATGAGAGAGAAATGAAGAAACAAGACACGAAATGAACGGAGAAGCAATGGTTAAGTAAGATTACCCAACGACGGATGATGGAGATGAAAAAGGGACTAGTAAGAAGTGGTGTTTGCGTGAATGGAAGAGGAGGTGAGAGGATGTGATGATGGGGAATGATGAGAAAATGTAGATGGAGAGAATGTGGGGTAGTGGGGAGTGCAGGATGACAAATCATGCTTAAGAGGGACTCTTAAGTAAGATCACCATGCCAGGAGAATTTAAGTAAGATCACCAAACCGGCAGTGACGATATGGAAGGAGAAAGACAACATTGTATTGGATGTAGATGTGGAATGGTTGTTTGGAATGGATGAGTACGATGAGAGGCAGGGGACAAGAAGATGAGGAAGAGATGATGGGAGGTGGAAGGGTTAGACAACAAACCATTCTTAAGAGAAACTCTTAAGTAAGATTGCCTCACGTACGAGATGGTTAAGTAGGATCGCCAAACCGAAGAAGAAGAAGAGTGATGAAAAGACTGAGCAATATATACCAAAATGGAACAAGAGATGAAAGGAGGTGATATTAAAGTGATAACAAGGAAAGAGAGGAGTGTGACATGATTATATGGATGAACATATGTAACGTAGATGGAGAGTGTAAGGGCCATCCTTAACAGGGATGCCCATGTGGTGATAGTGATGATGCAAGAGTGTTAAGCGGAAAAGGAGGAGTGGAAAGATGTTTGTGGTGGTGATTGTCATCTGTTGAAAGAGGAAATGGTGGAGAAGCTTCTACAGTGGGAGGATCCAAGGAAGAAGATATACCTTAACTAAGGTTCTCTTTGACTATATGGATGGTTAAGCAAAATTTTCAAACTGAAAATGGAAAGGTAAAAAGAAACTCAAGAGGAAAGACAAGTAAGATATATGGCGTCATGCAAGGGGACAGAAAGGTGAGAAGGATGATGTGGAGACAAATGGTGATGAGTGGACATGGAGAGTGAGGAGGAATGGATCAAAGACGGTGTTGAACATGTTAAGAGATAAGGAGTTGTCGGATAATGAAATTTCCTTGAGAAGGATCCTCAAGTAGGATTCACAAACTGCAATGGTGATCAAGTAGAATTCACAAACCGAAAAGTGTATTTACAAACACATTCATGGAGATGATGGATAGATATAAAATTCATAGTGTGAAATTTGATGTGATTTTTATAAAAGATGATTTGGATGAGATGAATGGAACATAGTTGTAGCAAGGGTGTACAGGGAAACTATGTTTTAAACTGGATTGGAGATAAACAAGAAAGGGTTACCACTCAAGGCATTGCACTTGTAGCCAATAGTAGGTGTTAATACATAACCAACAATAGTTAGTTATACCAAAAGATCATGAGGGAAATATGGATGAAAGATGCTCGTAATCCTAATGTTGACATGACAAAGGGATCAAAGATGTGACTTGTACATGCAGGAAGAGGGATCTCCAAAGGTGGTGTTCCTTAAGTCTATGCCCCAACTCTAGAAAAGGGAAAGAACAATAGTAGAAAGTTGATCAATGTGGGAAGCTTTGAAAAAAATGTTGATAAAGAAGGTTGATCAATGCGGAAAACCTTCCAAATGCCATAATAACAGAGTAGCCATCCTTCGAGGGTATGGTCTACTTTATACATAATATGGATGGCAAGAATAATATGATAGTCGTCCTTCAAGGGATCGGTCTATTTCTTTTGATTTTGATTTTGATTTGTATACTTTTCTTTTTTTTTTTTTTTTGTATTTTACATTAACAATTGTCCTTCGAGGGATCAGTTTGTTTTTGATAACTTTGATTTTGCCTTTTACATACATGAATTTGAGTTTCACATGGGGGAGAGTTGGGAATAGCTAAGTAAACCACTTAAGAGGGGATAAGGAATGTACAAGAGACACCTGGACCCTTCGCATGGCTGCAATAGGAGAATGAGAAGGTAATGGATGTAATGGTTATGGGATCACATCAAAGTAGTGAAGGCGGACTACATAATTCAAATTATTACAATGAAAAATGGAAGGGGCTAAAGATGGTAGAACAATCTAAGGATGTAACTAAGTTCTCATTGGTAGATATGCTAATAATAGACTGGTCACAAGTGCAATGCATTAAGAGGTTTCATCTCTGGTTTACCACCACGAGAGGGAAGACAGTGTAGTTGCAATAAGATGAGATGATAGCCAAGAAGGAAACAAAAACTATGTCCTGAAGGAAACAAACATATGACCACAATGGTGGATTTAGATGAAAATAAATGATGATGCCCTAAGAGAGACATAAACATAGAAGGACAATCATGGCCTCAAAGGAGGGCTTGATGAAATAAATGGTGTCCCAAAAGAGACACACATATAGCCACAATGGTGGACTTCGAAATAGATGGTGCCCCAGAAGAGACACAAATATAGCCACAAAGGTGGACTTAGAGAAAAAGGTCCCTCAATGGAGAGACAAACATGGCCTCAAAGGAGGGCTTCAATGAAAAAGATGATACTCCCAAAAGGAGCATAAACATAAAAGAACAAATATGGCCTCAAAGGAGGACTTAGAATGAGATGAGGATTTGGATATAATTAATTTAGATTGGATGGATGTGAAGAAAGTAAACAAAACAATGTCAAAGAGCAAAGTCCCCTAGTAACAAGGGGTTTATGAGGATGATGATGCTCAAGGGCGAGGGAAGGTTGTTCCCCAATGAGTTAAATGTGAAGGAGGTAAAGGATGTCGAAAGAGCTTAGATGAGATTGTTTTAGATTTGGATGGGGTAAACATCGAGACCACAAGTGTGCTTAGTAAGATAAGCGGCATTGATGAACAATGGAGGGCATTCCTTAGAGGAATGACATGGGCTGGATGGATATTAAGGGATGATGTGGATGGAGGGATCATGGGAGATCCGATAGATGGGATATGGATTGGATTCAAGGTAGATGGAGAAGGAACTTTCCCCTGAATGAGGAAATCATCTTTCTCAATAAGGTTGTGGATGATTGACCAAAAGGCCTTACAATGTTCGATGTCATGACCTGGGGTACGATGATAAGCACAACTACAATTAGGATTGAACCATGATGGCTTGGGACCATAGGGATTAAAGGCTTTAATAGAGGAAGTTTGATGGAAGATGTTCGAGTTAAATGTCGAAAGATATCTGCGTATGACCCCATTGAAGTGTTATGGGGAAGGTAACTCTTGTGGGTTTTGATAGGATGTCTCAGCTTGGAGTTAGGAGAAAACATGGATGTAGATTGGATGTGTGAATTTCATGTTTTGGAGGACAAATCAAATTTGGTTGAAGGATGGTATTGTTTGGATGTGGATTGATTATTGCAAGATGTCGTAGATGGAAAAACTGATCCTGACATGGATGTTGTGGCATTAGATTGTTGAGAAGAGGGAAAACCTGAATGTTTCTAAGGATGCACAGGGGACTGTCGGGATGTTTTCCCCAAGCCTTAGACTTCAACCGAGAAGATTTACCTCTAGCAGGGATGACAATAATTTCAACCGGAGGATCTGATAGTGGTGGTGTGGTTATTAATGGAGAAACTGTCCTAAAACAAGATGAAGATGTTAATGAAGAGATAGGTGTTTGTATGATGCAATTAATGATATCTATGTGAGATGTGGATTGTTTCGATTTGAGCATGGAAAGAGATGATTTTTAGAGGGAGAAGGTAAAGCATCTTTATTTGATTTAGGTGGATGTGTTGGTTCATAGTAGGTGATTCAAGGGGTATATTTGATAGGGTTACAGATCGAGAGGATTGGGTTGGTGTGATAGAAAGATTAGGTAAAGAGTATTGGGATATACTGGGTGATGTGGCCATGGGAAAGGTTGTCAAGGTAGAGATAGGTGGATTTGTTGATATGATAGGTATAGGGGTCGTTGGCATAGATAAAGATGTAAGCACTTTTGGAATATGTGGAGATGTGAGTGATGTGATAACCGATGGAGTAGACCTTATTGGTAAGGGTAATGCAGCAAATGCAGGAGCATTTTCAGATGTAGAAGTAGAAGGACTAGTTGTTTCATAAATGTTTTGAGGGGTAAGAATGATATTTTAGCTAATGGGGTTGATGTCAAAGGTAGGGTTGCAAGGGTGCATGTTATAGAACCGAGTTTTGTTGGGATGGTTGTGAGTAATGTAGGTGTAGTAAAAGGTGTATTTGATGAAGATGTGGGTGAAGGAATAGATGTGAGAATTGTAGGGATGTGTGTGATATATCGGTGGGGCTGAAATAAGGGTGCTAAGGAGGAATCTAATGTGGTAGATTGGGGTGTGTTTGAAGTAGTGGAAATGGATGATATAGTTGAATTTGATGTGGATGTGATAAGGATATGAGAAGGTGTAGGTTCAAGAGTAGGTAGTGAAAGTTGATGTAGGTGTGACATAGTTCTAAATAAGAGGTGGGAATAATGTCCACTATGGGAACATGTGGATTTGGTGATAAGATGGGATCTTGATTGACAGTTTCAACCATACAAGCATTTGATAGTTGAGATGTAAAGGGGGTGACATGATTTGTTGGTGGTTGATTAGTTTGCACATAGTGGAGGTATCAATTTGGATATCCCCTTGATTTACAAGTTGTTGGACACGATCTTTGAAGGAACGACATCTCTCAATGTCATGACCTTTGACTCGATGATATTTACAAAAGTGGGCCTCGTGATACCAAATAGGCTTGGCTTGCGAGTTGTCCACGGGTCATATGGGAGGCAAGTTGGATGGAGTTTACACTCATCAACTTATCAAATACAGAATTGTATGATTCTCCTAAAGGAGTGTAGTTGGTTGTTGATTGAGGAGATCATTGTTGAGACCATGTGCTTGGTGTAGATGGGGATGAGGGTTCAATGACCACAGTGTTGGCATGCAGCCTTAAACTTGTCATTATGTGTGAATGGTTTGGTGGATTCAAATTTTGATTTAATTGAACTTAGTTTAAGATGACCCTACTCAATGGCACGGGTTTCGAGCTTATGAGCCATTGTGAAAGCTTCATCAAAGGTTTGGAATGATTGGATCTGCAAAGTGGATGATATATGTTTGGCACACGAATGCGAGAATAAGTCGATGAGTTCGGTTTATGGGATAGTGAAGGATAGTTGGTTTATAACATCATGCCACCGTGTGACGAAGTCGGCGATGGGCTCATTTTCATACTATCAAATGGTATATAGATCAGCGATAGTGGTTTTGCATGTGATATTGATAGAAAAGTGTTCTAAGAACAACTGTAATTTGAGTGAAAGAGAATAAGGAATGTCGGGGATATTTGTTATACCACCCAAACCTGGACCGAAAAAAGACATGGGGAAAGTGCGAAGAAGTAATCATGATCATGCGCAATAAGACAACATGTGTGTTTAAATGCGAGGAGATGTTGTTGGGGATCTTCTTTATTGTTGAACTTATTAAATGCAGGAAGTTTCCAATGAGGAGGGTAGGGTTTAATTGGAACCGATGGATGAATCGGTTCATTATAGATTTGTTCATAGGATAAGGTGTTTTTGGGTGCTACGGTAAGGGTTTCTAAACTGCCAACCGATTCATTAAGGCATGAATTGAATCACTCGAGGTGTTGTAAGGTTGAGATTGGATTGGTTGTGTGGTTTGAAAAGTAGTTTGATAAGGAAAATGATGTGTTTGTGGTGTGTGGGTGTTTGTTTAAGCATCCGATAAGGTGGTTGATAAGTTTTTGGATAGGATGTTTGCAGAATGGTTTGATAAGACAGTTGATTAATTTGTGGATATGTAGGTGTTTGGGGAGTTGTTTGCAAAGAATAACATGTGTCACAGGTTGGGATTGTTGTATAGGTTGGTGTTGAGCAATAGGGGCATGACGATAAGTGGGGATATGTGTGTTAAGAATTGAGATGGCTAGACAGGCCTATTAATGGAATTGTCAAAATGGGATGTGGGTGGAATGTGATCCACCAATTTTGGAGATTGGGAGGATTGAGAGATTATAGGAGATTTCTAGGAGTAAGAAGTCATATATGGGGTTAGGAGGAGATTTGAGTGTATCTAGAGGAGCAGGAGATGGTGGTGCGATCGATTTAGGAAGACTTGGCTTGACGAGGGATATGAGGGTTGGTGTCAAGGTGGGGAGAATTTTGTATGACATGGTTCTCATGAGGTGAGACCATGGAGACTAGAGATTGAGTGACTGAAGGCATGGTTTTGAGTTTAGAATCTTGTTGGGTGAGATCATCAGAAGAAGTAACTTTATTGGATAGAGTAGATTGTTGTTTTGTCTCGATTTGGGAGAGAGAGCGACAATAGGTGTGAAATAGAGAAACATTTGTTTATGTATGTTGTTGACAAACAAATCAAGCAGAATATTTTTTAGCCTCATGATTAATTTATAGGATGTGAACAAAAAAGAAAAGTAGGTAATGAAGGTGCCTAAAGGAATCTAAGGTTGGTTTCAGTAGTTATGGATTGGGAGATGTCTGAGACAGTTTTCTGTTGGGTGTTTAGGTCCCAATCAATTAACCAGGTGAGAGGAATGTTTTGATGTGTTAATTATGTTTGTGTAGTTTTAGGTAGTGTGTGATAAGTGAAATGCAGAGAGTTAAATCCTTTACTTAAGCTATGTGATCAGCAGATGCAGAAGGTTCATTTTAGACCAAAATGAAATGTGACGTTCGATGTATACAGACACTCAAGAAAGGGAAAGTTTGATGCAGAAAAGAGAAAATAGAGAAAAATGAGAAATACCTGGAGAATCACTTATTGGTGTTATTTGATTGCACTTGATGATGGTGTTTTTAGAAGCGCCAGTTAGTGACCTGAAATGCCCGGTACCCTGAAATGGCACCGTTTAGAGTCAGGATGAGGCCAGTAAAAATGAGTGTGTTTTTTTTTAATTTGATTTGTTTTGCAAAGCAAGTGATATCTGACGGCGTTGTTGGATGATCATGAATTTGTTGATTTCACCTAGAAAATAAGATAAATATAATTAGTTGATATGGTTAAGAAAGAAGATATAGATGTTGTCAAAAAGTTACTTTTCAAAAAAAACAAGATAACAATAATGAAGCTAATTAATTAAGAAAAAGTTGTAGACCGACATTCATATACAATAAAAGGAAATAAGCTACGAAAGCTATTAATAGACTATAAACTAAGGGATAAACTAAAGAACTCATATTCTTATTAAAATAAATGATTAAAGAAACTATGAATTAAATAAACATATAAAACAAATGGTGAAATAAATGATTAAATGCTAAGATATATTATAAACTATCCGTAATAATAATAATAATAATAATAATAATAATAATATGAAAGAAGCTATGAAATGGATCTTACGAAAAGAACTTGGAGTAAATTAATTGATTCAAAATCGATTTGAGATGAGGAATGCATTTAGTTCTTCAAGTGGAATAGTTCACACACACAATGCAGGGCATTTTATAGATTGTTGATGCGTGTCTATGCTACAGTTGGACTATTTTCAGTCAGACATGCAAAAAGTGTCTCAACTTTACTCACCCACATGTGTGGGACCAACAAATTGACTTCCCACCACAACAAGCACCAATGGGTCATTCTACATGGGGAAGAGTGTTTCCAAAAGGTAGCTCAACTCAAAAATGGTGGATGGAAAATCAATTCAAATTTTGCTTTAGAAAAAGGTGTTGTGAGCATTGTTTGTGATGGTGCGGTAAAGAATTGTAAAGCAACTACTATAAAGATATTATACAGGCACTAAATTACACTTCAATACTAAATGACCGTGTTTCTAAACGACATTGTTTATAAATGTGTTTTAAAGAATTGGAAGCTAATCGTACGATAAGAAATTGTTTATAAATGTCAAAATCACGATACATAAAACACTACATGTATGCACTATTTAAAAACATGGAAATGTGTTCTAAAGAATTATAAACCAATCGTTGTAAAGATACTTTACAGTCACTACCATAAGCTTGCGTGAATTTGAAACAAAATTGGAAATAGTTGGAAATCAAACATCATAATATTGCGAGTCAATATTGAAGAATAGTAATCTCCTCGTATCTTACTTATGAATGATGGTTTAGATCTTTGAGGACAGGAGCATCTAGGACAATCCAAAAATTTAATCTTCTTGCTTTGTTTTGTGAGGTTCATAATGAAAGTGATGGTCTTTGACGTGGCCTTGGAAATTTGCTTGAAACTTAAATATGTCTTCTAATGTGATCGACTGTATATATCCTTCATGAATTCACTATTACGTTACAATTTCTAGACAATTTTTTACGTTTTTACAAATCACGACTTTATGCCTATATTTTTCTCTTGACTCACCTACTATTGTTAATTCCATCCATTGACCAGGACATAAGTGCTCTATGTTAAATGCATGCAACACTGACACACACACAGAGACACTGGGAGGCGTTGAATCTGAAGAAAAAAATAAAATTGCTCAGGTTTCGACCCATTTAGAAAAATTTCATCATGTTACAGAAAGAGGAATCCATTTCCCCAGCACCTGATGGATGGATCGATCTGTATCATTGACTATTCATTCATAGATTTAAATCGAATCCTACACTTTGTAGAAGTGAAATGAGTCTGAATACCCTAAGAGCTTGGATTTGTGAAGTTGTGTGGTGGCTCTCGACATTGGTGGATGGCTGCGTTGGATGTGGAGGACTCTGTGGGAAGTGGGGTGGAGTGACTGAGTAGAAGGGAGAGAAGGGGATAGTAGTGCACGAGGGCAGAGGAGAGTTGGTGGACGTGCGAGTAGAGTACAACATAGGCATGGGAGGAAGGGAGTAGTACAACATGTGGATGAAAGTGGACGAGAGATGGGATGGGAAGAGGAGAGTGGAGCTCGTGGGAAGAAAGAGACAGGTGGAAGGAAGATGGAGAACAGTGAGGAGGGAACGAGTGGGCTTGGTGAGGAGAAGGGTAGGTTGGTTAGGGGGAAGAAGGGAATGATAGGAAAGTGGTCGAGCTGGCCACGTTAGAGGAGAGAAGAGGTGGGGTGAGAGGTAGGGTATAGGTAAATAAAAATAATAATTAAATTTTAATGTATTTTATAAAAAAAAATATTTTTTTTCTAATTAATTGTTAATTATGTATGTAATTTATATTAATATCATTATGATTAATAATAAAAATGCATTTGATAATTATTATAATAAGTTAATTAAAAACCCGAAGCATGTACCTCCGAGACAATTTAGACCATCAATGGAAAGATGACACCACACGGAGGGAAATAATACTAAACCTTGTAAATAGGTGAGTAAAAACAATGAAAGATGCAAAATATATATCACATGACGACAACTAAATAAGTACAGTTAATTTCTGGATTTGTTCCCCATGCGAGTAGATTTCAACAAAAACAAGAAGAGCGCGTACCTCCTGGTGATTTCGATGAGTGACCGTACTAACTTGAAATCGAAAAATACTTGGATATTGCAAATAAGCAAGTTAGAAAAGATGAGTAAAATAACAAACAAAACGACCAGATCTAGGATCTGGTCCCACCGGGCATGCCAAATGTTGATCTACGTTTTCTAGCTTCCTATCCAGATGAGTGTACGAGTAATCAAGAAACACTAAACAACGTCGAGTATACAAGGGCTTAGTACCTTGGAGATGATGATGGATGATATGGGCGTAAAGTTGATAAATGTATGGTATAAAGAAGCTAGATCTACAAAACTAAAACAGATAAGATTAGATTACAATATGCGGGGTTTCCTGACAAAGTGTCGGTTCCAAGAGGATTTTAACTCCCTTGGAGGATGTCAACCCCGTGTCGATAAAGATAATAACATATTATGAATAGTAGTAATGGAATATAAAATGAAAAGTAACTAAAATGACGAGGAAATTAACTTGTGCTCACATGGAGATGAACCGGACATCAAGATGGCAAGATAATGAACCATGGCAAATGTTTCTTCCTTAAACTGGCAGAACTTAACTAAACTTTTTCTTCTCTTCTCTAGGCCTAGGTATCTCCAGGTCTTTGATCCTTTCCTTCTTAATCCTTGAAATATGGGGAGAAACCCATATTTATAACTTAGATGTGAGGTTAGATTTGAGGTTAACAAGTAACCGGGGTTGAGTAAAGTAACTTGAGTTAGGGATATGATGTGATCACGTGGGGACCACGGCTTGAATTATTAGATGGAGTGGGGAGCATGATTGACATGGTGGGTGAGATAAAGATTCCATTTTAAAAAAGGTGTCGGATGGGTGTATTAATACCCATGGATTAAATAATTTGTGAAGGATGGGGATATGCCAAAAGTTGAATTATCAAATGGCTCTACGAGGGCCCGTTTGATAATTAATCAAGTAATGTGTGCAAATAGATAGGATTTCATTTAATTAAAGAGAAACGATGATGGAAATTGTGTGAATGTGAGATGGCGGAGGGGCGTTATACCCAAAAATAGGTGTCACATTCGGAGGTATACCCAAGTACAACCTGGTGACTCCATTGGTCAAGGTAACCCACTCTTTGTGTTGCAGAGACTTTCATTTTTACCCGGTTCCATCTAGTTTTTCTTCCTTATCTTTCCTTTTCCTCCCATTCATGAATTTGTGTAATCATGGATTCATTCCCATAGTGGAATTCCCACTTGCAACAACATTGGTTCTTTCCATCTTCAAGGTATTATAATCCACCTCCAGACCAATTTCATGATGAATATCAGTTTGAGCATGCATGCCCACATGAGAAATATGTAGATAAATAAGGTGACCCACCAAACTTTGGAGCTACTGAAGAATAATGACATGCAAATTCTGGAGGCCATCCTACACCTGAAAAATACCACTTGCAGAATAAGGTTCGAGAGTTGGAGTATAACATGGTGCAAATAAGGATTAAGGAAATGAAAAAGGTAGCCTAGATTGGTTTTAGAATTCCATACCCTGGATTGGCCCTATACCAAGTGAGTTTAATCCTCAACAAAAGCTTCAATTCATAATCAAAATGATGACTCAAGTTGGAGAATGGATCAAGAAGAGAGAAGCTTACGAATGTAATGTTAGTCAATCCTATCAATGGGAGGTTCTTGCATTACCACCTTACAACCCTCTTCCCATGTCTCCATCCATGCAATTTCAACTTGAGTCCCATAGTCCTAACCTTCTAGTTGTAACCCCTACGGTGGAATTCAATTCTTCATCTCTTGTTTTTCCATCCCATCATGAATATTATGTTCCTTGTTCTTCTAAAGTTCCTTCTTTTCAATAAAGAACATCAAGACAAGAGGTTGCACCTCTTCCACCACCTCAAATAGTGAATGAAGATGTTGAATCCCAACCCACCCCCTCTTTATATACCCAAACCCATTTTGGGAAGAGCATGATCAGGAAATAAGTAGCAGGAGGTGAATATTGAAGAGATTAACAAAGAAGAACGTGTAAGGAATTTGAAAGAATGGGTTGCATGACTTGACATCAAGCAGATTCCACTCATGGTTAAGCCTCTAGCTAAGGTTGAAGCTCAAGAGTAGGTGATGGAGATGGAGTGTGCTCAAGAACAAACACCGAAAAATCTAGAAATAAAAAGTGATGATCAACAATTTGTTTGTTCAGAGTGCAACATCCATGCCGGTTCCATGTCATCAAAGGTGGTTGATTCACTACATATTGCGAATTCCACCATTCCACCATAATAAGGTTATGCGCAAGTTGAAGAAGAAAGACTCTCAAGTGTACCAGGTAATTCTAATGAGTGTGATGATCCTAATTGCCATGCATGTCAAGAACTATCAAGCACTTCTAGAAGGTTGTAGCATCTTTCCAAGGTCATCATTAGATGTTACAATCAGCCATAAAGAGTTTCATGAGACCAAGGTAGATTTAGAGGTTGTGGATGCAGATGAGACCATGCAGAGGCTTTCAAATCCTTTCCCCTCTCTACCTTCTCAAAATATGATTTTTTAGATGAATTTGATCTTTCTAATTTCATGTTTGAGAATGAAGAATATCAACAATTGTGGTAAGCCCACCATCCTCCCTACTGATTCCCTAAACATCCACTTTCTTCTCCCACTTCTCGGGATCAAAAAAATCATGTATTAGCTTATAGGAAACACCAAGAGTTTCTTCATCGAGCTAAGATAAAATAATGCGAAGAGCTCCAAAGCTTCAAGCGAATCCAACATTGACAAGTCTAAAAATAAAACGTTATTCGAGAATGCACACCAATGCAACCATTAAGTATGGTGCAAAGTGCATAAATCTATGGATAGGGAACTCAAGCTCCCACATAAAAATCCATGTTAAAAGATAAGTCACAGCCACTTATCGAATATGATCTCACTACGGTCATTGAGATTGGAGATAATATTACTCTTCATAACATATAGATTCATAACTAATCCATCATTCTACAATGCATGCTACCCTCATATCTATGAAAGAACAAGCTTAAACAATAATCATGATTGAATTAATAACATGCACTACTCAACTACACACAAATGACACTTAGATTCAGCCAATATCTTCCATCTATTAATAAATACAGAAGCTCCTTACAATATTGTCAATCTATACCAATGCGCGTATGGAACTGATATAATGATTCAGTCATATGCGTATATTCTCTGTTACACATACATACATCTCATACATACATCACATACACATACATCATCATACATCATCTACTATCTATCTCTACTATGTACCTAACATCATATATATAGGGTGGGGACTTTCCCTTCACCGCTTATCTATTCCAGAAATAGGCCGCATGCTATTAATAGCCACACACCATTTACAAGATATAGCCACACATGCAAGTGTGCTATCTATAGTCCTCTTGCAGTTAACTGAAGTGTCAATTCTATTCTCAGCTTGTCTCCATGCATAAACACTTCAAACCACTTCTCCAAAGATAGATAATGCATGGCACATGTCTCTGCATCATTGGTGTGTTCCACACATGCCATCTTCTAAAAATAGGTCTTCATGCTCAAAATCAGCTAAGTCCTAAAATCTGAACTTGCCTTCCACGCGCGGGTCCTTCCTGTCCTTCCACCTGCCTTGGTTCTGGGCCTTCTATCCCACGTGACTCCTTGTGTGATCTTTGACAAGTATTCTTTGATCAACATTACCCCACACTAATCTCATTGTCATCCCGACAATGGGTATCTCCAAAAATTGAAGGAAAGAATAGAAGAATGGAAAGAATAAGAATGAAAGAATGTAGATAAATAAAGAATTTTTATATGAGTTATTAGGCAACCTCCTCTGTATCAGTTTTATAGTATCAACTCTGATACTCCTCCTTTATTTTGGCCTCCAATACCTACCATTTAGTGAGTGCTTGCTCTTTTTTCTTTTTCTAGGGATGTCCACAACAATGGATTCCAACTCATCCCTCACAATCTCTCCTTTCTCATTTTGTAAAACCAACACAACACTAGACATTGATGTCATTCTTCCTTCTAAAAGGTCCATCTTCTACGCAATTAGCTTTCCAAGCTCTTCCAACTGAGTCTTGTGTGGCTCTTGTGCTGCTACTGGGCCTCGCGCTTCTGTTTAACCATTGACAATCTTTCTACATGGCCCAATGTCTCATCTTTCATCACTTTCTAGACCTCATTGTTCTCTTCGAGGGTCTTGATGTTGATAAGCACCTCTGAGTTGTGCATACATTTAAAGCCTGGTCTACTTTCTTCAATACTTCTGTAATGCTTGCAAATAACCCTTCATAAGATGTAATTTTTCTCATCACTGATGCTTTCTCTCATTCGACATCTTGTTCTGAGCATTTTCTGGCACTTGCATACATAGAGTTTCATCTTCAAGTACCAAGTCCACCAACTTTCCCACATAGTGTATCACTGAAGGAAATGTCTGTGGTACCTTGGCCTCCAAGTGTGGCCTTGCTTTGATTACATTGTCCCCAATCTCCTCTGTGATGCTTATAAACACCTCATTCTTCTTCTACGTGAAGTCCCTCTCCTATGTTATGTGCATGCTATCTCTATCGTCCTTTGTCTTCAACTCCTCACGCAGTGCTCTGATCATGTGGCAGCTTTTTCCATGTTTCTTCTAGCCACCTCAGTAGAAAACTTTCACCAATGCATTGCTTGACTTGCTCATCTGACATGATAATAGGCTTTACTGTCATGTGTCTAGCTTGAGGTGCCTTCTTCAGTCATCTCAAAATGCATGACTCTTTCACACACATCAAAGTCAGGCTCATCCATGTGGGTGTGCATTGACCATGATAGTTGCTTTTGAGTGCACACCATCATCATATCTTCATCCATTAACTCCCAACCAAATAAATCCTTCTTGCTATCATGCTGCTCTCAAGTGGGGTGACAATTTTTTTCCTACATCCTCTGCATACCCCATGGCTAGTGGAATGTGCTCTCCACTTGTTCTTCTAGACCTTTGCTGCTTAGGAACTTTAGCCTCCAAATTTGGGACTTGTGTCTCCATGTCCTGAACATCCTCTACAGCTATCTCCTCTGGTCTTTTCTCATCCTCTTCTTTTTCCTTTGATGCCTCACCCTATTCTTCTGTGTCCTCTGTGAAGTGTAGGAGAATTAGGCACTGCTTTCCTCTGACTCTTCCACCTCCTCCTCATTCAACTTCAGTTTCCTCCTTCTCTGCGTGGTCACCTCCTTTTGTGGAGAGAGTCTGGGTGATTTGCACACAGTGGTTGGAGTAGCACCTTGGGTCCTTGTTCTCCTAAATACCCTTTTAAACCTGTGCTCCCCTTGGACTACATTCAAGTCCTCATCATCCCCTCTTGTGGCTGAGGTGGTGTAATGGCGCACTCAACTTCACCCTTACTTGTAGGATGTCTCCTACCCCTATGCTCCAAACCACCACTATCTTCACGCTCCTCCTCCTCATCCTCGCACTTCAATTGGCTCTGTGGGCTTAGGCACTGGGATGTTCTCCATTGTATGCTTTCCCTTTGTGGTGCTGGAAGTGTGAACTCACCTTCCACATATTTTTTATTCTCCATCTTTGGCTTCAACTGAGATACACCAATGCTTGCCCCCACATCTACTACAACCAAACTTATTGGTTTGATATTCAATACCTCTGAAATGATCCTCTCTATATAAGCACTTCCAGATACACATACTTCTTCCTCAACGTATGGTAGTCACAGTCTACCTTATCTACATTGAAGACCAGATCGGTGTGTGTCTATAAATCTATGAACAGATGCTTGAAATACCTTGCAGTGAATGCGTAAGGCAATTTACACCAAGGGCTCCAGACTCCATCTTTCATTGGGAAGCACATGATGTAGAAATGTTGATATACAAAAAAAACTAACTTGTTTCCCTACCACTACTTGGTAGGTCCTTTGGGATGCGCCACTCTTCCCCAAATGTCCACGTGAGCCTGTCATACCACTTCTCCACCCTTTTCTTTACATCATCTGTCATGGCCCCCTTTGCATAGGTACTTTGCTGAATCTTTCAGCTGGGGACTTGTTCTCCATGGGGTATTCCCATACTTTCTCCTTTGGTCCATCTAGTACTCCGATCTCCATGAATACCAATGATAGTAGAACAACCCCAAAGCTGATCTTCCCTCATGTGCACACTTCTTCGACTATTTTCTCTACAATATAGCCTATGCAATGTTGTAGATTGTCCCTTCTGACATCTTACGTGCCACATGTAACCACATAGTATTTACTACCACCACCACTCCTGATCATTCAACTTGGTAACAAGGTGTGTGCAACTTGTACAACTAGACAGTTCTTCAATTTGTCTATGTCCATTCCACGCGGACCCTTCAGTATCCCAACTCCTGTTTGGTCTTTACAATCATGGCTTTATCTGTAAGATCACCTTTTATATCTTCTCCTGTGGCCTTCAGACTTATAACTGATGAGACAAGTGCATATGAGATTCTAACTCTGCATCCTACAAAGTAGAAGAAGTCTTCATGCACCCTACTCATGAGCCACTGATACAAGGGCTCATACTTCCCAAAATATGGAAGCTCATACAACTGGTAGACCCCAATTCTCTTCAAAATATTCTCACCCACATCATCATATACCATGTCATCCATCGTGCTTTTTCATTCTAGCAGTGAGCAAGGAATCGAGCTCCTTCTTGTTCTCCAAAGTCCTTGTGATTATATTCACTCACTTTTCTCTTTCTGATGGGTGAATCCCATTCTTGGCCGATGATGACTCCTTCTGGATATTGCATCTCTAAAAATGGCTTTTGGTGCCATCTCTTCTTCCTCCTCAATGACCACCTTCTTCTTTCCTTTTACTACTATTGCAGATGCCTTCTTTGGTGCCATTTTTACCTTGCAAATGTCTCCTCTTCAACTCTACAACTCTTTGCGAATCAAACCCTAGCTCGATTCAATTATGCCCTAGGTGGAAACTTCATAACCTAACTCTTTTCTATCTCCCTACTTCACTCAAACCCTTCACCACCGGGGATGCAAGCTTCTTGTCACATAGATCTAGTTGTCACTCTTGGTTTCACACCCTTCACACCTTAACTCGATCACTCGGCTCTTCACACTTGGCTCTTTCTCAAATACTCTTAGTCACAATGGTAAAAATGAATCCACATCCCATCCTTATATAATTTTTTCAAATTTTGATGCATTTATTGCTCCTTCACCTACCAAATATCCCCTCATTCATTGACCAAATCCATTCATTCCACATGGTACATCTTCACACCCAACTATAACCTTCTAGCGTGCCTTCCTACCCTCTCACAGACTTCTCTTTCAAAGCACGCTCCTGCACCCGAGTACCTCATCACTGTACCTTCTCCTGGTAGCTATCATGGCCTCCACTTACCTCACGTTATATTTTTCATTCATCTCCATCCTTGGTCACTTTTGAGAAGCAATCTTCTTTTGACTTAAAGCACACCCATAGTAGCAGCTTATTCCTTTCACCTTTCAATTCCCACAATCTTTTTCTTGGATAACTACAACCACCCCACACTAAAAGTATGTGCAGTCCTCTATGCATAAAATTCTTCATACAAATTAGCTTCATGCACACAAAGCACACTTATTACACAAAAAACAACAACTAAATTGACAAAGCATAATGACAATGAAGGAAATACATTAAGGAAATACATAATTGAAAACCTAAACTAAATGGCAATACTACCTTATTACAAACACCAAGAAGACTTATTTATAGTAGGGCTTCAGCCTACTCCCATTAAAGTAACTGGGTAGCCATGTTCCATCAAGTGCTTCTAACTAGGAAAAGCACTTGATTCAAGTATAGAAGTGATAACATACGGCCCCAACCAATGTACTTTGAGCTTTCCTGATGGCACAAGAACTTTGAGTCATAAAGAAGTACCATTTGTCCAATCTCAAACTTCTTATCCCTTATGTTTCTATCATGCCATGCCTTCTACCTAGCCTTTTCCTACTTCTAACTCCATCGTGCTTATGGCTCGGCACTCATCCAGTTGAATCATCTTTTTGATATGCTCTTCTAAAGCTTGTTCATCAGCTAGACCTCCAAACATGCATGCAATGCACAAAAGAAGGTAACATAAATTCTATAGGGAGAATAACTTCCACGCCAAACACCAACTAAAATGGTGTGGCTTTGTTCAATCTCTTGTAAGTTGTTCTATATGCCCAAAGAATAGCTGATACTTTGTCATCCCAATCCTTTCTTCCAACATCACAAATTTTTGTCAAAGTCTAGCTCAAAATCTTGTTGAAGGCCTCAATAGTTCCATTTTCCTGAGGATGATAAGGTGTAGTTTTATGGTGTGCAACCATAAACTCATCTAATAGGATCCTGATTGTCTCATTCAAAAAGTGTACCTCTATCACTTGTCAAGCTTAAGGGACATCCATATCTTGTAAGAACATTCTCCCATAAAAACCTAGCTATTGTAGCTACCGTATAGTCCTTGGTAGGTGTTGCTTCTACCCACCGTGTGAGATAATCTATGCAAGTAATGATATAGCGCGTGATCCATCCTACACGCGGCTGGCGGTGAAATAGGTCCTACAAAATCAATGGCCCATTTCTCAAATGGTTCGGCACTAGTAATCGGTCTCAAAGGCATCTCATCTCTTTGCCCTAGTTTTCCTAGGCACTGACAATGATCACATGCCTTACAATATTCTTTACAGTCCTTATACAATGTCTCCCACCATAATCCAACAAGTAGGATCTTCTGGGTAAGTCACATCACCTACATAATGGCCTCCTACAATACCACCATGAGCTTCTTCCATGATATCCTTACGCTCATGCTCTAATACACAATGATGTAATACTTCATCTCTGTCCTAGCTTGTAGAGGTCACCACTGATTAACATAAATGGTGTCATGCGTATAGCAAGCTACTTCTTTTCTAATGCTTTCATTCCTTCTAGTGCCATACCTGTTCATAGAAAGACAACAATGTCTTCTAATTCCATGGGCACGTGTTTGTAACCTATATAACTATGCATCCGACATTGTTTCTTCAATTGTTTGTGCATCCTCTCCTGAATTGATTCTAGATAAATGATCTAGTCCAGAATTGCTTTTCCCTAGCTTCACCACAACTATGAAGTCAAACTCTTGAAATAGGAGCACCCATCTACATATGCACCCTATAAGATGGGCTTGTTTACCAAGTACTTCAATGCCATGTGATCTGTATAAAACACAAAATGGTGTTGCTAACAAGTACTGTCAAAACTTGTACAATGCATAGATCATTGACAAAGCTTCACGCTCTAGTTGTATAATTCCATTCAAGAGAGTCAGCTTCCTACTAGCAAAACAGATTGGATGATCTATAATACCTTCACCAAGTTGAGCTAACACAACACCAATGGCCATACCAGAAGCATCCACATGCACATGAAATGGTTTATCCCATGAGGGAAAGTGTAAATGGGCGCGGTAGTAAGTTTCTCTTTTAATATCTCAAACACACGCTATTGTGGTTCTCCCCAATAAAATGTACCTTTCCCCTTCAAGTAATTCTTCCAAGGGTGTGGCAATTTTGGCATACCCTTTTATGAATTTTCTATAATATCCTGTATGACCTAAAAATCCACACACCTCACTTTGACTGGTAGGCACTTCCAGGCCTAAAATGACTACAACCTTGGTTGGATCAACTAGAAAACCTTCCTTGATTATATGTCCTAACAGTATCCCAAATGGCATAGAAAATATGCACTTCTTGATGTTCAAAGAGATACTCAATTGTCTACATCATTCAAACATTAAGCGCAGATTGTCACAATGATCTTTCACAAGCCCATATACTATCCAATCATCTAGGTAGACCTGTAAGAAGTTGTGAATAAAATCTTTAAATGCCTAAACAACTATGCATGAGAATACAACAGGCACATTTTTCAATCCAAAGGGCATCACAATATAGGAAAAACTACCCCATTCAGTAGTAAATGTTGTCTTTTCTTGATCCTCCTGAGCAATCCTAACCTGATGATACCCAAAAATCCATCTCGTGAAGGAATATATTTCACACCTACAACTCCTTCTAGTATTTCCTCAGTGAATGGCATGTAGGGAATGGATCTATGACATGCAACATTCAGCTCCCTATAGTCCACACATATCCTAATCCATCCATCCTTCTTGATACTGATCACCATTGGGCTAACCCATTCTGACTCATCAAGGGGCTTGATAATTCCATATTTCAACATTTTATCAATTTCTTCTTTTACCTTTTCACAAAATTAGGATTCATTCTATAAGGTCTCTTTCTAACTGGGTCATGCACCATCCTTAAGTTTGATCTTCATTTCCCCAAGTGATTCATGCACACCTTTAAGTTCATGATATCCTCGAGGGAATAAGTCCTGATAATCCTTGAGTAACTCGATGATCTTTGCTACCTCCGAATCTGACCAGTAATCTCCAATTATGGCCTCCTTAGGCTCAACCTCCAAACCTATATTCACCTTCTTTTTGTCTTCATGGGTTCATGGTAGGTGCACGTGTATCCTTGTCTACACTATCCAAGACCTCACACACCCCATGTGAATGTTCAATATCTAGGTTCTCAACTTCCTCATCATCCACGACGTAAACCATCTTTCCTTTCTCTTTCTCAAGGCAAGCACATTCAAGTAGTATGGAGTCCATTTCTTCTTCCTTTTCAAAACATGCTCCAAACTCTACCTCACCGAATAATTCTTGAATATGCTCTTCTACTTTTGCACTATCTCCCATAGTTAAGCACTTGACAAATTTTAATGCCTCTCTAAGAGGTTTAGTCGAGAAGTAGTCAAAAGTCTGGATCATTCCTGCTATAGTCAAATCTTGCCAGTTTCCAGTTTCTCGATGTAGTTCTACATATACATACCAAGCACATGCACATCCTTGTAGCATAGAATACAATCTATGCACCCAGAGTGAAGGTGGTAATGCTTCCTTGTCCTGCTGTCCAGAGTCTCTCACACTGCTTGAATGTGATGTTGAATAGGTTGATCACCATGATAAGTGCAGATTTGCGTAGGTGCATTGTTCCTTATAAACCTAGTAGACAAAGCTATTCCAATCTCTTCCCAGTTTATAAGATTATCTCTATGGACTACCCACCAACACACTTGTTTGTCCCATGTAGTGTATATACTAACATATCTCTTTTTTAATTTGATCTGTCCACTATGTTTCCATGGCCTTCAAAAATGTAGGAAGATCTTTTGTCCCTATATACCAAGGTACTTGTGCTACCTATCCATCAATCAAATGAAGTCCATTCTTACATGCAACCACACTTTTCACCTCACATCCTACTAATTCATATGTACCATGAGCCCAATTTCACAAAGCAATACTCATAGTATCACTAATAGAATGAGAATCCTCCCACTGTAGGATGCCTTCTTTTGATGGCTCATTGACCTCTGGGTCCTGAATAACACGTACATAGACTCTGTTTAAATCCTCCTCACTTAGAGGTTCAACATATGGTGTAGACTTCCCATCTATCAAAGGTATCACAACCCTTTCCTCCTTGTTTTCAAAGCTGATATACCCCTTATTGAATCTCAAGTCAACATTATTCGCATAACACCAAGGGCATCCAAGCAGGGCTGGAAAATTGTCTACTTCTGTAAGTGCTAATACCTCAAAATCCCCAGTGAACTTGGCCCCTTGTATAGTTATAGATGCATCTTTCAAAACTCCTATGGGAGTGGCCTTAGTCCGGTTTTCCATAAATAACACATTAGATGATGGCTGCAATGGAGGCCTCCCCATTTGTACCCATGCATCTAATGTAAGCACATTTACTTCCACACTGTATCGATCAATATGTTGCTCAATAGCCACCCATCCACAATAGCATTCAGTAATTTCTTTGTCATAGTCAATGCTATCAGGGGGAAGATTTACATGCAGAATCTATCATCCGTCTCAAGACTTACGCATGTGAGTGTTCCCTTTTAACCAACTTCCTAATAGTGGAATAATGTTCTCTGGCGCAACATCTTGCACACCTCTCACTGCATCATCGATATCAGTTTGGACTATCTCTGATGCTTTCTTTTTCCTTTAGGTATTGTATCTCACCCTGAAGATTCCTTAGCACTTCCATGGTATCCTAGTAAACTTCCTTCTGATGAGCAGGATCTGGGTACCTCGCATGCAAAACCTCCTCCTTGGTGATCGTAGGCTTCTGGTGCAATGCCTCTCTCTCGTGCTGCTTTAGACATGTAGTAATATTCACTATCAATGCCTCAAGTCCTTCTACTATCTTGGGCATCCACTGATCTTCTACCACACACTGGATTCTAACCATCCCGACACCTTTGTTTTCTTGCTTATGCTGCTTACTCAGATGCTCATATAAGTCTGGGCACTCTTCATAGCTATGGTTCTTTCCATAAAAGAACATGCAATATTCTAGGACATTCACACCTATAGTGGTCAGGAGATCCACATGTATAACATGTTCCATGAGGGAACTCTCCTCTTCCTCCACCACGGCCTCATCCTCCATATCCACCATGATATCCACGTCCCCTTCCATGACCTCCTTCAAAATGCCCCTCATTCCTATCATAGCACATTTGATTATGATCCCGATCCTGTGCTCATTCTTACCCTTAGAATTATCTGTTATACTTGTCTGTATCATACCCCAAGGTCTATAACATCCTGGATCTAACCAATCAACCGAAAATCCTCAGTATCATGGGTCGTGGACCTACAAATTTTGCAAAAGCAAGATACATTCTTCCTTATCACACATTGTAACAAAGGACAATGTGACTAGCATCATGATTCAAATGAAAATTTCACAGTCCAATAGTAATGAGCATACATATCTTCTACGAGGGAAACTATCCTTGGTGTGACCTTCCACTTCACAATCTATACACCAAATTCCTGAGCACATTTCATGGGCTGAATTTGCTGATAGCTTCTCTAACTACTTTTCCATAGCTGCAATATGTGCCTCTAGAATGGACTAACTGCCAATGTCAATGCTCCCAACTACCTCAACACACAAAGTTTCTTCCAATGCTTCACATGGATCAGTGTATGTCTTATGTGATAGGACCCTTCTAAAAGGTGTAATCAATCCTCCAACGAACCATTGTGCATGTTGGCTAGTGTGAATATCATAAGATAGCTTAGATAGAAGTGTCTTAAAATGAGCATCATACTCACGTACACTCTCAGTAGTGCCTTGCTTGATATCCTTGAGTGCACTTATACTCTTCTACTCAAACTCAGGGATATGGAACTCTTTTAAGAAAGCATCTCTCAATGCTTGCATAATCCACACAAGTTTGATCAGGGTCAAACTTCCTATACCAGTTGTGTGTGTGCCCCTCTAATGTAGTGGCGAAATTGACTTGCCTTTCACTCAAGCAGTAGTGTGATCCCTTTAGCACCACAAGATTTCACACATATGCACATGTTCAACAACATCCTCTATACCTCTATACTCTAGGAGATGAAGAGACATCTCCATATAGATATTTTGTGGTTGTTGCGACCTTGACCACCTGATCCAGAACCTCCTGTGTTCCCTCTACCTCCAAACCACCAGATCCACCAGAACTAGAACCACCTATACCTCTTGATCCACCACCTATAGTTGGAATAGGGCCTGTAGATGTACTCCCTGTGCTCGACAAAGAGTACTATACTAAACCCCTACATACAGCCCTATGAGAGGTAGTTCCACTTCCAGAGGTGAATCCAACATTCTTGTGCACTCACATTCTATGTGGATGATGCACCTAAGAATGCTCCTCCAAATGACATTGAAGTCATCTATCCTACCATTGATGTACTTGATCCCTGACTTACTCCTACTCTCCTACTTCCCAAGTTAGTTTGTTGGTTACTTGTCATACTAGATACTAAAAACCAAGCACAAGGGCTAGGTCACCAGGTGGATTAAGATGCACACCCGTGGTCCAGGTAGTCTCTACTGGCACACTTCCATGTGTGAGGCCGAGGGGGGATCTCTATCATGCTTTCCAAGATGGGGGAGTTCTTGATGCTCTGCTCCACGTCTTCTACGTGAGCTATAAATCCTTCACGAGCCATCTCTCTCCTCCATGCCATACTTCTCTGCAATGGAACACTGTTTCTTCTCTATCTCCCTCTCTCTGCCCTCATTATACTTAAGCCACCTTTCCTCTCTCTGTCTTTCTACCACTAGGTCTGCCATCTTAAACCAAACCTGTTCCTACCCTCACACGCATGGTGAAGTTTAGTTAGCCATCGGTTTACTCTCCAGGTTCAAAGTTACCATTAAGATCTTGATCACCAATGGAATACCTTGCAAATATGTTCCTCTTGATACCGCAAAAAATTGGAATTCAGCTACCTCTGGGAAAGAGTACGTCAAAATTGAATATTCCAAAATATAACTATTTAGAACACCACAAAACCACGTATCCACCACGCGAGTCCAGATCAGATCAACATCATAGAGGGCCTGAAATTCTTCCTGTGTCTAGACAAGTGCGCGATACCTCCAATTCCACTGAGATGCATAAGCAGTAAGCCACTCATATAGTTCTACTAGAAAGATAGTGAAAAATCTCTCATATAAGTTGTCATACAGTTTTGTTCTACCCAAGTGCGTGCGTTAAACTCAGATCCACTGCTGAACCATCATGCATATTCTTCCTCCAGATCATGTATCCATTCCTCAATACTTGCTAGAGTTAACCGGTACATCTTCATCATGAAACCATCCTAAAAACAACTGAAAAAGAGGTCCCGGCAATGGAACCAATGATGCAGCCTAGAATTTACTAGATAACACCCTAGTCACGTTGGCACATCACTCAACCTTGACTGAGCACTCACCCAAAGCACGCAAAGGTACCAGGTCCCTCTTTAGGGTTGTTGTAACAAGATGTTAACATGATGAAGGAAGAAACATATAGATTCATAACTAATCCATCATTCTACAATGCATGCTACCCTCGATCTATGAAAGAACAAGCTTAAACAATAATCATGATTGAATTAATAACATGCACTACTCAACTACACACATAATGACACTTAGATTCAGCCAATATCTTCCATCTATTAATAAATACAAAAGCTCCTTACAATATTGTCAATCTATACCAATGCACGTATGGAACTGATATACATGATTCAACATATGCATATATTCTCAATTACACATACATACATCATCACATACATACATCTCATACATCACATCTCTCTCTCTCTCTACTCTGTACTACTATGTATATATATATATATATATGGGGACTTCCCTTCACCACTTATCTATTCCAGAAATAGGTCGCATGCTATTGATAGCCACACGCCATTTACAAGCATAGCCACACATGCAAGTGTGCTATCTATAGTCCTCTTGTAGTTAACTGAAGTGTCAATTCTATTCTCATTCTCCATCTCATGCTCTCAAAAAATGCTTTCCACTTCTCCAAAGATAGATAAATGCATGGCGCACACATCTGCATCATTGGTGTGTTCCACACATCCATCTTCTAAAATAGGTCTTCATGCTCAAAATCGGCTAAGTCCTTGAAATTTGAACTATGGATGCCTAGTTGCAATAGAGAAATGTTGCGATTAGAATCAAATATATCTCTATCGAGCTATGGACACTTGGCTAACAAAGTGGAGCAATGTACGACTCTACATCCACCCTTTGTTCACAAAACACCTATCAAAATAAATCATTCATACATATTGGCTAGTTTTTCTTCACTTCACGCTTCCTATAAAATCTTCACTTCAAGAGGTAATTAATTTCCATGTGCACACATTGGATCTCTATGAGAAAACATGATTAGTATGTTACCAAGTGTTGTTTAGACCTTGTTCAGACTCTTACTTTAGTTTGTATCTTGTCTCACGATTTGTGCCTTGGGCTAATCACCTTTTCATCGCCAATCTTCTAGCTACATTTTCCATATCCTTTCATAACATTTATTTCTCTTCTGCTTCGTTCAGAACATCCATGTGTATAAGATTGCCTTTTTACCATGTTTGAGGGAATCTTTGTCCCTTATTTTAATAAAAAAAATCTTGTCCTTCTTTCTATCATCTGTTTTTAGCTACCATGCACTGGGGCATTCTTGCTCCTTCCTATGCACTTCATTGGTTTGATTTCATCATCACGTTGAACCTATCTATCTCAGCCTTGATCCAAATTATCTTCTTCTTGTATATATGCACAAGATTCACCCTTGTATATTCCCATCTATCATTGTGGGCATCTTTGCATCTTCACTTTCATGTACATAGCTTCAAAAAACCTTAAAAAATCCAAAACATTGGTAAAAATAAAAAATTATATCAAAAATTGGTAAAAAAACATGCATGCAAATTGAGCTCATATCAAATGCATTGTCCTAAAAATTAAAAACTATCCTACAAAACATCTCTCTTCGATTCTCGCATGTTCTTGCGCGACTTGCAGGTCATTTTGGTCTACCTCCATTAACAAAAGTTGATTCACCTGCTATGTTTGTACTTGCACAAACGAGTTGCATGGTATTGTTTCATAGGGCACATCTACTTTTTCATGGGACTTCCATGTCCTTTGTTTATTCACCTTGCAATGTATTGTTGCTTGGGGTGTCATCTTTAACCCTTGTCGTATAACTTGAACAGGTGGAATCTAAAGCTAGATAACAAAAACATTGAGTACAATTGTCTTGAATGTTGTTTGTTTGAGCGTATTTGTCTGTACTTGTTTGGTTGCTTGTATGTTTGTTTACTTTCTCATAAAGCATTGTGTTTTGTATGTTTCTTTGAGTCAGTCCTTGCATGTATATATATATAAATAAAGAGTCAATGACGTAGATCATAAAGCAAAATGATGAAATAAATTTGTTTTTACATCAACTGGATGAAATTTATTTCCATTCTCTTCATCTTCATTTTTCTTCCTTATCATTTTATCCTATCACACTTTTTCTTCAAAAACACCTGAGGCAATAGGGATTATTGTTACCCCCTCCCCCTTGTTTCTTCTATCCATTTCCTTCATCTTTTCGATTGTCGATCAACCTCTTTCATCATCTCATCGACACTCGAGGGGCATCCTTCATTCTACTAATTTCTCTTCCATTCCTTCAAAAATTACTTATGTCTGTAATTTTTACTATCTTTGAAGTGGCATTGATTACGACACCCCCCAAAAGGGGAAAAATGTAGACACCTAAAATCTGCTTATGCGCTTTTAATACTAAAATTACACTCGATGATTCTCTTTCCCAGTCATTTCCGTAATAATTAGCATTTTTGCTAATTAGCTAACATTTCTCTTTATTTCCATTAATTAATTACATTTTGTTAATTAATTAGCCTTCCTATCACCCTGGATGCCAATTAACGACCTTTTGTTAGTTATAATCCACTTCTAATTGATTAATTAACCATTATTAGTTAATTATGCCTTCTATTTTAATCAATAAACCCCTTTTATTGGTTAAATTCCTCTCTTACATCCTTGAATCATGTTAATTTTCCTCTAAATCCCCCTAAGCAACTTCTACAAGCTTATCCCTACCTATTAATTAATCACATTTAATTAATTAAACCTCTCTCAACTCCCATAAATTGTACATCCTTTATTAAACATGCATATCCTTTGCATTTCTTCTTTGGGCTTTATCCCACATCCACCAAATTGCAAGCCTGCCCAAATAGGTAAGCTATATAAGGAACCCTCTTCCTTCCCTTTCTTCTTACACCACACTTTGATTAGTGAAAACTATAGGCATTTTGATTTGAGCATTCCCTATTGTTGGACATAGTTTCTCCATCTTGCATCCATTCTCTTAAATTGAGTAGTATGGGAAGATCCAAAATGGCCTTGTAGCCATTTCTTGGTGAGATCTCATCCTAATTCTTGAGGAAAACAACACCAATTTGATTGTTAGGTGATCTAATTAGGTTCATACTTTAAGTAACAATCACAAAAGAGTAGGAATGACTTAGCATTTAGTTGTTTATCATGTTTATGCATTGAAGAAGTTATTTTCCCTTAAGATCTTATCATGATGTTCTTGTTTGATTAAATTTTCTTTGAAGCTACTAGGTGTTAGTTTCATTTCATTTAGCATAGTTAGTTTTACATGTACACACTAATAATCTAGGCGTACATCATAGAACAAAGCGTATTCCCCTTAAATATCATTTTATGAGGGAGTGAGTTGAAAATCGAGAGGTTAAGTTGGAATACATTGCCACAAAAGAATAAATTGCTGATATTTTTGAAAAACCTCTTCCAAAATAAACATTTGAATATCTCAGACAAAAATTGGGAGTAATATCCTTTTTGGCAAGTCATTGATGGAAGCATATTTTCGGGGGAGATTGTGAGAGAGTGTTTTACTTTTCCATTGATGTCAAAGGGGAGAATTGAAATTTGAGAGAAGTCATACATCAAGGGGGAGCAATAGGAAAGTTAAAGCCGGGGGAATAATAGATCAAGATGGAAGGTGTCATAAGATGGTTGGTAAAGATGGTTGGTTGCCATCAATGACAAAGGGGGAGATTGTTGGAAATATTGTCATTGATGTCAAAAGAATACTGATAAGTATCTCTTATGTTAGAAATATTATCATTGATGCTTATAGGCATGTGCCTCTTATGAAAAAGATTTTCTAGTTTGAATTCTCGCATTTCACTTACCAAAGAAAATAGATCTGTAGTATTTCACGGGTTTTTGTAGTGTTCTGCAGGTGTTTTGTAGTGTTTCGTGGGTTGTGAAGTGTTTTGTGAGTGTTTGTGGTGTATCATGGGTTGTAGTAGTGCCTCGCGTGATGAAGGACTAGACCAAAGCATTTTGGTTTATTTGAAATAATGTCATACATGAAGAAAAAGCCACGGTTAGCGAGGGATACGATACAAAAGAGGATAGCCATGCAACAAAGAGAAATGTCCAAAATGTATAAATTTATCCACGATGGTCATGTAATGCCGCGAGACCAAGAGAAAATAGGGGATGTCTGTAGGAGTCTTGAAATTTTCAAATATTCAAATTTCAAAGTATACTAAAGCTAACTCATGATGAATATTCTAAAGGATGTCAACTCATGAAAAGTCATATATGTTCATGAAATGAACATGGTATATAAGTGAATTCAATTGTGAATTCATTTCTGTGCTCATGGTATTATGATGTCGTTTTGAAAAAGAAAGTAAGAAAAAGAAGATAGGAGCCATTAATGAAGACATATCAAGAAGATTAGAGAAGAAAGACGAAGAGTAAACTCAAGCATATTATAATGTCAAGTTGTTGAAGAAGATTGAAGAGTGAAAAGTGCATAAGTCGAGAATAGAATGTGGGTTTACAAAATTAGAAGAAAGAAGTGAAGAGTTATCTATACACCATCATCAAGTTGAAGAAGCAACTACAATGGATGGATATTTTAATTGTTGAGTTGGTGTTCGACATTGAAATTGACCTCTCCAGGTGAGTTGGTGCTCACGATCTTTTGGAGCTAGTGCTTAGCCTTGGGGATTAGTGTCTCCAATGAGTTGGTGCTCACAAATCAAGTTGAGTTGGTGATTTGTTTTTGGGTTTGGTGTGTCTTTAGTAGGTTGGTGCTTATAAATATTTTATAATACAATTATTCTTATGGTTGGATTTAGACAAGTAGCTCAAGACGTTTTTTTTTGTGGTTTTTCTCCAAAGGGTTTCACATAAATATTGTGTTGTACAAAAATTATATTTATTATAATTACTAATTGTGAATGCTAAATTTTTAAATTATAAAAGTTAGATAATATTGATTCAGCCCCTCCAGGTATAAGTGCGTTTTCTACATCCCTACACTGCACAACCTAGGGTTTCCAAGGCTCGCATGATCAACATAGAGGAGAGTAAATTTCTAGGATACCTAGTAGATGGGAAAAAATATAGATCGATGGGGGATAATTTAAGCATACACAATCTATAATACTATAATATAATTGAAATAAAGGAAAGGAAAGCTAAGAAGTTGGTCGTATAAAATTAATATGTTAACTAACATTGATGTTCATACAATGTTAAACTAACATAGAGCAACGAGGAAGGGAAGTGAACTAATCTAAGCAAAATGAAAAAGAGAGTTAGGGAACTTACTCGTAGGGTGGTCGTTGATGCATCTATCTCTGAGAAGCAACACACCGAGATAAATTCACTATTAGGTGGAGAAGGGGAACATTGTTCCTTTCTTGACTCGTTATAGATGACCCAATAGTGCAAGCAATATAATTAAGAAGAGTGTATAATCTAATCCAAGACAAATACAAGATGAACCAAAGGCAAAGTGAGCAAATGCAAAGTTGGCATAAGAGAGCGAATGAATGGCTAGTCCTTGTAATTATGGATTCCTTCTTGGTCTCATAAACTTCTGAGACTTGGTTTGATATGAGTTGCAATTCCCTAAGACTCAAACACTCTTCACCCTCATTCTTTTGGCCACGATGAGACCAAGAAGCAAGGCTTCATATACTATGTTGTTATTAGTACACTCAAAGTTTAACTTGAAAGTGAAAGTCATAACTCTAGCTTTTGGAGAAGCTAAAATCACTCTTGCTCTGCGCCATAACGACATTTAGCTCCATCGTAATGGAGTGTCCAACAATTAATGGGAAAGATTGACTCCTCATTGATTTTAGTATTTTCTTCTCGGAGCTAAAAACCTCCACCATACATATCTCTTCAAAACCATCCGCCAAAAGAGAGGTTAATCCAAGGTCATTTCCAATGCCTAGAGAATCAAAGGGAAGAATGATCGAGTAAATCATTTTCTAAGAGTTTCACTATTTTTGTTGTTGTCTTGGTAGACATAGTTTCTACCACAATAGTCTTACTCTCACTCCTATCTACCCCTTCGATAGATTTCGGTTTTTCTAATTCAGTTGTTAGAACTAGCTTCGTAGTAGGGACCATTTTCTCATAAGGCAACAATTTGTTCAATTGATTGGCTAGGGGTTCAAATTCAGAATGAATCCTAGGTTTCTTCTTAAGATCTGCGAGGTGGATATTGAAAGGTTTTGGGTCATCCTAAGCTACAAAGACCTTACCCAAGTGAAGGAATCTCACCTCTTGAAATAATGTGGATGGGATGGCCTTCATCCTATGGATCCACGACCTACCAAGAATCATATTATAGTTAGTTTCCCTATCTATAATATATAATTTAGTTAAAATGGTCTTAGGCCCAAGGGTAACTGGAAGAACAATGGTTCGATTGATGTGGCTTTCAAGTTATCATAACCCCTCAGCGTATTTTGGGTGGAGGAGCAATTGGTTTCTCCATATCCTAACTTCTACAAGAAGGAGAAAGGGAAAATGTTCACAACATCCCCGTCATCAATCATTGCTCTCTTAACATAATTATTATAAATCCATACTTACAAATATAGCGCGAGATTACCTCTCTGTGCCAACTCAAAATCTGCAGGCATTTTTTTGATGTCAAACACAAACCCAATATCCCTTTCATGTTGTCTCAGAGGATAAACACCAAAGTCTATGTGATTAATTTGGGCCTTAGGACGGGGTGTGACATGCACTAGGTGACCAAGACCTAATGCTTCTAACAAGGTAGTTCGGTGAGTTGGCGAATTCTTCAACAAATCTAAGAAGGACATGTGAGAAAAGGTTTTGATGAGATCTATGATCAAATCATAAGATCCTACCACTTGGGAACTACTTGACCAATTGTCTTACACTAGATGATATACAAGAAGAGAGTGTGGCATGTACTCTTGAGTATGAGTAGCGGTATTGACCTCTTGTTTTGTTTCCAATTCAACCCAACTGTGATTTTCATTTTGTTTCTCTGGTCCAAGTTAGGAGCAACTCGAGGATCATTAGATGTAGAAGCCTCGTGATCATTATTTGTTACAAAATCTCTTTTTGGAATTATGAGGATTAAACTTCGCATTCTCGGAACACTTGGGGAAAGGATCTCTATAAGTCCCTAAATGGCATTTTGACGAGTGACAAGTCCAGTGATGAGAGTTATTGAAAGTTCCTCCAGGGTTTTCTAAGAACATCTTGATGAAAAGTTATCTCTGGTCTTCCGGAGTCATTGTATGAACTTATTGTAGTCCCTACAAGACCAAACATCATGATTGATCATTCTATGAAACCCGTAATACAAGTTGGGATCGTAATCCCTTGACCTCGATTTTGGTTTTGTTGTGGCCCATAGTTTCAATTATTGTTTTGATATTGATTGTTATAATTGTAGTTTGTAGCCCCTTGGCCAAGATTTTGGTATTGAGTTGGGCCTTAGGCTTGGACTTGTCGAGGAAGTGAACGGTTAAAATCAACTACATTAATAGAGGGAGCGAGATTATCAACCATTTTATTATTTATATTTTTGTTATTATTGTTTGCATTTCTAGTGTTCACGACATTTGGATTTTTAGGTTGATCGGTCATGCAATCTGTAGTGACACCACGATTTATATTCAATACCTTAGGTCCTTGGTTGTTGTTTGAGTTGTTTGGATAGTTCAAATTATTTGGGTTAGAGGTGACCAACCTCCCATTAGTACCATATGTTTTACGTCCACTTTATCGATCACCGCTTGGTTAATGTGGAACACCTTATAAGGCTTCCTCATAGCTTTGTAGGGGAAACTTTTGGACTTCCTCCTTGGTTTCCTGATTGAGTGAATGGAGGAAAAGGTCATAGAGTTTTGTTTGGTCCATGTTTGGAGCACTTGTTTGAAGAGTAAAGGACTTGCACGCCACCTTTGAATGAAATGGGCGTGAAACTCGTTTTGATCTTGCTTAATGTGCAAGAATTCTCTAATTCCAATTCTCAACAACTTATTCATATCAAAAGCTTTAATAAACTCAGACACAAGTTATTTAAAATAATGTATGGACACTTTGGGAATGTGATAGTACTAGTCTAGAGCAATCCCTTTGAGAGTCTTAGGGAATATCTTAGCAACAACTATATCCTAGGGAAATAACTCTCTGATCGTAGTAGCGTATGCTTTAATATGGAAAATTGGATCTCCCTCTCTTTAAATTTTGGGTCATCGGCAATGGTGGGAGCATTACACCTCATAGTGTAAAGTCGAGAGGTTCTTTTAAATACTCAAAATAAGTTCCCACTACGCAGGATTCAACCATTGAGGACCCTTGCTAAGGAGGGGGAAGCGAAGCAGAAGCATGATAAGGCATGTCACATGTATTAGCTAGGGCGTAGGGAACCCCTTTATGTTGTGTGTAAGAACCAGGAAAGGTGTACATGTCCATTTGAGGAGATTTAGAATACATATGGACATGGTATGGAATAACACTAGGATATGGGCTAGTGGGCATATAACTAAAGAATGTTGCAATGTTCAGAGGAATAACATTTGAGAGCTCAATTCCGACTAGCCCTTGTGTAGGATAAGAATAGGAAGCATGAGAAGTCATTCCTAGTGTGTCGAATCCCGTAAGGAGGTCTCCAGGACTAAGAACTCCTAAGTATACTTGATGTGGTGGTTGTTGCATTAGACAAACATTTGTGGTATGAGTATAGTTATGATAATAGGGAGTATTGCCTTGCCTAGTCATCTGTACAAGTTGTGAAGCTGAGTGACCTCTAATTCCTTAATCCTTCCCACTAATGTTGAAATAACATCATTGGGTGAAGGATGTGAACCTTGTGTAGGCGTGTGTTACACATTACTCGGTTGAGGGAACATATGATACCCCTTATGAATTGATCATTAACTGGATCTCCCTTTTGTGGTGTTTCCTTTACTTTTAGAGGGGGCGAGGCAACATTATTTTGCAACAAGACGTTGGTGTATGATTGTATCATATCAAAGATTCATCTAAAGCATTGAGGTAGTCATTGCTTTAGGCGAGCCATGTTAAGAGTTCATTGCATTGTTGCGAATGAAATGGAAAGGACTCATACAAAGACATCTTTGGGGTCTTAATAAAACCCACATAAAGACCATGCACATGTAAATGTCATGTTGTTAGAGCTTGAAAAATCTTTTTGAAAGTTACGGTTCGGTTGGTCTATCTCCTCAATCCTTACAATTGAATCGGTTGTTTGGGTAGATAATAAGATTTGTGAATAATTTTATCAACCCACCTTGATAATGAGGGTGACTGTTGTGGACTCACTTGATTGTAATAGGCTTCAAGACCTAAAATAGGCTTGAATACTCTTGACCCGACATATTCGGGGATAAACACCCACAAAATAATGGGAGAGGAGAAGGATGGAGAAAGAAAAGAGATATGAAAAAGAACTAGTCCTCTGCACAGGGTTTACCAATTTTGTATGCCTAAAAGTTAACACGTGATTTCGGATGTACTTGATTTCTTGAGGTCATGCCTGAAACAACCAAAATGTGATAGATGGAATGGGTATGGGATGAATCAATGTAGTGTAAGTGGGATAAGTGGGAAATATGGTAATGACATGATTGACGATCAAGGCAATCATAGATGCTCAACTTACAAATTGGGGATTTGCTCGTCAAGAGTAAGAAAGGCCCACCTAACATGTGTGGGGGTGATATGACGGTCAAGTATGATCATAATGTGCAATTGTAAGTCAACCTTGATTGACAAATGCGAGGGAAGCATCCATCTTCCTCTAAATAATCCTCTCTAAAGAGGGTCATGTAAGTGTGAGAGGAGATGTGCTAAAGACAAACTAAGGGTTGCATGAGGTCTAACCCTATCAGCTTGGTTGGCCCAATATTCTTCTACAATATCTACTTCGTCGTTGAGGGTGTTGAGTTGGCCAATAATATTAGGTGGCACATGAGTTTCTCTAAAGACTAATTGGCGTAAACCTTGGTCAATGTCTACTTGGCGTCTGTCAATGTTGGGTTGACGTATGATTGGATCAAAGATTCTTATGCGTGGTTGAGATGGAATTAGAATGGGCATGTGTGCACCAAATCGGCAAGGATAGAAATAAATGAACAAACTGGTAACCAAAGAGACTGAGGACTAAGTCTTTGGTATCCTAGGACGCTAAGGAAACAAGGGTTGTGTTCATTCCAATTCTAAATTACTTTAAATTCCTATATTTAAATAAATGAAACGAATGAATTTAAATTAAATAAAAGACAATTGTTTTTCCCCTTTTAATCTAATTAAATTCAATTTTCCAGCATTTAATTAAAGCAAAACAAAACAAACTATCTAATTGTTTTTGTGTTTTTCAAAAGCTTTTAAATCAAATAAATGAACAAAGCAAATTAAACTTCTAAACTATCTTTTTGTGTTTTCTGGTTTTTGACAAATTAAATAAAATAAAAACTACAGACACAAACAAAGAAATCAATCTAAGGAAACAAATCACTCCTAAACTAAAATAAATCAAAAACAGGAATAGCCGGATGTGGTTATTCCTCTCATTGTAAGGTGTGAATGAAATCTAATTCAGAAAAGAATGTACTTTACACTTATGATTCTCGAAATAATTATTTCTTCTAACTACTTGTGCCTCAGATTCATGAGAAACAAGAAAGCTTATTAGAAGCAATTTATTCGTTACCCAAAAACTTCCCCAGATAAAATATAAAATAAAATGTATAGGTAACTAACAATGAAGAAATAAATGAAGAAGCGTAGACACAAAATCTTCCTCCAACTTCTTTCCCTTGCAGATCCACAGGATAAGAAGGAAGAAGATATCAATGGAATTTTGTTCGTACGCAAACAATTCTAGAAATGAAGAAGTAATAAATTCTACCACTTAAAATAAATGTATTTCTTTTAATCTAAATGACAATATTCAACTGAAAGCTTCAAAGAAATGTAAATACACCCCAACTTGGTTACTACTTTGTTATGATAGCTTCCCAAGTGTGATGATGAATTTATTGTCTCCTTAGCTTCCTTTCCTTTTCCAAAGATGAATTCCAGATGATCCAAGGTGTGCAATGTTGGCTAGTAGCAAGGTGAACAAAGAACAAGTTGTAGCTGATTGGTTGTAAGAAAATCAAGAAAATGTTGGAGTTGGTTGGTTCTGAAGCAAACTAGTCACAAATGCAGTACTTTGGGAAGAACAAAGCAATGTGTTGTGTTGTTTGTGTGATTCCTAACAAGATTTTGGCAGAGTAACAATGCAAAATAAATCTCAAATCTCCAACCCATCATCCTAGGGTAAAGTTTGGTTTTTATAGAAATATGGGGAAGAAGAAGTCTGGAACACATGACAATCAAGAAGTGCCAAATCATCAAGAGAAGGGGAAGTTAACTTTCTAAAGATAGTAAATTGAGAATAAGACTCCAATATGAATCCATCAAGCCAAAAATTAGGTGAAATGGTCAAGAAATAGGAGAGAAAATCACTCATGAATTTGAAACACACGTTCAAAACACACAGTTGGAACTCTCAAACAAAAATGATAGGACCACTAGTTTGCTCAGATCGATGGTTTCATAAGCACTGGTTTGTGTAGACCAGTGGTTTTGTAAGCACCGGTCTATGCAGATCGGTGGTTACGTAACCGCCACGACAGTTGTGTAACTAAAGCCACAAAAAGTGCGAAAAAGGGCAAAAGGTGGCCTGTGAGGACACGAAAAGCTTAAAACTTATAAATGAGGATAAATAAGTCAAAACAAGCATGCTGAATGTGAATGAAGAGGATTTGGATCTCATCGTTGTTCTGAAAAAAGTTCTTTCATCATTGGAAACTTATCGCACCCTTCAATGTGGCACTGTGTAATTTTGGGTGCATATAGTGCCCTCATGTCTCTTGACACCAATATAACTCCGTAAATTATATAGTATAGAATGTACCCATCACGATATTGGTGTGTGTCAACTACGTGACCTATCCCATTATTCCTTGAAACACCGTAAATAATGCTTGGAGTGACTTTGCTCTTGCGAAAAAATAATTCTATGACCCTTTTCATGCTTTGAAATGAAGGAATCTAGACTCTTTTACCCGGTCAAGTCCTTTAGACTTGTAGTAGGGACTACTCTAATTGATATGTAATTGATTTGGGTAGATTTAGGGAACCCTTGAGTGCTTTTGGAATGATATTTGCAATAGGAGCTTGTAAGAGTGTCGGGTGAGTTATAAAGTGACATTGACTTGCTTATATAACGTTTCGTACGTGAAATATTTTGATAAGGTTGACCTTAGGAAAATGAAATGACCTAACAAAGATATTCAAATTGCAAACATAGTCAAAGAAACTAAAGGGATAAGACCATACATTTCACCCAAGACCAAACCCCACATCCTTACCCATTTGTACGGTTTTGGGTAGAGAAGAGGAAAAGTGATACATAAGTTGTGACATGAAGCACACAAGTTGTTTATTGCTTTGGTTTGATAATATTCTTCAAATTAATGACATAGAAAAGTGTAAACATAAACAAGTCATGGAAGAGCTTGTGAGATGAAATAATTGGATCATGAATATGAGCATTTGTCTTAGCAAGGGAACATAATACAACTTGGCATTGCAAAAGGACAAGTTACCAAATATTAGTGTCTACACACCAACAATTGTAATTTTATCACATAGAAGAAACATGTAAAACATGATGTTCAACATTTACAATGATGTTAGCTCTATTGATATATCGAATATTATAGATTTAAAAAAATGTCCTTTCATCCACTATACGTAAAAACACACTTTTCAAAAGGGAAGCTTGAAATGAAAGAAAGACGGATCTTCCGCTCTAGACCTTCATTCAATAAATGGTGAGCAAAATGGAATGAGTAGAAAAAGTGGATAACAAATGAAGATTAACCCGAGCATACCTTCTCTTCCATAACGAGGAATCGCAGGAGGCGATCTCTGTTAACATTGAAAACTTAAATGAATGTTATATATATATCATCTTATGGACTATTTTCTTGCATTTTCATGTACCTAGTGTTGGTTACTTTTGAATAAAAAAGTAACTTTCTTCTAACATGCGAATTTTAACAAGTATTTTTGGTAAAAACTACATGATATTTTAGTTGTTCATTCTCGTTCTTGTATAATTGCATATCAATTTTTGTTTACATCTTTGTACTCACTTTTTCTTTTGTTTCGTGCACATCCTTTTGTACATTTTAATTATTATCTAGCTTTATTCCTACACACCATTGTTTATCCGTTTGCTACCTATCCATGTCAATGCGTTTATACAACTTTGAGTGCAATTACTTGTATAAAATCTCATGAAACTAATCGAAAGTTGATTATGACGAAAATGGCTCAAGGTAGACTCTCGTGAAAGCAATCTAAAGTTACATATATATGTGGGTTCTTCCTCTCATGTCCACCCTACTATTTAAATTTAAAAATAGACCCAAAAAAAGAGAAAAAACTAAAAAAATCACGAATTATCATCCGAACCAAATAAACCAACACACAATTTTTCCAAAAGTTCAATCCAAGCATAACATTGTAGACTTTGAAAAGCATAAAAGATCTCTATATGAAAATATGTTTAGATAAATAAGGCAAATTAAGAAAAATAAATTTAATTCAATATTGAACAAACTTCTAAAAGTAAGCCCAAAGGTTTAAGAATCCGTACAAACCTTTTTTAATCTTTAATCACTCCATTGCAATATAAATCCTCTATAAAACCTTAATTTTCGCTCACCATTATTTACGAAACGGAGACCCTCTTCCATAAATACTACAAAACAATTATTGGTAAGTACTGACTGAAAATAAATCCGCAAGAAAGCTTCCAAGCCCGAGTTGCAGCAATACCTTTCAACCCAAAAAAATTTAAAAACCAGCCAAGTAAAGAAAACAACCCGTTCAATGAGAGAAAGAATAGCCATTGTCATTGATCTGCAATAAACACCTAAACTCAGTCGCAGTCTGTTTTCAGCAGAGGGAGACTGTTCTGATGTGAGAATGATATAAACAAACCGGGTGTTTTTGGAGAAGATTAACTTTTATTTGGTGGATGGTTAGATTTGAAACTCTAGAAGGGGGTGCTGTTTAAAGCCCTAAGTGCAAACCCTAGGCGCGAGACGTTTTTTTTTAATTTTTTTAAAGTAAAGAGGGCTGTTAAGAGATTTTTGATGTTTGATACCCCGAGGGATTGCGGGAGCCGCAAGTCGAAATGGGTGCCAGCCGCAAACTCCAGGGCGAAATCGATAGAGTATTGAAAAAGTGCAGGAAGGCGTGGACGTTTTTGACAGTATTTGGAATAAGGTACGTATGTACATGCGCTTTTTAAATTTTCTCTTGGTAAGTTCATTTTTTGTTCGTTTCTTGAATTGATTCTTTTTAGGCTTGTCTTCTCATTTACAAACGTGGTGAGCAGGTGTATGATACAGAAAACGCAAATCAGAAGGAGAAATTTGAGGCAGATCTGAAGAAGGAGATTAAGAAGTTGCAGAGATATAGAGATCAGATTAAGACATGGATACAGTCCAGTGAAATTAAGGATAAAAAGGTAGGTTAAATTAGTAAACTCCATATCATTTTTAATTTCTTTATCTTATAACTTAAAATGCTGCTTCTTTTGTAATTGAGAGTGCACCTTTATGGTCAATAATCTAGCTTAAAACTGCTGCCTCCTTTGTAATTGAGAATGTGCTCCATTTGCGAGACTGTTAAGCAATGATCTGGCTTAAAACTTAGATGTACCTGTCGGCAAGTGACATTAACTGATTATTATTTTGTAATATGCCAATCTTCATGACCTGTATTTTTAATGAGCAGTGGTTCACGAGAACCCACCTTTGGCGAGCCTGTAACATGTTCCTAAAGGGCCTCACATGAATATACATGAACAGACTCAGGTTAAGCTACCAGGTCTCAAAATAAACATCAAAATGAAAAATAAAATACTTTTCATAGGAGTTGGACTTGATCTCATTCCTTTAGTTTCCTCATCCTCCTGGTTGAGTTAGACCACAAAAAATTGGACCCTGGTGGGTAGCCTGCAGTCATTGTTGCACAACTCTTTGAGTCAGTCATAGAACTCCGGAGTTTGAGTTGCAAGTGACCTATAACAAGTTAAAATTGATTTACCTTCCTCGGTTGTTAAAGTTTGGCTGAGCCTCTCCTAGTCTGAGCACAAGCCTAAATAACAGAGAAAATTAAAATTCTGTTTGCGGGAGTTGGACTTAACCTTATTCCTTTAGTTTCCTCATCCTGCTGGTTGAGTTAGACTTCACTAAAAATGGGACCCTGGCAGGTAGCTTGCAATCGCTGTTGCACTACTCTAAGACAATCATAAAACTCTGGAGTTCGAGTAGCAAGTGAACTAGAACAAGCTAGAATGGATTGACTCTCCTAGGCTTTCAAAGTTTGGATGAGCCTCTCCTACTATGAGTGTGAGCCTAAATAACAGGGGAAAATAATTTTCATGGGTAGATAAAAAGCGTCATTAGGAGTAGCCATGTGTTTTTCCCAAGTTCTGTAATCGATTTTCAATTCCGTTTCGGCTTGGCATATTGGTCTTGTCAAGTCAGATTGGAGTCCAAGATTGACTACTATGCTTGCAACTCCATCAATTCCACAATTAACTAAGGCCCAATTAGCATTGAGTAGTATTTTATCTCAAATTATTCAAAGAAATGTATAGTTAGCCAATTTCTTTTATACAAGGTGACTTGTGCAATCATTGTACTCTGCATTGTTTTTGCCTATTTCAACACTTAACATGTTCTTTGGGGATTTGAACATGGGGCTGTAGTATGAAAGTCCCAATGATTTACCACTGAGCTCATCCCATTCAAAAACAGTAGGGTGATTACAGGGGGATGGGTTTGGGTCTGTAATATGGTTACACTTGACTGCCACCCCTAGGTGTCCCCATGGAAACACATTGGAGTGGGCTTAAGTCAATGCATTGCCAGAAGTTCTACCCCTAACTTCAGTGTCCCAAGGGATATGGCGTAGTGCCAAGAGCCCGTGGGAATAGAACTCGGGCTTAAGATTGAAAATAACTGTTCACAACTGTTTTTCCAAAGTGAGTAAGCCATAGTGACTTGGAGATGTGCAGGTACATGCAGTGTTATCGGAATGCCATTCAAATCAGGGTACATGAGTAAATGCATAAGGGTATAGCTATTTTATATATAAATATATTCACCAGAAGATGTTGGTATGAGAATGGGGATGCAGTTCTCTTCTCTATAGTGAAGTTATCTGGTGACCATCGCCCAAATCCTTTGAGCAAGACTGACACTCTAGTCTTACTAGGAAGGCACACTTATTTAGATAATCATGACTAAGGGTTAGGCTTAAGCAACAATGTTACATGCCACGACTAAGTGGTGTCTTTTTGTGCAATTTTCCTGAGGCTAATACCCAACCTCACCTGTTAGGGTATTCGACACCCTGAGCTGGATGCAATATTTTGCCTGATTTCAACATGTAACATGCCTTGTGGGATTTGAACTTGGAGCTCCACCACCATCCCATTTGATGAACGTTAGGATAAGCATCAGGAAGAACTTGCAGATTGCATTGGTGCGGTGGGCTTAGGTTCATGCATTGCTACAAAGTGCCAAGAAACCACGGGACTGAAACTTGTGCTTGCAGTGCTGTTTTCCCTAAACCCGTTGGGTGACACTGAAACTCTAGTTTTTCTGTACAGCCACACTTCTTGCGTAATCATGACTAAGGGGTAGATGTAAGCTGAGTGACGAGTCAATAAAATAAGTGAAATTTGGAGAAAACATCACTTATGGTCCCCTATATGGGGGGATATGGATACAATTCGCTGCAGGTACGGATATGGGGATGATTGGACCTTGGATATGTCTAGTGTACTGCAGCAGGCCTGTGGTACTTTGGGCGTATCCGGCCTCAAAATGCATTTTTTTTGTTTTTGATTTTTACTTAAAAAATATTAAATTGGACATCAAAAACAACAAAAAATAAAATGCTTTTTAACTTTCACACTCATTTTATCAAAAGCAAACAACAAAACATTTACCTCTCATTGCACATTTGCTCTCTCACCTTCATTTCTTCAATTGCTTAGGGCTGAAACTTCTTTATTTTGCTAATCCTACACTATTGACTTGACTGCTTCCATTGCCCACCTTACATTGCTTGACACGGATCTAGCGAGTTCTTCACATGACCAGCATAGCAGAGCTAGTGGGAGTGGCACTGCTACTGCCTGTGGTTCTAATGAACCACGTGATGATGCTGATGAAGACATTGAAGTGGAATATGAATATAATGAATATGCTGATTTGTCTTGATTTTTGTGTATACATTGTAACATTTGCACTATGTACTTGTTCTAAGACTAATCTAAGTTCAACCACTGAATATCATGACATTTGGCATTGAATTATCAATATGTTTTGTGGTTATTTAACTTATTTTCAAATATTTTGTTTACTTCATGCATAATATGCCGTTAATTTTACTTTTGGCTATATTATAATTATTTTAATATATTTTTGTACTGCCGTATCCAAAAATGTATCTGGGGCAAAAAAATTTGCTGTACCTGCATATCCGGTTCTTCGTAGCTGTATCTAAAATGAATGGGCTGCTTAGCTTTTAGTGTTAAAGTGCTAAAGTTCACTACCAATTGGTAAAAACACAAAATCAAGCTAAAGAATCCAATTGTTTTGGCAAATCATTTTGTACGTAAACCAAAGTACTATTAGAAAAAAACGCTAATAGAGATTTGAAAGTGATATAGAAAACAAGCATCGCCTGCTTTTGTAGTTTCCCTTACGAATTGTAAGATTTGAAAGCGATATAGAAAACAAGCATTGTTTGCCTTTGTAGTTTCTCTCGTGAATTGTTCTTACTTATTTATGTAAACTTCAAACAAGGTTGGAGAGATTGGGCACCACCTTTGGAGTTTTCCTTAGGAGTTGTTCTTACTCATTTATGTAAACTTCAAATAAGGTCGGAGAGAGCGGGCACCACCTTTGTAGTTTCCCTTAGGAGTTGTTCTTAGTTATTTATGTAAACTTCACACAAGGTTGGATATAGTGGGCACCCTTGCATCACCATAATTTTGCTCTTAATAAATCAAGAAAGACCCAGGCAGCACAGTCTGGAATCAAGCCACTACCTTCTCATTAAGTCTCATGATAGCAATAATTATCCTATTTGAGATCTCGATATGATTAACCTCTGAAAGAGGAAGTCTCTAGGAGTTAGGGGTATAGGATATATTACCACAAAGCAATTGTGCACCTATGAGGTTTCATCTTTTAGTATCTTCAGTAAAAGCACAAAATGTAATTTTTTTGTCAGCTGCCTGGTGATCTTTTGTGTAACAAGCCTGACCTTTGGAATGGGGGTGGGGAGGAAACTGCATTAAGGGCTTGGATCTCCTAGAGAAAATCGTGCGAAGGTTAAATATATGGATCAAATCTGAGGATTTGGCTCTCTTAGATAAAATCATGACAAGCGCAAATCTATGGATTATACAACCCTTGGGATAGGTTAAGATTCTGGGTGTCAGCAAGCTCAACATGACACTTTACTTCACAACCCTTGGATTAGGTTGATACAGGGGTGGTTAGCAACTTCAACTTGACACTTTACTTCACATGTTTACTTTTTACAGTACCTTAATTCTTGCAACTATAGGAATCAATGGATTTACAAATCAGAACGGTGAAGGTGAAACAGCAAGAAAACAAAATCGTCATGATGACTATGGCAAAAGAAGAATGCCAACCACCAAGAAAGCTCCACTTGGGGAAAAAGATGAACAAGAGACAATTTACCTAATGAGGATTTTCTAGGGATGAGGGGCATGTGAGGAAGGGAGATGAAGAACAAGAGGCTGGTGCAGCAATTATGATAGATGTTTCCCAAGCTCATTAAGCTCATGGTTGGAATTTTAGCAAAGCTACATTGAGGTGGACAAATCGGATGTTGAATGGTCTAGAACCTTGAGAAGCATGGGCCATCTTGTAGAGGAATTGGGGTATTTGGAAGTGGTCACTACAGCCGCTAACATGATTTCACTCATAAATAGAGTTTGAAAAGAAATATATTAAGTATGATGGCTGCGAGGAATCCAAAGAGATGGTTGATAGAATGGAGTAAATAACATCCTTGTGAGATGCTATATTGTAAAACCCTTGTATTGGCCCATTTTTATGATAGCATTTTATAGCCATATAAACATCTGAACACAGTATTTTGCTTTAGGAACTTATGTTAAGTGAAATTGTCTAATGCACTTGTTCTATGTAATGGATGTGTAATCAAACATTAAGCATTGGAGGCAGTTGGCCCCGATCCCAACTTTTGTTGTTTGGGGAAGTGAGCTTTCACCATGATAAAGTGGTCTCTGTATTCAAAATTATTTTCATCAAGGGGTCAGGGCATTGCATCGTTCTCTTTTGTGAAAACCTTTTCTTTTTGCACCAACCACACACACACACACACAGATATAGAGGCTGTAGAGAACAGACTTGGGGAAAAGCTGTATTATCGTATTCATTGATTGTGATAAATATGGGAAGTATTGTTGTATGATGGTCGCATGCACTTAGGAAAGCTGCATGGCTTCCTGTACCAACCTTAAACATAATTTCGTTGCTACCTATGCTGGTTTATAAAATATAGCAAATGCTAGATTTAAGATTAAATGCCCAACTTATTATCGCTGGTAAGGTTTCTGCAAAATGCAATTGCAACAAGGAATGATTCCTCAATTGCTGGAATTGGTTTCAAATGCAAACTAGAAGAAATTCTATCCGACTGTGATCTGGATTTTAATTGGAAATCCAGTGGACAACACACTAAATTGTAGAAATTTAATGTGTTATAAAATAATGAACTGATTCAAGAAATTGGGTACAATATCAACAAAATATTGCATTATAAAGGAAGCTTTATTGCAGCTAGCAGTAACTTGCAAGAGGGCAGCAATCTCTGAGAAGAGATGTGAGGCTGCAAAATTCTCAAAATTGATTTTTACGTTCGCATGATGGTTCCTTTATATCAATTTTTAGCAGGAAATGAACAGTCTAAAAATAGAATATGAGGGCGAATTGCCTTGGAATTTGAAGTCACGTGACATGTGTTCAAGATGTTTTATTGTGGCCTGGAACGCTGAAAAATACTAAATATATGTTTTTCTATTTCTAGATAATTTTCTACATTTTTGAATTTCCTGGTTTTGTTGTGGTCTGAAACACAGAAAAAAACTAAATATATGTTTTTCTATTTCTATTTAATTTTCTCTTTTTGTATTTTGCATTTTTGGGGCCCTTTGTTCTGCAATTTTGGCCTTGGAAGCTTGGTCAGATGCCCCTCCGGCAACCCTTTGGGGCATCTGAACTAGTTTGTTTCATGAGCTTTCCAATGAATATTGCAGTGTCAAATTCCGAGCTACGGTCAATGACTTATGACCTCGGCAAGGTGACATATTAGTGATGTACTGGTGTTGCAGTACGGTACCAAAAGCTTGCCCAAAACTGCCATCTGGAACAAGCTAATATGTGTAGGAGCATCAAATAATGTATCAGTACCTTTTTTATAAGTAAGGGTGGTCTATGGAGGCCTATATCGAAGAATTTAATCATTTCCCATTAAGGTTGAAGGTTGCGCATGGGGAAGACAAATTGGTCCTGAAGTACACAGGTGGTCTGCACATTCCATACAGAGAATGGCGATGTTGGACTTTCAAATGACAAACCAACAATTCATTAAAAACTGAAAAATGATGGCGAGGAATCCATTGAGCTCAAGATATAAGTAGTCCTCTATCAAAAAGTCCCTATTATACCTTGACTGAGAGTCTGAGATTAAATTTGAAGAACCATTAAAGTCCCCATCTTAGAAGAGGAAACTCAAAATTTTCAAGCACCATAATATACAGGGTTACAATTTGAGTGATTGATTCAAACATCTGGAAAAATTAGGAACAAAGGCAACATATGCAGAAGTGGTAGAACCTGCATCTACATAATTGCAAATTGTTTGTTGTATCTATTTGTTGCAAGTACATATGACACTTATGATTGAATTGTTTTTTCTGAGAAACATTCAGATCAATATATCTCTTGTCACAACAATCTTTTATTAGGTAGGTATTATGTAAACTGTAGAGAACTGACCTGGGGAAAGCTGTAACAACTTACTTATAAATTGTTAAAATTATAGGAAGTATTATTACATGATAGTCAGATTTATTTAGAAAAGCTGGATGACTCTCCCTGAATTGACCTTGATCATAATATTCACTACGAACCTATATTGATACATAAAAGATTGCAAATGCTTGACTAAAGATTAAGGGCATGGTCCCATGGAGTGGGGGTTCCAAAAATATCTCAGCGGGTGCTGCTGAGAAAATTCAGGAACATTTTAGCCAATTTAAGCCTCTACAATTTCTGCTGAGATATTTTAGGAACCCATTGCAGTTTTATGGTCCCATGGACTTTCATCTGTAGAGCCTCTAACTGCTAAAATTATACCATATTTAAAATATGAAGTTTATTTTTCTCTCCAAAATGACCAAAAAATAGTGGTGGGAATGCATTTTTGGTGCCACATGGAAACAAAACAGCCTAAACAGTAGGGGAAACTGTCAGCCCCCCCTCTCCAGCCACCTCTGAAGTTTAAGGGGCTAAAAATGTGGAGCTCCTGATTTCCAGGTCAAGATTCAGTTTTTCCTGTAGCTGGTTGAAAAAATTAACATGGGACCATCTGCAACAGGATAATAGGAGCTGCAGCGGGACCATGCTTTAAGTGCCTTTTATTATATTGGGAAGGTTTCTATGAAGGCGACATCAACAAGGAAGGACTCAACTTCTGGAAATGGTTATAAATACAAACTTAAAAGAAATTATATCCAACTGATATATGTAAGGCCATAAATAGGCTGACAATACCTTTGTTATAAGTAAGGGTAGTCTATGGAGGTGCATGTTGAAGAATTTCATCATTTTACACTAAGATTGAATGTTGGTACATTGGTGGTCTGCACATCCCAATCTTCAAAGAATGGCGATGACATTCAAATGGAAAACTTAAAAATCATTGAAAACTGACGGTGAGGACTCCATTGAGCTTTAATTACAAGCAATCCTCTATCAAAGAGTCCTTACTATCACCTGACAGAAAGTCTGAGAATAAATTTGTAAAACTGGTAAAGTCACAAGCTCAGAAAAGGAAGCCCATTTTTTTCAAGCACCATAAGATACAGTGACATAGTGACAGCAATTGGTATAAACATCTGGAAAAACTAGGAACAAAGATTACAAATGGACAAGTGGTAGAACCTTCCTCAACATAATTGCAAATTGCTTAGGGATATTTGCTTTTTGCAAGTACAGCTGACATAGAAATAATAATATAATGGTGTTGTGATTGAATGGCTTTTTCATAGGAAACATTCAGATAAATATATTTCGTGTCACAACAATCATCTACTTTGGGAGCTCATGTTTTATATCTCAATTTTCGGTTAAGTATTTAGGTAGGCAGAAAACTTATGTCCAACACCTGGATGTCTTGGTTGATTCACCATGGATGCAGGTTGCATGTTTGATTGGCAGCACCAAATGAAAGTTGCTATCACCAAAGAACTCACATATGAAATAGATTGCAATGTAGTCCGGTTAGATATATGTAAACTTTGTAAGTATTATCTTTGGGAGATGGATGGAATTTCTACACCTGGGCAAATCAATGGTGGATGAGCCTTTAGCGTCTGTATGTAGGAAGGAATGTAACAGCTGGCACAGACATCTGTTGTTTGTATTGTATAGTATAAATGCATTTTATATGTTTGTACTTTTGGCTGTACAGATGGTTTAAGAGCTGAAAACTCTAGAATTGCCCACACAATTGATTTCAAGAAATGGTGGAAAAGATGACTTACTTAAATTCTGTAAAGCGAATGCCTATGAGTTTTGATACATAAAACCCTTTTGTTGTAGAGATTGATTGAGTGCACCTTTGAATTATCACTGTGCTCTGTGTTCCATACACTTCCAAATACCATACATCAAGAGGGGAGAACGAAGTAAGACAACATTTATATTGAACAATGAAGGGATTAGGTGGAGCTAAAGGATCAAGACTGTTGGTCCACTTATCAGATGGCAGCTGATGCAGATCATTCTACTTCAATTGTAACCTACTCGTAATTCACTGCAGCTATTAACATGAATTTAAGAATTGCTGACTGTGTCAAAAGGTACCATTCAAAATACCAATCTATCAGAAACATCAATCACCTGAAGAAGTGAGTATTCATAAAGAGGGTTGCAACTGAAAAGTTGCTGTTATGAAGATGCTGAGGAGCATCCACCGACCAAGGCAGATTTTGGATAAAATAAAGAGTTTCATGTATGGGTGCATGGCGTTGGTGCTTTTTTGTCAGAATAGTCTAGGATTTGGGCATCTACCTAGGGGTGTCCCTTTCATCTGAATTTCTGCAAGTTGATATCAAAATAGAAATCAAAAAGACAGAGCGGCATATTTGTAGAGAAAGAAATAAATCCCATTGATTTGCACCCCTACATAAAGGGTGGGCACTTGTAAGAACTAGAGACTTTAGTATCAATCAAGAAATTAAGTGCACTTGTAAGAACTGGAGACTTTGGCACCAATCAAGATATTTAGGGCACTTGTTAACCACCACAGTCTTAATCTAAGAACTAGTTATTGCATATTACATTCTAATCTTTCTCTTGCTTAGCAGTGGTTCTGAGGTATCTTCCTTAATAAGTAACTATGGATAGATTATTAAATTTAATGGGATTTTACTCATGTGTTTAAGTCATAGCTAGATGTCCTTGATTAGTAGTCATTAACCTAACGACATTTTTCCTCGTGTGTTTTTTGGCAATAATCACAAGAGAAGGGGCCTCACTTAGCACACAAGCACACTTATACTACTCATGGAGGTCATGTGACAATTGAAATACACACGCGTAAAATCCCACAATTTTGTTTATTGTAAATAAATTGCTCGTTGAAGCTTTTAGCTTTTGGAAGGAGGCTAGATAGTGTTAAATTCTAATCTTTCTCTTGCGTAACAGTGGTTTTGAGAAATTTTCCTTAATCAGCAAATATGGATAGATTATTAAATTTTATGGGATTTTACTCATGTGTTTAAGTCATCGTTAGACGTCCTTGATTAGTAGTCATTAACCTAACGATATTTTCCTCATGTGTTTTTGGCAATAATCACAAGGCAAGGGGAACTCACTTAGCACAAAAGCACACTTAGACTACTCATGGAGGTCATGTGATAATTGAAATACACTAGTAAAATCCCACAAATTTTTTTATTGTAATTAAATTGCTCGTGGAAGCTTTAGGAAAGAGGCTAGATGGTGAAAAGCTGAAAGTGGTGGATGGCATTACATTCACCGTCCCTCCCCATGCTAACAAATGCTTACAGTACTTGTTTGTTAAGTAGAGTCCTTTGCCATGTGATTATTACGAAAAATACAGAGGAAACATATCATTATGGGAATAAGAACTGCAAATCGAGGTCATCTTGCAATGACTTAAATGTTAAAACGCACACGAGTAAAATCCCACAAAAATTAAAATCTAATTAAATTGTTCGTGGAATCGGTCAATTAATTAAACTATGGATTGTTTGTGTATGATCTCAAGTCTCTTGACATGTCATTCTCCTATTCTTGGGAGTTCCTTTAAAAGCAAAATCTCTTTGAAGAGGGTGATGTCAGTGTTATGTTATATAGTGGCCCGTTTTTAATTTTTTCCAATATATGTAGTTTGACATTATAGTGATCTTTATTTTTCAATTTTTTTCTGTGAGATACATGCTTCTGTGGCATTTATGTTTTGGCCCCTGGAAACTGTGATTTGCAGGAAGCAACCGTTGTTTTCACACTCAATGTCCTGGGACTTGATGAACTCGTTTTCACACACAGTTATCTAAACATAATATTTTTTTGATCGGTATTCTTAATAATATAAGGGAGCTCAAGGTTCAGAAGTTAACAAGATTTTTGTGACACATGTTGACATAGGTTAGTGCGTCTTATGAGCAGGCTCTGCTAGACGCACGCAAACTCATTGAACGTGAAATGGAGAGGTTCAAAGTTTGTGAAAAGGAAACCAAAACGAAGGCATTCTCAAAGAGAAGGCCTAGGTCAGCAACCAAAAACTGTAAGTGCCATTCCTCTTCTTTTTCATAACTTATTGGATTTTAACTCTACTCTTGGTTGTTGAACTCACTTATGTCAATGTTAAATTTATAGCTTGCTTTTATTTCACACCCTTGAATTTTTCTAGTAATAGAGGAGTATATAGGAATTGTTTTGGGATCCTAATGAATGTCATGTTTTATAGTGGTGTTTTGTGGCCTCAATGATCCACTTTTAGTGTAAATTCAATTGTTTCAGTGGTTTTGGTTACCCGGACAATAAGAGCAAAGAATGTGTTTGTAAGAAGATTAAATTATAGTATTATTATATATATATTAAACTAATGCACATCAATCATGAGAGGAATAAATGAGATCAAGGAGGTACGAATAAGTGTTGATAAAGAAATCCTAGTTATTGTGTAATATTAATTAGATCCTTCTGACCGAAATTTGATAGGGTGCTGACTTGTTATTTGTATGTAATAGGACCCAAGAGAAAAAGCAAAGGGAGAGACAAGAGACTGGCTGAACAACATGGTATGTCTTTTATGATTCCAGATTAGATATTGGTTTTTGATTGATGTTTTGTATCACACTTCGTAATCCATCGTTAGAACGAGAATAGAATAGATGTACATTGCAGACTTAGGATCCCTATTTAAAAGGATTTACAAATTATAGAACTGTGATGTTAGGTAGTTGTGCATTAAATGCTATAATGCTAAATTATTAAATAATTGTATACTGGTTAAAATCAGGGTTGTATTAAAATATATGAGATCTGTACCCTATAATTTACAGGGATATACCTTCCATTGTTTGTCAACCTTTTATTAAGGTTAATCGGAATTGACTAGACCTTGTGGCTGTGAGATGATTCTCTCTTATTGGTCTGTCTATGACTTGGATCCATGCAAAAGATTGTTTCGATCTGAGATATCGTAATAGCACATGTTAATGTATCCCATTATTTTATACTGTGTTGCATCTTTACTATTTGATATATGCATACACATTAAAAGAATTAGGTCACCAGAAATGAAAACTTCAATATCGATGATGCATATCTGCAGTATCATTACACACAGACAGGATAAATGTTATTCATGGTGACATAAGTAACGTGTTGGGGTTATAGTAGATAGGTTTACATATTAATTTAAACATGTTTGGTGGTTATAACCGTATAGTAGCAGTGGTTTAGGGATAGTTGAGAATTAGTCCGTGAATGTGCAACCACATTTTTAGTTGCCAATACCATTAGAGAACTTGTCAGAACTGTTGCGAGAGCTCAATGTAGTGTTTTGTGGTCCACATGGCATTTTGAATCGACGTGGTTGAGTGAGTTAGGTCTAGAGGAGGATGGACAACCATAAGAGTATGGAGGAAAATTTCCAGTCTTGAGTCCTCAGCCAGCAAAAAAATTAGAGTATTGTTTTAGTGGCACCTTTTATGAGATGATTTTGTTCAGTGAGGCTCAATTCCCATTGGAGGATGAAATGTGTGAGGCCATTCCACCATTTTTTAAAAAATGTTTCATATTGTAGTTCAGGGAGTCCCAACCCCACCTGAGGATGTGTGATGTCCCCAATGGGAGATATTCTACCAAAAGGGAACACTGGAAAATTCTGATTTATTACAGCAGGCTGGAAATGAAGATATTAGGACAGCAATGTATATTTTCTTCCACAAAACAGAGATCTGAAATAAACCCTAGGTAGAGTGAACTGTTATGGAGAAAAAGAGCCACAAAATAACTCAAATCTGATCTCAAAATGCCAAATCTTATGCCAAAAATATTGATAATAATTTATGAATGCAAAAACACCAAAATACTGAATTTTAGGGACCAAAACAAGAGCTGGAAATTTATTTTGTCTACAGAAGGACAACTTACAAAAATGGCCGGAAAGAAGTGATCCCAAGCCCAAATTCACTGAAACAAAGCTGAATATGGCCTCCAAAATTATGATAAGGCAAATGGTGTTGAGATCCGGAACAACCATGCCCTAGAATGCACCAAACTTCACCCACAAAGGTTGCTACCATAGAAAAGGGCTGGAAATGGAGATAGAAATCCTCAATAACAACCTTGCCTTCAAATCCTAGCTGAAAGTGCTGTAATTCTGCAATACTGAGACTCAAATCACTGCTGGAAATCTGAAAACACTCTTTAAAGCTCAATAGAAACCCCTGAAATGGAGGATCTTCACAAAGGATGAAGAGTTTTTGTTCTTCACCTTAGCAAGAGAGGGTTTCCGTCCTCTAATGCAACCACCCAAAGTGTTTTCATCCTTTAGTGAAGGAATGGAAGAGCAACAACCCAAAACCAAACAATTGATATAAAAATAGCTAATAGATCATCTCCCAAGTGTGGTGACCTTCTTTTATGCTTGGAAGGGGCACAAATCTCAACACAAGAGGCCCAAATGGTTTGCCCCACTTTGGAAGGAATTACTTTATATTTAATATTTTATTTCCCCCTTTTCTCCTTCATATGGTTCACTTTTTCTCTTTGGGAATAAAATAAAAATAAAGTGTTTATTTACTTTATTATTTTATCGCTAATAAAATAATTAAAGTGCTTATAATAAAAATTACTATGCACTAAAATTAGATTATTAGGATTAGTTTCCCTTATTCTCCACCCCTTAGCCACTGATGGAAACCAATAATAGGCTAAGGGTCTTCAAACCTGTTAGTTTTGAGAAGGGGATATTACAATCCTCCTTCCCAAAATTGCTTGCCCTCAAGCAATTGTAAACTTGGATGCTCCAAAATTTCTGCACCTTCCCACATAGCATCCTCAAGGGGTAAATCTTTCCAACGAACCAAGTATTCCCTTATGATCTTGTTCCTCAACTTCCTTTCACGAACATCTACTATGGCTTCTAGTTCCAAAGTCAACTTGCCCTCATCATCCAAAGGGGGCAGCTCAATAGGAGTGATGTGCTGACCTAATGCCTTTTTGAGGCATGAAACATGAAAGACATTGTGAATTTTGCTATGTGCTGGTAGCTCTAGCTCATAAGCAACTTCTCCCACCTTCCTTGTGACTTTGTAGGGACCATAAAACCTTGGTTTTAGCTTTTCAGCTCCATTCTTTTTGAGAGAGAACTGTCTATAGGGATGCAGCCTCAAAAAGACCATATCTCCTACCTCAAATGTCCTCTCAACTCTACACTGATTTGCATACAACTTTTGTTGATTTTGTGCATGTTGTAGGTTATCTTTGAGTGCCTTCATGATATCTTGGCTTTGTTGCACCAAATCTTTAGCTCTTGGAACTCTACTATTGGGAATAACCATATCAACAAAAGAATAACCATCGTAACAAAAAAGAAAAAACATCATAACCATACAAGGCTTTGAAAGGTGTCATACCGATAGACATGTGATAGGAAGTATTGTAACAAAACTCCCCCAAATATAACCACCTGATCCAAGTTGATTGCTGCCCTGTTATGAAGCTCCTTAGTACCCTTCTATCCACTTGTTGACAATTTTAGTTTGCCCATCCGTTTGGGGATGGTAGCTCGTGCTAGGAGTCAACTTTGTACCTGAGAGATGAAAGAGTTCTTGCCAAAAGGAACTCAAAATTTGTTGTCCCTATCACTCACAATGTTCTTTGGCAGCCCATGAAGTCTTCCAGCTTTGGCCATCATACTTGAAGTTTGAAACTGAGCACACTTAGTCTATCCACCACAACATAAATACAACTCTTACCTTGCACTGGGAAGTCTGTAATGAAATCCATAGAAATACTCGCCCATTTTTGATTTGGGATAGGCAAAGGCTGCAAAAGACCTGCTGGAAATTCATGTTCCCCTTTACTTTGTTGGCACGTGAGGTACTCTCGAATGTGTTGAAGAACTTCCCTTTGAGCCCTTTCCAAACAATTTTTTCCTAATTTGTTTATATGTTTTGAAGTATCCCGGATGACCAGCCAAAGGAGAGTCATGCATAGCTTCCAAAATCTTATGTTTTACCTTGGATTCCGGAATCAAATAGACTCTATTTTTGTAGAGTATGATGCCATCCACTACCTTGTATCTTTCATCTTCAATTTCCCCTTCTAGGACAACACTAGCAAACTGATTTTTGCATATTCAGCTGTTATGACAGCCCTCCAATCTGCTGTAATTTCTGTCATAGAACAACAATATGGTTTCCTTGACAATGCATCCGCTACTATGTTATTTTTCCTTTAACATACTCAATATCAAAGTCAAATGCTTGGATTTTGCTTACCCATTTCTGCTGCCTTTCATTCAAATCAGTTTGGTTGAGGAAGTACCTCAAACTATTGTGATCCGTCTTCACCACAAATCTGCCACAAACTAAGTACTGCTAGAACTTTACCTAGGCATGCATGATTGCCAACATTTCCTTGTTGTAAATGGAGTACCTATGCTCAACATCTTTGAGTTTCCTACTCTCATATGCAATTGGATGCTTATTTTGCATCAAAACAACCCCAATACCTTCTCTGGATGCATCACATTCAACAACAAAAGGAATAGAGAAATCTGGAACAACAAGTACCGGCACGAACTCATTACCTTTTTGAGTTTGTCAAATGCTAGTTGGGTTGAAGGTGACCAGCTGAAAGCTCCATTCTTTGTTAAATTCGTCAAGGGGGCTGCAAGTTGTGAAAACCCTTTCACAAACCTCCGGTAGTAGCTACAAAGACCCAAGAATCCCCTTAATTGAGTCAAAGTGGTAGGAGGAGGCCAAACCAAGATGGCTTGGATTTTTTGTTGATCCACTTGTACTTCTTGGGCATTGATGACATGTCCAAGGTACAAAATTTCCTTCATTTCAAACTCACATTTGATGATTTTGCAAAAAGAGATTGTTGTTCCAAAATTCCCAGCACTATATCCAAATGCTTCAAGTGCTCCTCCCATGATTTGCTATAAATTAGAATGTCATCAAAGAATACCAAAACAAATTTCTGCAAATGCTCCCTAAAAATATGATTCATACATGATTGAAATGTAGTGGGCATTGGTTAACCCAAAAGGCATTACAAGGAATTCAAAATGACCAAAATGACACCTAAAGGTTATCTTGTGGACATCCTCTTCTCTTACCCGGATTTGATGATACCTAGATCTCAAATCAATCTTGGAAAAGAACACCGCTCCATACAACTCATCAAGTAGCTCATCAATCCTCAGTATGGGGTACCTATTTTTGATTGTCTTCTTGTTCAACACCGGTAGTCAACACACATCCTCAAGGTCCCATCCTTCTTTTTCACAAGAACAACAAAGAAGCGAAAGGACTAGAACTTGGCCTTATGAGCCCCATTTCCAACAACTCCTTGATTACTCTTTCTATTTCTTCCTTGAAGGCCCTTGGATGGCGGTAAGGAGAAGATATTACCGGAGTGGAACTGGTTCTAACTCAATAATATGCTGGAAACCTCTATCCGGTGGCAGCCCATGAGGTAAATCATTGAACACCTTAGCATGCTTGTCCAAAATAGGCTTGAATATCAACATGATAGGACTGTTGTGATGAAAAAGAGGATGTATTTCTTACCAAACAATGTGCGCAGCCCATGCAATCTGCCCTCTTTTGAAAGATCTTTCCATACTCTTGGCTGTCACAACTTGGGGAGCACCATTCCTCATGCCTTGTAGTACAACTTCCTTGTCTTGCACCTTGAATTTTAACTCCATGGTTTGGTAGTTTTGAGTGAATTCACCCAAAGATTGCAGCCATTGTACTCCAAGTACCACATCTGTTTCACCAATGCCAATGACATAAAAATCATCTCTTACCTTGTGTCTCCCTAAAGTGAGCTCAAGTTGTGGAATCTTCTTTGTGCATGAGAGTGAGAATCCATCCGCTACGGTCACGTTGAAACCTTGGAAGTCTTCCATCGTCAATCCCATCCTAGTGACCAAGCTTTCGTCAATGAAGTTGTGGGTAGCCCCACTATCTATCAATACGGTGACTCTTTGACCATGTAGGACACCTCTAACTCGAAATGCATAGTATCTAGGAGCTCCGGATAAGGTAGCAAGTGTGCCATCCGTGAGAACCACTTCTTCTTCCTTTGCTTGTTCTTTGGCTTCTTCCGGATCAGCACTTTCTTCTTCTTCTTCCTCGTCTGAAATCACCTCAATGTAATGGGCTGCCCTTTGCCAAGGCAACAATGTCCTGGTGTCCATGGATCCTTGTAGCTGAAGCATATTTTTTTCCTTCTTAGCTTGTTTTTTGCCTCTATCTCCTTGTTTTTTTCTGCAACTCTTTTGGATCTGAATTCCATTGATTTGACTTACCCTGCTGTCCAAAAGTTGTTTTTGCTCCCCACTTAGAGCTGTCTTTGGCTGTCCAAATGATCCCTTTTGCTGCCCAAAGGTAGTCCTATGTTGTCCAAAAGGCACAGTCCTATGCTGTCCAAAAGGCAAAATTTTACTTTTAGGGACTGAAGTTTCAAGATCCAAAGATTTTTTATAGCTTCTTGTAGAGAGGAAGGATTGAAAGCCTTCACTAGGCCTCTAAGTGGTTCCGCTAGGCCTTCAATGAACAACACCACAAGCCTTCGTTCACTCACATCCGGAACCATCACTGCAAGCCTCTGAAATTAAAAATATATTTATCCACTAATCCTTCTTGTTTGAGTTGAGCCAACTCCCTAAAGTGGGTCTCGGATCTATTCTATCAAACCTCTTTATTAGACATTGGCTGAATTCTTCAATTGTTATGATAGATCCGTGTCCTTGGGTGATCAACCCATGGTACCACCATTCATGTGCTACCCCTTCCAAATGCAAGGTGGCAAATTTGAGGGCTTCTTCCTCATACATGGGATTCAAAGACAAGTATGTGTCTAACTTCTGCAACCATGATCTTGCTAAACACTTATTAGATCCATCATAAGAAGGAAGAGTTACCTTTCCCAATCTCTGTTGTATGTCTCTTCGTGGCTGCTCTTGTTGAACTCTTCTATTCTTTCCGGTGCCCTTACTATTCTTCAACTTGCAGAAATCTCTGAAGGACAACATATCTCGCACCCTGTAGCTGAGGGTTGTATATTCCTCACCCCATGCCTCTAGGTCCTCCGTGTCACTTGGTGGATCTAACTCAACTGGATATTCTTCTCTTTGAAGGAATTTGGCTCTGAATATTTGAGGAGGTTTAATGGAGGTCCTTGCTTGACGGAAGAGCTTCCTTCACCATTATTTGCTGCTCCTTGGTTGGCTGATCTGTTTGCATTGGGACCATGGAAAGCCTTAGCCAAGTCCATGATAGATCATGTCAATGCATCACACATTTCCCTTTGAGATTCCCTCAAAGCATGCTAAAGAGATTGTTGCAAGGACTGCTTCAAATCTTTGTGACTCCGTGTGATTACTTCTTGTAGAAACTCATGTCATTCGTAGGAGGAGCTCTTTTCTCTAGATCTTCCATGGTTTCTTTCCTTGGAGTCTGATTTCTTCTCTGATAAACTTGAGCTTGTTTCTCCTTGTGCATCAAGATCTGATTTCCTTTCATAGGCTGGCAAGGATCACCTCTCTGATATCCTTTGTAATGTCCCCAATGGGAGATATTCTAACCAAAAGGGAACACTGGAAAATTCTGATTTATTACAGTAGGCTGGAAATGAAGATATTAGGACAACAATGTATATTTTCTTCCACAAAACAAAGATCTGAAATAAACCCTAGGTAGAGCAAACTGTTATGGAGAAAAAGAGCCACAAAATAACTCAAATCTGATCTCAAAATGCCAAATCTTATGCCAAAATATTTGATAATAATTTATGAATGCAAAAACACCAAAATACTGAATTTTAGGGACCAAAACAAGAGCTGGAAATTTATTATGTTTGCAAAAGGACAACTTACAAAAATGGCTGGAAAGAAGTGATTCCAAGCCCAAATTCTTGAAACAAAGCTGAATATGGCCTCCAAAATTATGATAAAGCAAATGGTGTTGAGATCCGAACAATCGTGCCTAGAATGCACCAAACTTCACCCACAAAGGGGTCACCACCCTAAAAGGGCTGGAAATGGAGGTAGAAATCCTCAATAACAACCTTGCCTTCAAACCCTAGTTGAAAGTGTTGTAATTCTGCAATACTGAGACTCAAATCACTGTTGGAAATCTGAAACACTCTTTAAAGCTCAATAGAAACCTTGAAATGGAGGATCTTCACAAAGGATGAAGAGTTTTTGTTCTTCACCTTAGCAAGAGAGGGTTTCCGTCCTCTAATGCAACCACCCAAAGGGTTTTCGTCCTTTAGTGGAGGAATGGAAGAGCAAACAACCCAAAACCAAGCAATTGATATCAAAAATAGCTAATAGATCCTCTCCCAAGTGTGGCGACCTGCTTTTATGCTTGGAAGGGGCACAAATCTCAACACAAGAGGCCCAAATGGTTCGCCCCACTTTGGAAGGAATTACTTTATATTTAATATTTTATTTCCCCCTTTTCTCCTTCATATGGTTCGCTTTTTCTCCTTGGGAATAAAATAAAAATAAAGTGTTTATTTACTTTATTATTTTATCGCTAATAAAATAATTAAAGTGCTTATCATAAAAATTAGTTTGCACTAAAATTAGATTATTAGGATTAGTTTCCCTTATTCTCCACCCCTTAGCCGACGGGAAACCAATAGTAGGCTAAAGGTCTTCAAACCTATTAGTTTTGAGAAGGGGATATTACATGATGAGATAGTTGTGTGTGTCCTTATTCGTACAATTTGTTATGTTGTGGACAATTGTGTGCCCTTGTTCACACGTGTGTATATGAACCATAGAGTGTGTCCTAGTCCATTCTTATTTGATGTTTCTCAATGAATGGTGGGTATGTCCTTGTTCACCATCTCTCAGTGTTGAGGCCAATTCCCACAACTATTTTTGGCAAATGGTAGAAATTCATATGTATCGATCAGTGAGGCTGTTCCCGCCTAGGAAGTATAGTGAGGCCATTCTCACTACTCTTTGTAAGTATGTTGAACTGTGTTTATGTCCCAGTTCACTTACAAAGTTTATTCTCTCCCAATGTTTGAACTATGATGTAATAAGGGGGGAAAGTTGGGGTTTGTATTTCATCATGGTGTAAATGTCGTATATGGTGAGACAAATAAATTTTGGTGGTTATATTATGTAAGCAAATATCTAGTTAAACATATGATAGTGTGGTTGGGTGGTTAAACACATGGGTAGAATAGCAGCGGTTGAGGGTAAGAATGTTTAGGTTTTACTGAGTTTTTGGGATCAAGTGTGTTATATGTCTAGGTAACAAGCTAACTTTTGTATGAATACTTCATGTTTTGAATAATATTATTCTGGTACAGTTTAATCAAATTCAACAATGAGAAGGTACAGACAAGGAGGTATACACGATAAAGACAACCCTATAACATAGCAGGATGGGCCATTTAACAGTACACCATTCATGTACTACTGCAAACTGATTAATCTTTAAAAGCGTCTGCTTCAATTATAGTGTACAGCCTTTAGTTCCCATCTCTAGTCGGTTGCTGCTCATCAAAGCATTGACTAGTAAGATCAACTTTATTAAATATGCACTTTTTTTTTCTTGCTTTCACGCGTTCAATTGATCATAAATGAATATTGTATGGTCCCTTTATTTTATGTAGTGATAGGAAGAGTGAATATTATGATAATATGCTATACGCCTTTTATGGTACGTAAGCATAGGTACTATTTAGGAGAGGTTTGCCATGACTAGTATTCCCTGGTTATCTGCACCGATCAATGTGCATGGAGGTGAATTTATGTAACTTCTACTGGTTTATTTTTATTGGTTGTGAGGTGAATGTATGTAACTGCTATTGGCTTGTTTTCATTTGTTGTGAGTCTTCAACAAGGCTGTTAGATGGGATGCGATCGATGACATATATATTTGTGCCAGTGAGGAGACTTGGATGAATTTACAACCGATATTGATATTGGGACTTTTTTTTTCTTCTAAACATCGCGAGTTGCAAAAGATATATCCTAGTATTGTAGAAGATCCCCTTTGGTTTCAATTATCATGTTGCTTATTTAGGGAGTGTAGACTGCAGCAAGAATTAAATTAAAAATTTGAATTATATTTAAGATTTACATTTGAACCATATGAACTTTAGAAATCATATTTGGCACACTTTTTTGTTCTATAGTCAAAGTGTTCATCATCTAATTACAAGATCTTGTCAAGTAAATTGTAGCTTTTTTGTTCTTTTGGTGATTTTATTACTGATTGTTGTCCTTGTAAACACCTGCATTTGCATTCTTCTAGGGATTTCCTAGGTAGAAAATTAGTGAAATAGGTAAAAGGTGTCTGGTTTGGTTGTCTGCTTTTGTTAGAGTATAAAAACTAATAATTATTTTTCTTGATTTTAGTTGGCGCACTAAAACAAAGGGTAAACTTCTATGCAGTACATTCTAAATACGTGATAGCATTATTATTTGAAGGATAACAGACTGGCTACTATTCGGAAAGAATCAACGCAAGAAATAATGTTTAGGGAGTGTTAGTTTGTGTTTAGTATCCGTTTGATATTCACATTTGGCTAAAATTGAAATTGATACCTAAGATATACATTTTGTCATTTTCTATGGGGAATTTATTTTTATGGTATTAATAATTTTGTTTACTATTTTTGTAACACAATTGTATTCATTCTATTGTTTGGCAACACTCCTTTGGGTTAACTATCGTTTTGTTCGTAACAGGTTAGTGAGCTAGAATCACAAATTGACGTCTGTGAGGCTGACATTGAGGGGCTCTCAGTGAAAAAAGGCAAGGCACGTCCTCCAAGATTGGTATTAATATTTACTCTCTCTCCCCCCTCTTCCTCTCGGTACTTTTTAATTTTCGTCATGATTTATTTGGTGGTGCCATTGTTGTAAAATCAAGCCAATTTATCAACTATGAGCTTCCTATTCTTGGGGAAAAAATCCATTTGCTAATATCTTATATCCCGAAAGCTTCAAAAAGCTATTGTGATTTCAACTCCTGATTCATTTTTATTTGCAATGTTTTAACGTCTTCACACACAATTTTTTGAGTTTGAAGAAATGCTTTAGCTTTGCAATGTGCATATGGATTTTCCTGTTGCAGCCATTTTCTCTCTGTTGATGGAAATAATAACATATCTTTAATCAGGATAAGTTGTTAAATTCCTCAGGGAACACAACAATTCATGATACCATTCAGCTGGTTCCAATATAAGCACTCATGGTTCAATTCCCCTATTTTATTTCCTTTCACGATTGATATGACCACGCTTTTTCTGTACTGTGGTTTGTAAATTCTATATACAGATATATCTTTTAAGTTCTGAATTTATATAATTAGCATTGTATCCTAATGCAAATATTCTCTTTTCACTTTACTCTGCAGATGCACTTAGAGGAATCTATAGGACGCCATAAGGCTCATATTGTGAAGCTAGAACTTATTTTGAGACTTCTGGATAATGATGAATTAAGTCCTGAACAAGTTAACGATGTGAAAGATTTTGTGGAAGACTACGTGGAGCGTAATCAGGTATTGGAATCTTTAAACTCCACAAGTATTTGGTACTTGTCATTACTATATAATTTAATGATGACTCAGCTATTCTTCTGAGGACTTAATTTTTATGCATAAGCGTTTCCTGATTTGTCTCACTTGTCACATAGCTTGTTTTCAGAATCTTCACATCTAAATACTTGGAATTTCTTCATCTATCAATTTTACACAAGTCACATGTGATTTGCACCAGTGTTTTAACATATCAGTATTTCTTTTGTTCTATGTGAAGGATGATTTTGAAGACTTTGCCGATGTAGATGAACTTTACAACTCATTGCCATTGGATAAGGTGGAGGGATTGGAAGATTTAGTTTCAATTGTTCCTCCTTCAGTTGTTCTCAAGGAGAAGGTAAAAAGTCTTCTTGATATATGGTATGGTATGTCTAGAGATTGGCATCATGGATATTGTCAGTTAATGCAATTGTGTTAGGTATGAGGGACTCTGTTGTTGATTTGTAGTATATATATTTTATTTGCGTAGACAACAGTAAATGGATGTCAATATTGTATCCAGTTTTATGTGTCCTTTTAATTCCATGTTGCCTCTGTTCTTCACAAGGGTTTGCATCATCTCTGCTTTCACTCGCTAAGTGTGTACTCTGTTTTTTCTGCATGTTATTTTTCCTTGCAACCAGCAATTCTCAGATAACCTGAAATATTCTTGGCCTCTTTTTGTAGATTTAATTTTTCATTTGTACCATAGCTTTGTCGTTTGATGATCTCTGTTCTGTATGGCACCCAGTATTATAATGTCCCCATAATGGGTTCTTGTGACTGCTTGACATCTGTGACATATCTAAGATAACCGTTATTGTGTGGTCGTAGCCCTTTAGATGCTCTGAGGAATATTCTCAGGTATGCCCCATGCGCTTGTTCTTGTTGCTCTTTGACATTTCTTAGACTGTAATTTTGACAATGTAGTTATTTTTGTCCGTGTTTTAAATTGATGTTTAGCTGTTCTCTCTAATTTTTGTATTTGTAAACTTGCATTGTTTTTTTGAGATGTTTTCTTTTCCACAGGTTATGTTCTGCACTAAATCTGCATATTCATGTGTCTTTCGATTGTTGAAATGGGAATAAAATTTCCAATGGAAAACTATTTCACATTAGTTGTAATATTGACTAGGATAGGGCCTTCTTGAATTTCGTATGCGTTCCTCTCATCTATAATGTCAATGGTATTTGTTTAGTTGATAAACGAGGTTTCTTTGTGCAAATAAGGATCTATCTATTTCTTCCAACAACAGATTAGTCAAAACATAATTTAGTTGTTTCATCCTATCTTTCTGGCCATGCTATTTGTGGTTTTGATAGAGCTTCATTTTCTTCCATTTTCTGGCAGGCTGTCATTGCTGCAACTGCAGTTGTTCCTTCAGTGAATGGCACAGCTTTGAAGGTTTCTATTGCCAGCCCTTCATCTCAAGCAACTGTAAGTTTATATTATTTGTTGCAGGTGTAAAGAGATTGGTAGCTACAACTATTGCAATTTTCCGTTGTATGGATGTAGCTCAAAATATGTTTTAATAATACACATTGTGATTCTAGTAAAATTGAGGCAGGGGAAGTTTTTTTCTTATTGCCAGGCCTGCATCTCAAGCAACTGTAAATTTTAGATTTTTGTGGCAGGTGTAGAGAGATTGGTAGCTTTCAAAAATTAAAAAACTAGTACGTAGGAACTGCTTCTTATGATTTCTTGCTGCACAGCTATTGCATTTTGCTTCTGTATGGATGTAGCACGAAATATGTCTAAATAATAATATTCAAGTAAAAATGAGGTAAGGGAAATTGTGTTTTCCTGTTCTTGCTTTACCAAAAAATTATCAACATTCCCTTCGAACTTATGTTACCAGAAACTCCACCTTTTGCTAACGTATAGCTTCTATGCTTTCCGGAACTGGGATCTCTTGGAATGCTTTCTTCATTGCCTATCATTTTCTACTAATTTTTGGAAGAATTTCAACTTTCTTATCCTAGGAACACACATTATTTGGAAGCATCAAGTTAGCTACCTTTGACTTATACTGCCTGTTGGCTGTTTGTGACGAAAAATGCTAAAATTAAAGAAAACTTGAAGTTGAGTCCAATTTTTTTGTAACTGTTCTACATTGCCAAAATGCAATACACATCATGATTTCCAACTTTGTGCTCATATGTCTAAGTAAAAATTCTGTATGCATGTCTTATTTATATTTGAGTATGCATGCAAACACATGCAAATGCTTGTATGAATATTACTTTTGTTGTATTTAAAGATTTTGAAGAAGCCAGGAAGTGTTCATGTTTGCGGAAGCTTTTGCATTTCTCTGTTCAGAAAACTTCACTATTGATTATATGCATGTACTATTCAGCTTGTTTTTTTCACCTCTTAGCTGCGTATATGCTGAAATTGAAATGACGCTTAAGCCCCTGAAAATTTTCTAAAAAATTAATCTTTTGATTTATGTAATGGTAGTAATATTATTAATCCTTTCTTGAGTTATTAGTGGGATTCTTTTGTTTGGATTTGATGGCTAAATGTGATCATTCTGTTGCAGAATTTGCCAAGTCCAGTTTCTCAACAAGGAAATAGTACTCATGAACAAGCTGATGATACAACTTCTCAAGAAGGTAATTCTGACACAAGACCTCTAACACCGCCATCCTCAACAATTGCTAATGCAGGAGGATCAATTTCATCAGCAGCTTCTTCTGGAGCTGCATCAGGGCCAAGTGTTGGATTCAATTCAGGGTTGGGTGGAGGAAGCCCTGTAATTGCTCGTGGTTTGGGTGGTGTAAGTGCTTCTGCATTACTTGCAGGTTCAGGTTCAAATAGAGGTGTTGTAGAAACATCAACTACTGTTATTCCATCATCCCCAATTGGTCTAGTTAATTCAGGAAAAGAAGATGATGGCAGTACCTTCCCTGTTCGTAGAGTGACATCAGAGTTAGGATTAACAAGGGGTGTAGGCCGGGCCCCTGTTGTGAGTGGAGCAGTAACTAGCCCAGCAACAACTTTAGTGCCGCTAAATTTAAGTGGAGCTGCTCATTCAGGAAGTGGACTTGGTCCTGACATAGCAAAGAGAACTAGTCTTGCAGGGGATGATAGGGTTGGAAGTAGTGGCCTTGCACAACAGCTTGTGCCCCCCTTGACAGGACAGGGTAGAGTTTATCTGCAACAGGGAGCCAAGCTTCCTGATGGCACTGTGGCAAACGATTCAAACAGTGTATCAGAGGGTAGCCTAATAAGTACAAGGATATTTAATCCATCCAGTGTAACTGGAGGCTAGTGGAGACCCCCAGTGCAAGCTCATTTCAAAATCAGACCGAAATGGTAAGTTATTGTGTTATCTGCAAATGCCAAATGCTTGCGATTGTGCTCATCTATCTTCTATTTTATGCTTCAAGACAATTTTTTTCTCTTTAAGGCATTGGAAACTCAAGGCCAAAATGCTATATTTTGAAATTTTGCATGTAATGAAGGCAAATTGTGTATACTGTATGTAACAGCATATTTTTACTATTTAACGACATCCTTGTGTGCTTGATGTCTGTGTTCAATGAAGTAAGAAGATTTCATTTCCTTTCATGAATGGGCATTCCACATGGATAGTAATTGACACTGACAAAATTATTTGTGCTGCTTAATTCTGTTGGTATTGTTTATTGGGAAAGTTTTATACCTGTTTGAAATTATCATCACCATTATGATGTTTGTCCAGTGTTGACATGGACATGATTAGGGGTTAAAATCCCCCTGTTTTAGTCTAAAATTAGAAATCTGAACATGTATATAGCATTTGGAAATATTTATTAACATAAAATAATCTAATCGAAGAAAAAAAAATCTAACCTAAACTGCTGACATTGAAGAAAAGGAAAAGGAAAAGGAAAATTTTTACTCTCCTCTTGTCCTTATCTGGAGACATGATGATTAGCGATGGAAATTCCAATCCAAAGGAATACAACTTCTTTGCATTGACAAACTGCCTATAGTAAAAGTGATTGAGATCCAGATTTATTGCAGACAGTGCAAGACGTGGAATGATTAATCTAACTTTACTTTTTGCGCAGCCTATGTTCAAATAGAAACTTAAGTTAAAGAAATCAAAACTATTCATGCAAACCATAGATTCAAAAATTGCCAGAAATTGCAAGTTAACTGTCGAATAATTAATCTTCTAAAAAATTGCAAGCAGAGTTTTTGCGATTTATCGGCTATTTAGCTGAGTAATAACTACGATTACTTGGCAAAAATCGCTGACTATATCCCCAAAGTCTGCCAGGTAGAGGATAAAAGCACAGAATGATATAAATTCAATTTTATGCTTATTTCTGCATTTTTTCTCTGTAATTCTCAAACACAGTGCACAGACAGTGGAACTAGGGTTTTCTAACGATTTTGAATTTATGTATAGAGTGATTTATGTACGGATACAGTGATTAACAAGGCCCTAGGGTATACACAGTCGCATGTTCTATAGTTGCCTACTGCCTTTTGATACGCACTAGGTGCTAGAGATGAAATATAATATGTATATTTGATATTTCATATGACTCTGAGGATTGTGGCTTGTAACTTTGTACTTTGTACTCTCTTTTGGTTTAAAATTAATAGAAAATTTCAAAATATACTGATGCATTCTCTACATTCATTTCTCATGTCATTTAACAATGTTTTACATTTGATTGAAGTCTATTATATAAATTTTTATGTTTTTAAAATAACGATAAACTTGCCACGAAACACCCAAGTCCCGAGTGCGAAGCAAAATTTTGGGCTGCTAAGTAATTGCTGAGTAAGAGTTGTTAAACCATGATGCAAATAACAATGTACTGAGTGCATACATGTACGAATTAATAGAATGGAAAACGTGACAGAGCATCAATATAGTCAAAACTCAAATTGATTTCACATCACATACTATGCAGCCATTGCAGAGAGTAAACTTTCTTGTATTAAAATCTGTATCTCATCAGTGTATCCTTACAAGAATCTTTGATTAGTTTTTTTTTTCTCAAAAATAGGACACCTATTACAATGTTACATTTTTCTTTATAGCCAAGAGAGTCTTCACTGCCTCTCTCTAAAGAGGAAGAGGAAGTGATTCAGTTGCAAGAGACTGTTCAGTTTACATGAAAAGAGAAACTGCTCTGTTTGAGCTCATAAATGCTTCATAGAGAAGTTTGCATGGTCATTGTGAGTGGTTGAGATAGCTATGCTGGTGAAAGAAGTAGTCGTATTCCCCAGTGACTCGCATATACACCTCCACACAACTCGATGTATCATTGTCTGTTAGGCCAAGAACACAACAAACCAACCTGCATCTCCCTTTGCATAAACTTGAAGAAAATTAGGTATGGAAGCGAGTAGAGTCGAGAGCTCTCTTGGTCAATACTTGCATCTTCTTCATGTGAGTCAACCCAAGATCCTTATCTGGTCCTCCCATCCTGGAAATGTACATAATCAAAGACCGTGACTCTTTCTTTGGGCCAAAGGATTGAGGAGGATGCTTATTCATTCATCCTTGTGGAGCTTTCTTTCCATTTCTGGTATGTTTGGTAATCTGTTGCTCTTGAGTCTTGACAGTGGGCAAAAAGGTTTATCTGCTCTTGATAGTGGGCTGAGCGTTTCTTGTTGGACCGATTTTGAATGACTCTTGAAAACGTGAACTTAATTCTCCACCATGGAAGACGTGCTATCTCATGGAAATGACACTTCTGAATCCCGAGTCTTGCAAAAAGGTGATTCGTACTTACTAAATCTCGATGGACTCGCAGCTTACCTGATTCCATAAATAGATTAGACAAATAAATCCTGAGATTGAAAATACAGCTTGACCATCTAAAGGAAATGGTGATTAGTTATTGATTCCCACAAAACCAGCCTGATGCGTTGCTAACTGAAATATCTGTTGTATCTTATTTTATTTGCCACCTTTGCTTTATTTCTGTTGCAGATATTATAGATTTTGTGGTGGTATTATCTTTTGGTGCCCCATGGGCCTGCAAAGGTTTTAGTCCTGCAGAGCCATCTGTAGTTTTCCAACGGTCTTGCAAATATGCGATGTTGGCAAGCTTGCGATGCCCCCTCTGCCACAGCCCTTACTGTTCTGCATCGTTCTTGTTTCCTGTTATGTGGTACTTGGGATACTTGAAATCTGCAATTTTTAAAGAAAGAAGAAACCAAATCCATTTCAAAAATAAAAATGAACTCAAGAATAGAGGGGAATGGAAAGGGATAAATGATTAACATAACTTCAAAACTAAACCCCGTTAAGGCCCAAAATCAGAAGATGACTGAGAAATGGGAATTGAAAGAGGAATTGTTGTCACCTAGAAGTTGCACCCTGATAGAGAATGGTGTGTGTACTCTCTCTCTTGTTGACAAAATTGGAACACCTCAAGGTTGTGGGTAACCTATGTTTGAGGTGAACCTCCAAAGAGGGCTGGTTCCCTTGTGAATCACCTAAAAAAACGAAAACTTTGACAAGGAAAAGGGAGAAGGAATGCGGAAATGGGAAATAAGGGTGATACACCAATAATTTAACACATGCATGTACTTCTACACACAGGGAAATCAAAGATCCACACACCTGCACAACTCTAAGCTATTTTGCATAATAAATTCAAGGGTTTAGGAGAAAAGGACAACGGTAGAGGGAGTAAATTCCACACTAAGGCAATACAATATCCTATCAAACACAATGAATAATCAGAAAACAACGATATGAGAGGGCAAAAATGGAGTTTTTAATTCAAAGGTGCAAGTACAAGGCTAGAATTACCAGAGCAAATCAACCCAAGTGTGTCTGATATATTTTTACAATAGAAACCAACCTACATAGGTTGTTGTGTTCCAAGAATAACTTGTTTGCATGCTATTTGATTTATTCTTTCACCTCCTTATGGAACATGGCAACATGCATGCTTTTATTAATTAAATGTAATATCCTCTTCCCAATCGAAGACCCTTAGCCTATTCTGTCTCCCTCGACGGCTAAGGAATGAACACAAGGGGGACTTAAGTTCTATTACTTTATTATAAAGTGCTTAAAATAAAGTAAACATTATAAAAAGCACTTATAATAATTTAATGAACTTAATAATAAAATAAAATATAGAAAAGGCAAATACATGATAAAGCACTTAGTATAAATTGTATTTATTTAGGAGAAGTGCGACTTGCCTTAGGGGCAATAAAAAATGGTTAGAAAATGTAAAAGCTCATGGGACAAATGTATTTCCCTAGAAAAATGCGACTTGCATTAGGAGGGAAAAGTTGTTGGGAAAAACATTTAATATGGGAAAATATTAAATGAAAGCAAGGGAAAATATTAAATAAAGTAAGTGGAAAACATTAAATGAGGCAAGTGAGCTGATTGGATGATGAGGGAGGTTAGTTGGGCCATTTTCTTAGGAGAGGATCACTTGTTTATCTTCTAAATTCAGATTTGTATGTGGAGCATTTTAGCTTGCATCTTCAATCTTCTAAGGACGAAAACCCTTAGAGATTCACTCTAGAGGACGAAAAACCCTCTAAGAGCCCTAGTTGAAGGACGAAAACCCTTCCTCTAGTTTGTGAGGATTCTCTACACAAGGGTTTCCATTGGGCATCATCAGATTTTCAGTGTTTTTTTAGTTATTTCAACAGAGAATAAAACAGTTTGTAAAAGGGTTTGTGGAACAAGATTGCAACAGTTAATCTCTTATTTGCCCTAGGTGGAGCGACCCACTTTCTTGCAGATTTGGGTGCTTTGGAGGTACTTAAAAATCTGATTTGTATTGCTATATCTTGAGGTGAATGTTGGGAATCAAAATAGCTTGTTTTCTTAATTTTTGGAAGGAGTAAAATATCAATTTTCAGATTTGTTCATGACAGCCTGTTTGCAGATTTAAATTAAATTATTTCAGTCCTCTTTTAATCAGAAATCTGCATTTTTGATCTGATTTGGGCCTTATAAAATCAGTACTTTAGTTTGGAATAAGAAACATTAAGTTAAGGGGCTGATTTAGTTGGGTTTTATACTTAACCCAAGTCGCAATTTCCTTTATAAATTCAGATCTGCAAAAGTAAATTTAATCTTTGTGTTATAAGTTGTGATCTCAGGATTGGGATTGCCTAAAATCCGTTTAGGGGTAAAAATATGTCCATCTTCTCTTATCCCTCCTATCTTCTCCTTCTTTAGGCGCCACAAATTCCAAACTATATTGCTGCATGCTTCTTTAATTTATTTCTTTCCTTTCTTTGGCGCCATGTCTAAAACAGTCATGCTAAATTTAATAAATTCCATTCATGCACTCATCCCCTTTTGATGCCAAGGATTAATTTAGAACAACAGTTGCTAAATTTATCCAAAAGAGCTTCTCGTTTTAGCCAATTTCTATTTGGAGCAGCACTTGCTAAATTTAATAAAAGCTATCTTTATCCATCCTTGGAGCATGGGAAGATGCTAAAAATAGAATAAGAGTTTGTTTTTAAAATCATCCATTCATGCACTCCTAAAAATAGGACTGAAACTTCTATTTTTATCTATGTTCAACCAAGTTTCCAGGACGGGGACGGTAGGGGGCGTGTTTCCGGACGGATTTTTTTAGGCCTTTTTTAGGGGATGATTATATTAAAAAATAAGGGAAAATTTAAAAAATATAGGAAATTTCAAATATTCATATGGTAACATTGCTAAAGCAAACCTTAATACATAAAATTAGAGTTGAATCGAGATTTCATATAAGATTTATCATTTAAACTTAAAAATATAGGAAATTTCAAATATTCATATGATAAGTATAACACATTGATAAACTTAAACTTAAAGCATTCCTCACTTTGTCTTCTTGTAGGAAAACTCCCCATTTGTGTAGGAAAAATTGGTTTGTAACAAAAATATGATATACCAAGATCAAAGACCAAAATGTCTGCATTTTGTGGCGTATTTCTATGGAAAGAAAAGCGTTACAATATATTTTCTTGTAGACATCCATAAAGTAAATGTTGATAGAACTATTTGAATTGTGTGGTAGCATATAAATTTATTAAGGATGGATGATAAACAACATGTAGGCTTCAAAATTCAAAATTGAAATCACACGATAAGAATCCTATCAATGTCATGTAATCTAAAGAGACTACAAGTATAAGCTCCATACTTTATAATAGAACTATTTTATTCATTTCTCTCACAACTTATAGATTATACCAATGGATGATAACTAAGACTAACCACACATGACTTCTTAAAGGTCTGTTGTTGACCATTTGAACGAAGCCAACATGCAACTTTGATTGAAGATATCCAAAACAAAGGAGTGACATTTAATAACATATAAAGTATTTCTCTCAATTATAATAGCGGAATATACCAACCCATTTCATCTTCAATCTCCTCAATTATCTAATCAATGCAGACCATTGATTTAAATATAAACATTGTTTTGGTAACCAACTATTTTCCGTTATTGTTAATCTCTTGTTGGCTTTTAGTAGTGCTTATCGACTCTGTTGTTATGATTAGTTGTAGTTGACAGTTGTGTTTTAACCAAAAACCATTGGATCTTTGATTCTTTTGTCATATAAACAGAATGATTCATTTAAGGGGAAGGGCATTGATGTGTCAGTTCCTCCCTGTACCAAGTGATTGTATTGAAGTTTGAACACTACCTTATGCAATAAATTTGTTATTCAAAAATGAGCTTCTTTTTTGTTTTGATGTTTGTTTTAGGTTTAGGGCACTTAGAAATGAAAGTGGGGGTCCTTAGGGCCCCACATTACTTTACTTTTAATTAAAAGTGTGTTTTTTAACAAAAATGCATTTTTAAAGGCTATTTGCTAAGGGGACGATAGGGGACGGCTGGACGTCCTTGTTACGTTTAGGGGACTTCTAGCCGTCCCCTAAACGTACCGGGGACGTCCAGCAGTCCCCTGCCATCCCTTTTTTTTTTTCAACTTGACGTCCCCACTAAGGATGCGTTTCCTAAAATTTGCAAAGTTTGGGGACGGGAAGGGGATGTTTCCTACCCGTCCCGAAGGTTTCAAACGCGTTCGACGGGACGAGCTAAAAAACATAGGGGACGCGTCCCCGTGGAACATAGATTTTTATCTCTTCCATGCACCTTTTCCCTTGTCTCCCTTTTGCGCACGAGCCTCTTTTTTTAGCCATTTGTTATTTTTCACCAATCTTCCATTTTTAGCCAATTGGCATGGAAAATATGGTAACATTTTGGCGACATCACGAGATTGTTTGCTTGCTAAACAAGAGATTACTAGCCTTCGCATCCATTAGGCTATGTAGTCACATATCTTTGTCATCAACTTGTATCCTCTAAACAAAACCAACTAAATACCCTTTTCATCAAAAGGAAAACATGTGCATGTAAGCACTTCTTTGAAAAGACAACTAACTAGAAAATTGGAAAACATTGTGCATGCAAACACTTATTGAAAGTAAACTACCCTAAACTACTCCTAATCTAAACAAAGAGAAAAAAAACTAAACAAAACCACTTATTGGTAGGGTGAAATAACTTCCTTTTCTCAGAAAGTGCGGATATGAAATCAATTTTTTAACTAGACCACATGGTAAAAGTGTAGACATGGTTTGCACCATTGATTTGCTCAAAATAATAGTCCAGAAAAGAATAAACAACTCTATAGGATCCACACTCTGTCTTTGTAGATGGTAGGTCTTATTTTTGGCAACTTGAAGCCATTTCTTATGCTTTGAAATGAGCACACCTGATTCGACAACTCCTTCTGTGGCTCTAAACTAGCCAAATACCTGATTGGACATGGTATTCTCATAGCTGATAAACTGAATTTTCTGATTTGCCCTCTTCTGTGTGTAATCTCATCATTTGGAGTACTTGTGGCCCTTTTTGATCATATTGGATGTCCTGGAGACTGATCTGAAACCTTTTCTACTTCATCCTTTGCAAAAACCTCATATTTGGCGCTTTTTCAAGCTCAAAAGAAGACATAATAACAAGAGAGTCTTTATTGAAGAAGATAGATGATGGAGGTGGAATACTTACAATTTCAGATTAGCTCTTCCTCATCATCAGAATCTTCTAATTCGGTGAAACCTCATCCTCTTTGTTGTTCATGCTCGAGGAAAACTCCTTTTGAATTTGAATTTCTTTGTTGATTTCCTCTTTCGAGTGACTGTTCGCAAGCTGATATGAAGATGATATAGGCTCAAGATTGTTGATCCGATCCGTAGAAACATTCATATGCTCCTTCAAAACATTATCTTTACGTTGTAACTCAAGTGATTTGAGAAAACTTTGTCTAACCTTTGCTTGCTGGTCATATTCCTCCTGTTGCTCTGTAACTTCAACCACTTTTGTGCACTCCTCTATTGGAGGCTTAACCAACCGTGGAATTTGTTTGTCCTCAAACTGTAAGCTCCATTTTGTTATATTTTGCGTGAGAACTTCACTTGGCTCTTTAGTTGGCTGCTCTTTCAAACTAATTTGCTCATTAATTTTTCTCCAGAATGGATTTGGGAATATAAGGAGAGGGGTGGGTTGGGTTGCTAACTGATTTTGCAATGGTTGAGATGATTGGAGAGGTGTAAGATCTTGTGGAGGAGAAACTTTAAGAAAGCTAGCAATTTGGGACTTGGGCTCCGGTTGAAGTGGTTGGAAAGTAGACGCAGGAGGGCTGCATGATGATAGTGAGGAATTACTCCATTGATAGGGTTTCTCAACACTATATTGGTAAGCTTCTATCTCGTCATTCCACTCTAATATTTGTGGTATCAATTCAAACACAAAGTCTATCTTCTCTTGAGGGTTATACCAGTTTGGCATAGGACCGACCCATGTGTAGGGTACCTTGAATCCAAGCTTGGCTGCCTTGATGGAACTTGTTGCCCTCATTTGTACTAGTTTTACCTCCAAGTGTTGTACGTGCATATGAAAATCATCATTAGGCATGGAATTGTTTCCATAATCTGCATATTCCTGCTCTGAAAAACACCATGATTATTAGGATAACCATATGGATTAGTGAGGTTTGGATCATGGGCATATTCATTATGATAGGGCTTATAATATTGATCTGGAGGAGGATTTTGGGGAAAAGGAGATGAAGGGGAATAATAATGCTCTTGGGACTGAGAATTCCAAGGAGGAATTGAAGTCATGATTACACAACCTCATAAAAAGATGGAAAGATGGAGGAAATGGTCTGCTTATTGAGAAAAAAAGGATCTTTGGGCAAAACAACATTAACTTCTTTAGCAAATTTTGATTTGTCACATCAACTTTTTAGGCATGCCCACCGAGAAATTGTTGTCACCCGTAAGTTGCACTTTGATAGAGAATGGTGTGTATACTTTCTCTCTTGTTGAAAAATTGGAACACCTCAAGGTCATGGGTAACCTATGTCCGAGGTGAACCTCCAAAGTGGGTTGGTTCCTTTGTGAATTACCTAAAAACGAGAACTTTGACAAGGAAAAGGGAGAAAGAATGCGGAAATGGGAAATAAGGGTGATACACCAATAATTTAACACATGCATGTACTTCTGCACACATGGAAATCAAAGATTCACACACCTGCACAACTCTAAGCTATTTTGCATAATAAATTCAAGGGTTTAGGAGAAAAGGACAGTGGTAGAGGGAGTGAATTCCACACTAAGGCAATACAATATCCTATCAAACACAATGAATAATCAGAAAACAACAATACGAGAGGGCAAAAATAGAGTTTTTAATTCAAAGGTGCAAGTACAAGGCTAGAATTGCCAAAGCAAATCAACCCAAGTGTGTCTGATATATTTTTACAATAGAAACCAGCCTACATAGGCTGCTGCGTTCCAAAAATAGCTTGTCTGCATGCTATTTTATTTATTCTTCACCTCCTTTTGGCGCATGGCAACATGCATGATTTTATTAATTAAAATCCTCCTATCTTCTCCCTTTGGCGCCACAGTCCAAACTATACTGCTGCATGCTTCTTTAATTTCTTTCTTTCTCTTCTTTGGCGGCATGTCTAAAACAGTAATGCTAAATTTAATAAATTCCATTCACGCACTCATCCCCGTTTGGCGCCAAGGATTAATTTAGAACGCTAAACTTATCCAAAAGCACTTCTCTTTTTATCCAAATTCTATTTGGAGCAGCACTTGCTAAATTTAATAAAAGCTATCTTTATCCATTCATGCACTCCTAAAAATAGGACTGGAACTTCTATTTTTACCTCTTCCATGCACCATTTCCCTTGTCTCCCTTTGGCGCATGAGCCTTCATTTTTAGCCGTTTGCTATTTTTAGCCAATCTTCTATTTTTAGCCAATTAGCGTGGAAATATGGTAACAGGAACACCGAAGAGCGTTTAGATGTTTTTTTACAGGTATTGAAACAGAGGTTACACACAGAGCTAATTCTTTAAAGGAATTTACCAATTTAACATGATTTGAACCATTTAAGGCGAGGTGGCCCTAAATTTGCAAAATTTGGGTGTGTTGGCAACAACATAGATGTTGATGCAATTGTCATCTGCAACATAATAAGTGTAAATTCATAATTTAGCACTTTATTACCTTGTACTGAATCTAATCACACATTTTTCAGTATGCAACAATATTATTCTTCCTCTATCTACATGCATTGTGCACAAGCTGTGACTGATGATTTTTCTTTTTTCTGCTGTTAGATTCAGTTGCTGTTAGTTTATTCGGAGATTGTCCTGTCTGTTTGAAGTTATCAACTGTCTGTACATTATGTACATATCATCTCTAAGGTCTTAAAGTCAACGGTTAATCAAATAGATGTTTGGTACTTTAATCATCAGCCGTCAAGTTAATTTCTATGTTACTAGCAATGAGAAAATGGCTACAGGTTTTGGAAAGATTAATTTTCATATTTTTGGGAAGATGTTATTGTTTTATACGAGAATGTCTACTGTTTATGCTACAGGTTTTGGAAAGATTAATTTTCATATTTTTGGGAAGATGTTATTGTTTTATACGAGAATGTCTACTGTTTATGGAAACGAATGGAAACTTCTCTTTGGATGACCTTGTTCTGTAAGTTGTGCTGTAAGCAGGCTTTCGTGGAATAGAGTTGTGCATTATTGGTCCAATGGCTTCAACCTTTGGCAGTGTTGATCTTGTTGAGACACACATACACGATTCATATTAACATTATGGAAGGCAAAGCTTATGCATCATGCCACATGAACAGAAAACATCCGAATGAATTTATATGAGAATGTCTATAGTTTATGAAAATGAACAGAAACTTCTCATTGGATGACCTTGTTCTATAATTTTGTAGTGTTTCAAGCATGTTTAGTGGAATGGAGTTGTGAATTATTAGTCCAATGGTTTCAACCTCTGGCAATGTTAATATTGTTGAGTGACACGTACATGATGCATACCAACATTATGGAAGGATAAGTGTATGCATCATGCCACATAAACAGAACATCCGAATGAATATATAAAGCATATGTTTTATTTGGTTCTGAAAGTGCAAGTTGACAAGTGATCACCAAGTGGGGGTTGATACCTTCTTGAGATGACCCTTTTACATGGTGTCTTTCTTAAGTATCTCTATATCACGTTGATAATGGGAATTAAGATTATTGGCGGACTCATGATGAATGCAAAAATCACAACAGTTGGGAGCAACTGCTTACCAATTTAACTTAACACTACTGAAATTACTATCTACTACATATTTGTCTGTAAATGGTTCAAATGTTTACCTTGTTAGTATCGCAGCTTTGGGTGGCCATTCACTCTAGGAGAATATAACTTTGTCTTTCACTTTCACTTAATTCACATAATTTGTGGATGGATTTAGTATCATTTACATGACTTCACCAATCGGCATTTAACATATTCATGCCAAATAGTCGAAGTACTATGTTTATACAAAAAGAGACTCATCACTTATTTGGGGCGAAGGTTTTGTAGATTTATGTTTCATTCCTTCCCAGCCCAATGGAGATATGCCTCCAAGCATGGTTTGTAACTAAAACTTGAGAATAACTAAAAGACCAAGAGTTGATGTGGCACTTGAGAAAAACTCAACAGTTACCTGGGATAGAGTTGAGTAACAAAGAACAATTATGAAGTTTTGTAATTGGTTTGAAATTTGATAATAAAAAGACAATTGATTCTGCTCATTTTTCTTGGGAGTAGAGCCAATTGTAGGAGAGCTCTGCCACTTGGGAAGAGCTTGTGAGGGCACAATAACTATTGTGGCCTCACTAATTTTAAAGTGGTGCAAATTACTGGGACTAGGTCACTCAAGTAATGCATGGTACAGGGAATTCAACCAGATATGCATGCCAATGTAATTGTCAAATTCTTCATTTCCTCAAATGATAGAGGTCTTACAGTCTTACTTACTAGAACAGCTTGAGTGTTTCACAGATGGGGGTTTGTTTGGGAGTCCTTCCTGATACTTTGCAGTACTTTTTTCTTTCTATCCATTGATGTCTTTCTTCTGCTCCATACGAGAGCTTTGATTTCCATAGGCATCCTTCTCTTTACTCGGTTGCTGGGTTCTTTTGGGGAACGATCTTCCTTTCACATGAGTATTTGTATTATATGGATTTGTCTGCACTGACCTGGCTAGCGGCTACCCTTTTTGCGTTTATCCCCTTCTTAGGATCTTTTGCTGTTTTAGTTTCTAGTTGTAGATAAATAATTTTGGTTTTTTAGCTCTTTTAGCACTGCAACTGTCTTATATCTTTCGGTACTTCCGAGTCTCTTTGACCTACTTTGGTCATTTGACCTACATTCTTGGTATTTACTTTCTGTTTTATTTGTAAGTCTTTTTCTTTCTTTATTTTTGCAGTCTATTTAACCATATTTATCTTCAAGTGGTAATTCATATTAAAATAGAATTAAAAATTTAAGTCTTTGCCTACCAGAAAGGATACTGGATTAGAGAGGATTTGAGCAAGTGGGATCCTAGGTGATTTAACATGAAATTCAACCTTGTAACTATGAAGTCATTATTGGAGAGATGTTGCATTACATAATGAAAATGATTTATACACAGTGTCCTTACATGGCATACTGATTTCATTTTTCCCTTTTTTCTGTTGCCTTTTTAATTTTTCTATGATGTTGCAATTTAATCCTTCATTAACAACTTTATTGGGAACATGTACATCTTTATAGCAGGGCATGTATATCCTCTTGGCTTTTAACAATTTTATTTTTATTGACTTGTCTATGATTTGGTGTAAAACTAATTTTGGTGGAGGTCTACTTTGTAGCTAGAGCCGACAACTTTCTGGATGTGTAGGATTTGTGTATGTAGACTGCATTGAAATAAAATCAAATTTTATGTCAAGTATTTGGGTTTTCTAAGTCTTAAGTGAATGGCAAATCTTCTTCTGAGTTTGACAATTTGCTTTGCATATTTTCAGGGGCAGTTTCGTGGAAGGGTTGAGATAGCACCAGATCAAAGGGAGAATTATCTCCAGCGCCTTCAGCAGGTCCAGCAGGTCCAGCAGCAAGGACATAATACTGCTCTCTTGGGAGCTCAGTTATCTCATTTATCAGTAGCCAACCAGAAGCAGTTTTCATCTCAGCAACAACCTACATTGTTGCAGCAGGTAAATGCCTTTTCCTAAGGAAATATCCTGTAAATTATTATGTGAAATGAAGACCTTTCTACTTAATTTAGATTATGGGCCACATGCAATTATTTGCTAGCGAATATGAATTGTCCTAGTCATTTTGTTGTGGTCTAGTTTTTCGAATTGTTTAGTAGCCTTACTAGTTGACAATTTTTATTATTATTGTGATCTCAAAAGAGGTTGACCTGTTTCAGTTATATCAAATACTAAGTGCTAGTTTACAGGACTCGATGGATTCAATGGCCTATTCATGGATTAAAGAATCAGGACTAATCATGATTTTCGTGTAACTTGTGAGCCGAGTAATTAGGTTGGACTCGTGAGGAGCAGCTATTTGTGAGCCTGAGCTAAATATTTGGCTGCTGTGAAAAAATAACAGCTGTGGACAGTAAAACACTATTTTCACTTTTGCATTTGCTTTTTCTGCTGTTTTGGCTCTGCGAAAACAAATGTTATCATTTATGTGATTTTATGAGTACAAGGAGCTGGAGATGATATTATGGTGTATTGACGAGCATTGCACTCTTATTTGATAAAAACTGAGCATTGCACTCTTATTTGATAAAAAACTGAGCATTGCACTCTTATTTGATAAAAAACTGAGCATTATACTCTTATTTGGTCAAAAGATAATAGCAAAAAAACACGTTCTCTACATTCATTTCTCATGCTTTTTAACAGTGTTTTACATGCTATTCTAGTATATTTTATATTCTTTTGACCCGTGAAAATTTATGGAGTAATTTCCGAGTTGCATGTCCTACTCAAAAGTTTGAGCTGAGTACAGGTTTTTGAACTATGGTCTATATAAGTGACTCAAAAGGGCCCTTTGTGATGACTTCTTCCAGTCTTTCACCATTAACAAGCTGCAGATCATCTCCTCGCAGTACCAGCCAACATTGATGCAACATTGTGAACTACAGCTCTGAATCAAGTTCAATGTCAAGTTCGGTGGAAACATTGTAGTCCTCAATCTCCACGCATCTGCAAGTTCGTAACAACCTCTAGAAACATTTGTTTTCTGACACAATACCTAATGGTTGGGAACCCCATTTTTTCTACCAAATTTTACAACTTCGGTGTGTGTATGGACAATTCACATCTGCCCCACAATTTGACCTCCTCATTGTACTCCATATTTAAAAATGAAGCTTCAGTCCTATTTCCTGTCTGCACGCATTTTCATTTACTGTATCTGTGCCTTCATCCTATTTAGACCCTTGATACCAATATTAAAAATTGCTATGATTATCCTATTTAGACCCTTGATCTTAAAAATTGCTATGATTATTTAAATATGTTGTCAAGATTTTATTGGGTCATAGTGAAATGTATGATGCCTTTGCCTTTAGGTAGGTATTTGTTATTCTGATTATGAAAGAATTGAAAATTTCCAAATATATATTAGTGTGCGTATATACCAGTTTTACCGGGATATACATATTCGAGGACCTGATACACATCTTGGAGACAGGTACCGAGATGTCTCCTGATACTAGGGGACTTTGTTTGGAGTCTCCTTGCATCTTCTGTGCAGTTTCCTGACTTGAGCTGCAGTCTCCTGGTAAAAAGGGAAAAGAAATGAAAAAATGACTAAAGTGGCCCCAACCCTATTATCAACCTTTTGATTGACTAACCTCCATGCCGTAGTCTCATATATGTGCTTTAAAGTTTTAATTCCCAAGTATTCATGTGTTTCTGAAGTTGTTTATGCACAGGATACTTATATTTTTTCCGTATCGTGTGTACATACATACATACATACATACACACATGCATACATGCATTTTAAATGTTTGCTTTTTAATTTCTGGCATCTCCCAGTACCTGTATCCCAGTTTTTTGAAAAATGGCATATTGGTACCTGTCCCAATCTCCCGTACCAGTACCCTACTCTGTATCCCGGCAACACTGGTAAATACAAGTTTGATTCTTTAATTCAGAAATCTGCTCAATTTCGTTTCCAGTCATGTTTTCATTGCCATTCCTTTTTTTCTTTATGATGGCATTGCTTGAATATGATAAACCTTATAAAGTTTAATCCACTCTGCATTCTGCTTAGAACTTTTTTCTTGTTTGTTTCTTGGTCTTATGATCCCAGCATGTTTTTGGGTGGGGTGTATTTGGCAAGAGAAAACAATAGTCAAGGCTGAATCATATCATATGACTACTTTTCTACATAAATCCTTGAGAACTGGCATGTGGTACAACTGCTAGAACAGCAGGCCCTGCTCTCCAGGTCTCATACCTTAAAGTGGTGTAGTTGCAAAGAGAAAACCATATACAAGGCAGAATCATATTATATGACTAGTTTTGTACAGAAATCCTTGAGAACTGGCGTGTGAAGAAATGACAAAGTGGGATTGTTACAAGACGATAAATGGTTTATTTTCTGTTGTTTCATACATTAGGCATTGCTGTCAAGCCTTGGCGACAACTGCTGTGGCTGACACCAGTGTGTTATGTACCGGTGTCACCTGGCTCTAACCAGGACTCCATTGCTTCTAATACCTGACCATAGTAATCTTGCTGCCACCTGGATCATCTTGACTTTCTGAGAGTCCGATAATAGATATAATTTTTGAACGAGAAACATTTATAGGCACGCACGATTTTGCAAGGCCAACATTGATGTTGAAGGTTCATTCCACCCTCTGGAAAATACTTGGAACATGTTAAGGGTCAGTAGCTCAGCGGTGGAGGACCCGGAGGTGCACTTGGTAGGTCCCAGCTTCGAGTCCTAGGTAGTCCAGGTTTTTTAACATGTTATGGAGATAGGGTAGGTGAGCACAAGCTGTGTGGGGCTAATGTGGGGTCTTCGAGGTTCAATCTAAACTCTGGTAAGTCGGTGGCAAAGCACCCAGAGGTGCATCTGGGAGGTCTTGAGTCTGAGTCCTGGCTGGTTAATGTTTTTGAACGATTGATTGACTTGCTAGAGTCTGATAGAGCTCATTGTGAGACCATGATTTGGTCAACCTAAAACTTAGTAGTAGGGAAATTCACAAAAATTATGACGAGGACAGACCAGTTTCTATGCATACAAAGCATAGGGTGACAGCTACGTCTTTTGAACTAGTAAAACATGTATTAGCTTTGATTGTGTGTTTTCTATTTTCGATAATTCATGCGGATTGTGGCTTATGTATCTATTGTAGATGCAATTAGCTGTAAATCTAGACGTGCCTTAAACTATTCAGTATTGTTACTTTTTTAATTGAAGTAAGATTTTGTGATAATTATGGGGCTATGTCCTTGAAACCATACACAATAGTAGTCTGAAGCAGAAAGACTATGGCCAGAAAAGAAGGCTGGACCGCATTAGATCAAAATTTCTATCCATTGAATGCCAATTTGAAAAAAATATTGGGTATTCTTTCCTTGCTGTTGAGCATGTTAATATCTAGTTTCTCAAATGCGATCTAAAATAATGTGATCTTTTCGGGCATAATGTGCAGGCACAGTTGCAGTTATTACAGCAACAACATCAGCAGCAAGGGCCTCTTCTTCAGAATTCTCAAAGCCCTTCCCTTCAGCAACAACAAGTTGGATTGGGTCTTGGATTGCAGTCACAATCCATGTCCGCTGTGATTCCTTCATCTCAACATCAGCAGGTGCAGTCATCTGCAGCTCAGTCAGCTGCCGCACAAGTTCTTACAACGAGTATGCCAGCAAAGGAAAATGGTAGTCAACTCATTACTGTTTTCAAGATCCAAAATTTAGTTGAAGGATCTAATTTTGAAGTAAATATTTTTGTCGTCTTGTAGAAGTGAGAAAAGAATGAATGTTTTTGTTGTTCACCTCTTATTCTGGTCTCTGAGATTTTCTGAAACTTGTCAAAACAGATGTTTCTTCTAGCAAGGTTGAAGGCCAACAGCCACTGCAGCAGCAGCCGCAGCAGAAACCGGTGGACGATTCACACGAGACGACGATGGTCAATACTGGATTTGTGAGGAGTTTTACGACTGAAGATGACTTAAAGAATTCTTATACATTTGATGTGCCTGTAAGATCATGATACTCAATATTTTTAATATGTAGGTTTGAAAGAGTCACCGTGAATGTGGTTTGGTTGTTTCTTCAAATGGGCACGAACGTGAATTTGACAGTTTTAATTTAATTTCTTAATAATGATTGCATTTGTTGCCACATTCTCAGATGAGAATGTGATTTTTCTGTGGTAATAGGGCCACTTGTATACTGTTTGGAGCCAATGTTATTCCCAGGTCAAAGCAAGAGAACACATTTAATTTAATTTCTTAATAATGATTGCATTTGTTGCCACATTCTCAGATGAGAATGTGATTTTTCTGTGGTAATAGGGCCACTTGTATACTGTTTGGAGCCAATGTTATTCCCAGGTCAAAGCAAGAGAACACATTGTCCAAATATCTACTTGAATATGTTTTCTTTCTTATATTCCTACATTAAGGTTATATGGTGCTAAGTTCTTCCTTTTGTATTGCTAATATTGTGCATATCTTTTGTATTTGTCAAACAAGGTTTTCAGTTCAGATGTTTACCTTGATAATATATTCCTGCTACCTTTCTACATACATTAGCCCAAGTTATGTGTATTTAATATAGTTGGTGCCTAACCAGAAGCATTTTACAGTACAGTAATGACTGCCACCGAGGTTTAATACAGAATAGCATAATGCTAAAAACACAAAACAGACTCCATATAAGCTGAGACCCTTCTTGTTAGTGTTATAGGTAAATGTTTAATAATTGAAATCGATTACCATTTATGTAAAGAAAGATTGTTGGACAAGTACGAGTTTAGGGAAGTCAGTGAAGTGCTGAACATGGATGTAAAAGGTTTTGTATTGTATAGTCATTACAGTTTGTATAAATATTGATGTGCATTCCATTGTGTATTTGGACACTCGATTTCATTGTCAAGATGCACAAATATTCTCATTGATAGGATTATTTTGTCTTCGATTTATCACTGCATCTTTTTGTGGAGCCATTGACATGGGGGCCTGTGAACATGGGTATTGTTAGAGCTGCTTGTTGAAGAAAAACATGCTTGCATCTGGAGAAATATGAGATGCCGTTGAGAAATTATCTTGATGAAGAAAATTGTGCAATTCGTAATTGAATTGTGGAGGCAGTAGTGTGATTGTAGTGTTTTAATGTTTTGAGAAACAATGCTAGAGCATTTAGCAGATGGTGAAAGGCCTCTGTCCCAATGAATGAATTGAGCAATGTATATAAAAATGCTATGTTGCCAGGATATGGGTACGAGTACCTGTTTGATATGCGGATACATCAATTTTAAAAAACCCTTGGGAACGATACATCTTGGATACGTCCGTGTATATATATATATATATATATACTCATTTTACTCATTTTTTAGTCCATAAAAAACTGAAATAGTAATACAAAACTTGAATCAATGTTCAAAACATTCAATATACTTAAGACTTTGCATTTTCATTGATCATGTGGCTGCCATACATATGATATAGTTATACGAATATCATGTCAACATGAATACAAACAAAACTTGAAATTTGAAAAATATACTAGGATCAATGTTCAAATTTTCAAAACATACAATATACTTAAGATTTAACATTTCATTGATCATGTGGCTGCCATACATATGATATAGAAATATCAAGTCAACATGAATTATGAATACAAACAAATCTAGAATATATCATCTAGGTTTTCCTCAAAATCAAGTTCTTGTGTGCCAATTGCGCTAGCTCCACTCTCACTCCTTGCGAACTCCTTGAATGTCATCTTCGCCATCAAATAATGAAAGTTGGGCAGGCGTGGCTGTGGAGGCATCCAAGTCTATGCTCATACACTTGCAAAAAGACAATGAATTGTTTGTGTGATTTCAAATGAGAGGGTGAGTGCTTTTTATAACTTTTTGAGGTGATTAGGGTGTAATATTTTATTCATTTTAATATTAGGGTTCAGTTTTATGCATTGACTAAGTCAAAAATAAAATAAAAAAGGTTTTAATGCTTTAAATGACGTTTTTGACGCAGGGTACGTGGCGATACGTTCGGGTATGTCACGGGTACGTCCGAGACGTACCCGTGGCACACCTCGGCGTATCCCTACATATCCAAGGCAAACCCGAACCTGTACCCTCACGTATCCATACCGAATGCGCATCGTGCGGGGTTCGGGGGATCTGCAGTGCGAACCTTGGCAACATAGTAAAAATGAAACATATGATTGTTCTGTGAGGACCAATTGTCCAAAAATTCACACCACGAGTCGATAAATCATGTGAATGATGGCTCACACTTGTGGTTATAATGTGATTCAGACATGCTGCTTGATATGTAGTCGTTATTGGTGGTTGGAGTTAGTTGGCTTGGGTCCTCAAGTCATGTGATTTAGAGTTAGTAGTTGAGTGAAGCCTTGGTAGCTATCTAGGTGCTTTGGAAGACAAACTGTAATTATGGAGTAGCGTCATGTAAGAAGGTTATATGGTGCTAAGTTCTTCCTTTTGTATTGCAAATATTGTGCATATCTTTTGTATTTGTCAAACAAGGTTTTCGGTTCAGATGCTTACCTTGATAATATATTCCTGCTACCTTTCTACATACATTAGCCCGAGTTATGTGTATTTAATATAGTTGGTGCCTAACCAGAAGCATTTTACAGTATAGTAATGATTGTCACCGAGGTTTAATACAAAATAGCATAATGCTAAAAACACAAAACAGACTCCATATAAGCTGAAACCCTTCTTGTTAGTGTTATAGGTAAATGTTTAATAATTGAAATTGATTACCATTTATATAAAGAAATATTGTTGGATAAGTATGAGTTTAGGGAAGTCAATGAAGTGTTGAACATGGATGTAAAACGTTTTGTACTGTATAGTCATTACAGTTTGTATAAATATTGTTGTGCATCCCATTGTATATTTGGACACTCATTTTCATTGTCAAGATGCATTAATATTCTCATTGATAGGATTATTTTGTCTTCGATTTATCATTGCATCTTTCTGTTGAGCCGTCTTCACAGGGCTTGTGAACATGGGTATTGTTAGAGCTACTTGTTGAAGAAAAACATGTTTGCATCTGGAGAAATATGATTGTTGGAAATATTGTCATTGATGTCAAAGGCTTAATCATTGATGTATTTGGTTAATGGAAATGTGTAACGGAAGTTGACGGAAATATTGACGGATGTTGACAACGGAAGTTGACGGAACTATTGACGGATGTTGACAGAAATGGTAGAAAGTAACGGAAATAACCAGCAGTATAGAAAGGCTGAAAACGAAAGTTTAACTACATGAAAAGAAAGATATCAGCATTTTAAGGCGTTCATATGCCATGTTTCATGGTGAAAAAGAAGATTTAATGATGGCTGGCAGCGATTTAATGATGACAGCAATTTTATTAAAGAAAGGGCCAGCGCATTTAATGGAGTATATTGCATTGTTTAATGTGCATTTAATAATTTTTATGGGCTGCATTAATTACTTTTGGTTTTAAGCCGACTAATGCACTTAATTAAGTTGTGTTAATTAAATAATGGAAAGGTTGTGTTGGTTAGAATGATGTGTCTTTTCGAAAGGATGTGAGAAGGATATATAAGGAGATAGAATCATTTGATTTTAAAAAAACACACATATTGAATATTTTGTGTGAAGAGAGAAAAGGAAGAGCAGAATATGAAATAAAAAGGAGTGAAGGGCAGATTTATTTTTGATGAAAAGTTGCAGCGATTTATTTATGTGAAGGGACTGAAATAAATAAAAAAGGATATTCTGAGCAGTAGTTTTGTTCTATCACTTGTTGAAGCAACAACAACATAAAAGATAGAAAAGAGTTTTTTTTTGTGAGGAAGGTTGGTGCCTTCATATTTGAAGAGATAGGTGTCTCTTGCTGAGTTGGTGCTTAGCAAAAAGGGGTTGGTGCTCCTGTAGGTTGGTGCCTACAAAAATTGTAATTTGGGGATTGGTGTCTCCCGTAGGTTGGTGCCTACAAACATTTGAGAAATATAATAAAGAAGATTTTCTCTGTGGTTTTCTCCCGAAAGGGTTTCCACGTAAATCTGTGTCTATTTGCAGTGTGTTGGTTTGCTTTGCATTCATTGATTGCTTTGATATATTCTCTGTGAAACTGATTAATTGTGATTACGGATCTGAGATTAAGTGTTAAATTTAAAAGAATATCATAATACTGATTCACCCCCTCTCAGTATTATCTTGTGCTTAACAATGAGATGCTGTTGAGAAATAATCTTGAGGGAGAAAATTGTGCAGTTTGTAATTGAATTATGGAGGCAGTAGTGTGATTGTAGTGTTTTAATGTTCTGAGAAACAATGCTCGTGCATTTAGCAGATTGTGAAAGGTGTCTTTCCCAGCGAATGAATTGAGCAATGTATAGAAAAATGAAACATATGATTGTTCTGTGAGGACCAATTGTCCAGAAATTCACACCATGAGTCAATAAATCATGTGAATGATGGCTCACACTTATGCGTATAATGTGACTCAGACATGCTGCTTGATATGTTGTCGTTAGTGGTGGTTGGAGTTAGTTGGCTTGGGTCCTCAAGTCATGCAATTTAGAGTTAGTAGTTGAGTGAAACCCTTTGTAGCTATCTAGGTGCTTTGGAAGACAAACTGTAATTGTGGAGTAGCGTCATGTAAGAGAAGTGTAGCAGAGCAAACACTTTGTGGGGGAGTCTAGTCATTTAGAAGGATAATCTACCTAACAAAAATAAGACAGTCATAGAAAATCTGTTTTCCAAAGGAGTGACTGATAAAAAGTTCTAGATTTTTCTGTTTCCATTTGCATTTGACGACATGCCAAGTGGAGGCTTTCCTACAAAGTTATGTCAAAGTGTTGACACATAAACAACGGTTTTGCAATTATTTAACAAGTCTAATATTGAGACCTGTGTAGATGTTCTTTTTGGACAGGGTGAAACTTTGAAAGTGTTAGTAAATATCTGCATTGTATTGTGATAAATATCAACCTTTTATGTGTAAAAGCTTGCATGTACAAGCCCATTCTCGATGTTGCATGAAGCCCTGCACCAGCTAAAAGAAGGGTGGTATTTCTTGATAAGAAGTCTGGCTTGTGCTGTTGAATTTAAACTGGTCCTGGAGTGTGCCTTTGGGACAACACAAAGTGGCACACGTGAGGGGCAGGTAGTCTCCATTTTGAAATTTAACTGTAATAATTTTTTTGCGAACTTTTATTACAATTTACCTCCCACCATAGTCATCCCACGGTGACAAAGCTGTTCTCAATAAAAGGATATTAATCTCTAACAACAACGTTGATTATTAGAAAATAACCTTCTCTTGGAGGTACTCGTATTTTCACATATCTTTTGTGTGTTGGCCAGATCGAGTGCCAGCAGTTGCTTTTAGTATTAGGCTCAACATGTGTTCTACTGGCCTGCTGCATGCCTACCCAGGCTGAAAAATCAGCAGGGATTAGCTGGATTTCAAGTCTTGTTTCATGTAAGACTGAAGCTGTTTAATGCATCAGAATAACAATTTAAGATCATTCCATTTGAGGAGTTGCTGATGAAAGTTTGGTCAGATATTTACAGAGTTTAATCAAGTAAATATAAACTCTGTATAAACCAGTGTTACCTGGGACGGGGGACGGCGGGACGGCGGGACGGGGTTTCCGGGACGGCAAAAAATTTCTAAATTTTGGGGACGGCGGGGGGACGGCTGATTAAAAAATATATAAATATTTAAAATAAAAAGATATAGTGACTAAATTATATAAATAAGCTGAAATAAAACCATTTGAGATTTAAATAAGGTGAAACTTGAACTCATAAACATCAAATACACTATAAACTTTAAAGTCTAATATCAATATGTTAAACAGTTAATGTCATAAATTGAAAATTCATAATACATATTTGAATTTTGATTCTTGAATATGAGACAAGCTGAAATTTGAAATTTGAAATTTTAATATTTCATATAAAAGTAAAACCATTCTAAAATACGATTGATCAAGTGACAATAGCTAATATTCATATCATTAATCTCATAGCCAAATACACCAACAATTGTCTATTGTCAATATTACAAAAAAAGAGGACAACTACAAGTATCAGCCTAAAAATCAGAATCTCCATCTGAAGCAATATCCATGAACTCCTCCTCGCTGGTACTAGTATCCTCGTCCTCAAAGGTAAGCCCAATCAATCCTCGTTGCACAGTGTTGTCCTCTTCAACCTGCCTCGGCTCCTCGGGATCTACATCCCACCGTAATGTTGGAGTCTGTTTGTACTCAGGTGTCTTGCGATCTATAAGGCCTTGGCACTATGTGTACGGCTACAAGCTTCTCCGCTCTCGCGAGAGTAAGCCTATTCCTCTTAACAGAGTGTATCCAACCATACGTAGACCGGTTCCTCTCGGAGGCGGAGGAGCTAGAAACACAGGGAAAGGAGGCGAATGGCAAGTGGTCGCAGCATCACGGAAGCCCATACGGTCGCCACTGACTCACTTTGGTTTCTCTGTGCTAATGTTACCACTGTCTGTCTTTCTTTGATGTTTTGTACCCATCGAGTTCGGTGAAGTCAAGCCACTCCATTCGATCTGTGAAGCCTCTTGTGGAGTGTACATTTTTTAAAAGCCTTCATAAGGCCCTTCTTCACCTCATCATCATCTAATGGGACAACTCTGCCTGGCCTCTCCACATACCATTTGGGATTTAGTGCATACGCAGCCATATGAAGAGGAGTGTTCAACTTCTCCCATCTCCATTGAATAATGGGTTGTATATGTTCATTATAGAACTCCAAAGTGGGGTCCCTCACCCGAATAGCTGCCTTCATTTGCCCAAGCATGCTATCAATGCACTCGTAGATCTCACCAAGATTGGGGCTGTTAGAATCCCCATATTTGATGACACTAAAAGCTGGAGCTATAATTGATATGATGTATTTCATATCAACCCAAAATGTTTCCCACAACACCACTTCCTTCACTCTTTTCCCTTGATCTGTCTTGGACTCACGCCACCTAGTCCAATCTGTGTCATAATCATAATTTGCGGGGCTCCTGCAACTCGGACATCCTCTCGAACAAAATAAAATAGGATCAAAGCGGGTGTCATTGGTTTCAAAAATTCCTTCTTGAAAAATTTCAAAAAGTGCGATGATGTGTGGTGATTGCATATGAACTTACGCACATCTCTGGCATCGATCACTATATCCGATTAACCCACTTTGAATCTTCCTATGTCTTTCGATGCATTGTTCATGGCATGCACACAACATGGAGTCGATAAATATGCCTATATTCCCGCTCCACTAGCTTGCTCTTTGCTCTCTGCACATAAGCCGCATCTGTGATAACTTTGTACAACATTTGAAGGTCGACCTCCTCAATGGCATCCTTCAAAATCTGAAACTGAAACTCAGCATCTTTTCGCTTCCCAGAACAATCAATTGCTCTCAAGAAGTACGGTCCATTTTTGCAAGAGACAATGATATTGATGAGAGGACGGTGTCTAATATCCGTCCACCCATCCATGATAATGCTGCATCCATGTGACACCCATGTCACCTTCATCTCCTCCATCAATACATTAACCTTGGAATAGTTTCTATCCAAGATTGTTGTCCTGAGTTTTGTGTCTCCAGGAGGCACATAACTTGTCCCTGCTTTTGCAACCTTAGCCATAGCCTCCTTGTAATAAGGAGAGCGAGCAGCATTAAATGGAATCCCAGCAGCATAGAAAAATTTCCCAATAGCATCATCTGCCTCTTCCCTTGCCTTTGAATCAAACATGTCAATAACTGAATTTGGGGCTGCCCCCACGGCCTTTCTCTTCCCTCTGCTTTCCACTTCTGACACTTCAAAACTAGAACCAGCCAGAGTATTAGTAAGTTTGCCAGTCCTATGAGTGCTCAATGGAGTAGTAGCCGTAGAACCACGAACTTCTGGCACATTGCCCGTGGTATTTCCATGGAAGATTCTCACCATCTCAGCTCTCTGCTCTAGTGAAAGACCCTTACAAGTGCCAACCCCCCTTCCTGTAAGATGCAACAAGTGTGCATTGGTCCTAGTGATACTACCATGCCAAGTCAGTGCACATATGTTGCACTTCCATACTTTGCTCCCCCCTCCAGACTTGGGGTTATCAATTATTTGGGCAAATTGTTGCAATGGCTTCTTCTTATCAAATGGTCCAATGGCAAATTTGGACAACATTTGAGATGGGCAATTGGTAGCACTACCAGCTGAACTACCAGTTGCCGTTGCCACTACATTTTGTGCCCCTTCTTCACTCTCCCCCATTGTGGCATCACCAACTCTTCCACGGCCACCTATCTCAACTTCCCGTTCAACCCTCTCCTGCTCTGATTCATACTCATACTCAGTCTCAGTAGAAGAACTCATGGTGATGATTGCTGCAATGAATTAAAAACAACCATAACTATATGATTGATTGATTATGTAATGAATTAATTTTAAAAAAAACGTAGCCATTTAAAATTTTTAAATTTTACAACCAAACCCTAGCCTCTAGGGCTTATGCAAGATGCATTTTTTTAAATCCCACAAACTAGATGCATGATTGCATTATGAATGTAGATGCAAATGCTAAAAAACAACCCCTAAAAAATGCAAAAATAATCTAAATTTTAAACTAGAAATAAAAATGTAATTAAAAAAAAAAATGTAACCATTTACATTGTAGTTTGTATAACCAAACCCTATGCAATTGCAATATGCATTTTTAAAAATCCTACAAACTATATGGCATTGGCATATGCATGATTACATTGTGAATGTAGATGCAAATGCTAAAAAACAGCCCCTAACAAATGCAAATATAATCTAGATTCTAAATTTAAAAAAAAAAAACTTTAACATGTATTGTAAGCAAATAAAATTATAAATACCTCTTGCTCCCTCTTGCTCTTGCTCTTGCTCTTGCTCTTGCTCTTCCTCTTGCTCTTCCTCTTGCCCTTGCTCTCACTCTTGCTCTTCTTCTTGCTCTTGCTCTTGCTCTCACTCTTGCTCTTGCTCTTGCTTGGTGTGAATATGAAATGAGCCCATATTGTTAATTTATAACATAAAATAGCACTTTTAGGGTTAGGGTTAGGTTAGGGATGTCACTTTTATGTTATTAGAAATATACAATAAAAAAAAAAAGTGTTTAAATGTCTAAAAAGTATGTTTTTTTTTTAAAAAGTGCGCAAAAAGTCGCGGGGACGGGGGACGTCGGGCGTCCCGGGACGTTCCCGGGCGTCCCGGCCCCAATCGGGGATGCCCTCAGGGCCCCGACGCCCGTCGCCGGGCCCCCTCGTCCCCAACGTCCCGGACGCGTTTCCACCTTCCTCGCCCGTCCCAGGCGTTTCGCCCACTCCCGCTGAAAAGGAAACGTGGGGAAACGCTTTCCCCACGTCCCCGCTGTCAAGGCGTCAGGGCGTCGGACGCCCTGACGTGTAGAAAAGGGGGACGCGTCCCATGTAACACTCGGTATAAACACTATAAATGATATTATATTCAGCATGATAATACAATCAATACAAAGGCTATTAAATAGCCATGGAGGTAGGAAAACTACCTCCTACAAAATAGGAACTACAAACCCATTTTAATATTATGGGTACAACCATATAACTACGGAATATATTGTTATTATAACAATATATTCTATTAACAAATTAACCTACTAACATTTACTAATTACTAACAAGTAAATACTGTTTTACCACACGGTAAAACACTAACAATATGTGAACACTAACAATGATTTCCTAACAATGAGGCAAAATGATTTTCTTGTAGGGTTTTTCTTGTTTTGAAAATTAAAAAATTTGGCTCAAATGCCATATGTACTTGTTGACTTGTAACGTTTTCTTTAAACATACTGCCCCTTGAAGCTTTGTATCCTAATAAAAATAGAAGCTATTCTTCATGTGGAGCCTCGATGTGGGACAATGAGGCATGTCCCAGTTTTGGGATGTTGGTGTTTCATTTCTCAAGTTGTTTGGGTCAATCTAGAGATAAGAATCCTTTTGCTTCTCTCTTCCATTTGATTTACTTTATAAAATGTTGCATTCATCTGAGCCAGGAGTAACTTATTGCTACAAATTTCTGAGTAATTTGTAGGATAGAAAACTACACCAGTAAATCCCATAGTAATTCTAGACATCATGAAATTTAATGGCATTAATTCTTCAATTTGGAGATGCAGAATATTTACATTGCTTAGATTACAAGGGTTATGGTTATAGAGAATGCAAATACTCAGAACTACACAAAGAAGCTCATTGGATAATCTTGGTGTCAACTTCACCGGAACGTATTCCGTGAAAACTTTAGTTTGCTTCTTCATAAGGGTTGGAATACTATAGGAAAAAAACAAACTCATCTTTTGAAACACACAATGAGAAGGATGGAGTCGAAAATGTTATTAAAGGACCTAAATCAAAATCTCTTATGCACACATTGGCCTTGAATCAACTCATCTCAAAAAACAGTTGACTTGAAAGAAAGATGTTTTATAGGCTCACAAGAATAAGGTTTTGGAAGAAATGTGGAGTATTTCAGAAATAAAACAAACTCATCTTTTGAAACACACAATGAGAAGGATGGAGCTGAAAAATTAAAGGACCTAAATCAAAATGTTCTTATACACAGTGACCTTGAATTGACTTATCTTAAAAAAACAGTTGACTCAAAAGAAAGAGGTTTTTAGGCACACAAGTATAAGGGTTTGGAAGAAATGTATGAAAAGAATGAAATTATAATAAAATAATAGGAGGATATCAAGGTTGAAAATTTAAAACGAGAGACAAATGGTTGTCGAGTGATAACGTGAAGATCTGGTGGTCAACGGTCCTGAACAGTGTTCCCAAAACATTGATGTGGACAACCTTCCTTGAACCTTGAAAGTAGACAAAAATGTGCAGCAAATTGGGGCCATGATGATACTTTGCATTGAATTTGCAATGAAAATGCCAAATATCAATATATTAATATTTATATTCAAAATGATGATTACATTCAAAATTCAAATACAATTGGTCAGTGGCTCAATGCCTCTAATGAGTCTAATCATCCCCAAAAGTCTATCTCAGCTGTGCCAAACTCCTCATCACTCCTTTTTTTGAAATCGCTAGACTCCTCAAGGTCAAGCTCCTCCAAACCATTGATGCCAACCAACCTTCTTATATGCCACATCATCATCATCAATCATCAAGATGGCTGAGATGGCTTTGGCTCTCATCCCATCAGGGTTGTTGGACTCTCCTTGTGCCACATATCATCAAGTGTTGTTCAATGAGACACAGGCAGGCACTATGTACAACTACAAGCTACAAGCTTCTCCGCCCTCCTAGAGGTAAGCTTGTTCCTCTTCATAGAGTGGATGAAGCCATAAGTAGACCAGTTCCTCTCAGAAGCAGAAGAACTAGAAACCTGGGACAAGCGAAATAGCTAGTGTGGTTGTCAAAGAATCAGGCCCATGCATAGTCCACCACAGAATTGGGTCCTCTGTGCCATAGTCTCCCTATCCATCTTGGCCTCTTTTGAATATCCCCTAAGAGTGGCAAATTTTGTCCACTCCATACGAATAGTGTTGGCATCTGTAGAATTGTACATTTTCTGAATAGCCTTCATGAACCCCTTCTTCACCTCTGCATCTTGTATAGGGGTAACTCTGCAAGCCTTTGCACATACCACTTCGGGTTCAATGCATAGGCAACCATGTGCAAGGGGTGTTGAGCTTCTCCCATCTCCATGAATGATTGGTTGAATATGGTCATTGTAGAATTGCAATGTGTAGGGTCTTCTCTTGTCTGATATGGCCTTCATTTGGCCAAGCATATATCAATGCACTCATACACCTCTCCAAGGCTAGGTGCATTAGAGTCCCCATATCTAATGACTTTGAAGATTGGAGTAATGAAAGAGACAATGTATTTTGCATCAGCCCAAAATGTGTCACTCTTCACCACCTCCTTCACCCTCTTCCCTTGCTCAGACTTGGAATCGGGCCACCGATTCCACTCTACTGTCATGACCATTAGTTGCAATGCCTCTTGCAACTCAAGCATCCTCTCCAAGAGAATGAAATATGATGCATATCTAGTCTCTACAGGTTTCAAAACTCCTTAGAGAAGGTCTTGAAGAGTGCATGTGAAGTGTGGTGGTTGCAGACAAACATCTTGCACATCTCTAACATCATCAACAACCTCTTTGATCCAGGCAATCTTTCTCATGTCCTTGAGTGCATTATTCATGGCATGCACACAACAAGGAGTCCACCAAATATGTTTGTAGGCCGCCTCAATCAACTTCCCTACAACTCTGCATACATGGGCCACATCCGTCACAACTTGCACCACATTCTCTCGGTCCAACCTCCTCAATAGCATCTCTAAGGATTTGGAACTGAAAATCAACATCCTTGAGGTGCCTTGAACAATCAATAGCCTTGAGGAAGTAAGGGCCCTCTATACATGTGACCATGATGTTGATGAGTGGATGATGCCTAATGTCCATCCACCCATCCATGATTATGTTACATCCAATAGTGACCCAGTAGCCTTCATTTTCTCCATTAGAATATTAATCTTTGGAATAGTTCTTATCCAAGATTGTTGTCCTCAATTTTGTCTCCCCTAGGTGGCACATATGATGGTCTTGCTCTTGTTATCTTTGCCACAATGTCCTTATAATAAGGAGAGCGAGCCACATGGAACAGAATCCCACAGGCAAAAAAAGAGTTTGCCAATGGCATCATTTGCATCATCCTTATTTTGCACATTGAATAACTTTGCCACTATGTTTGCAGCATCACTGCTACCTGTCATTTTGCATTTCCCCTTAGGCTTGCTGCCCTTGAAGTTGAACTAGATGGATAAGTAGGAAGTTGTGCATCATGGAAAGTTCTAGCACTACTAGGAGTAGCACTCCTCATTGGAAAAGTAGTAGATACAGGTTTTCCTTCTTTATTGCAACCCCACAATTTATTTATTTCAGCCCTTTCTTTTAGTGACAACTTGTCACATGGCCCCACACCTTTGCCTCGGATGTGAAGGAGGTGTGCATTAACTCTTGTAATGCTGCCTTGAAATTCAACTTGACAAAAATGACACTTCCACGTCCTAGTGCCCCCTATTGCCCAAGTCTTGCTTGTAGTTTCATTGCAAATTGACTTAACGGGGACTTCTTATCAAAGGGACCCTTGGCAAAAGGTTCCAATAACTTGGAAGGGCAACTAAAGTGTCCAGTTGCACTCCCAATAGAACTACTTCCTCAACCCCCTCACATTTGTACTCGAGTCTCATACTCAACCCCCATAGGCTCTTGCTCTCCCTCTTCATCACTCATGTGTGAGAAGTAGAACTCATGGTGACACTGCAAGAAATAAAATTTATTGTTTAAAATTAAATTTATTATTTTAATAATAATAATTTTGCAATGGCTCAAGACAAAAAAATTTTACTTTTGTTTTTCTTACTTCAGTTTCACACAAAGCGCAAAAAGCAAAGCAGAGGATACACAAAAGATGAAATCCTAATTTGACTAGTATTATTAAATATTTCAAAATAATTTAATAAATTTAAAATTTTAAATAAAATTTGCAAATAAATATTTCAAAATAATTTAATAAAAAATTTAAAATAGTAAAATAATGAATATAAAGTTTAAATTTTAAAACTTAAACTTATAGCTGCTTATAAATGCGTTAAACGAAAAGTTGGAAACACTTAAATGTTGATTTTAGGGTTGTGTAACTGCTGTTTTCAAAAACAGCAGTTCAACAACCCTAAAATCAGCATTTTAATTAATTTATTGAACAATTTATGATTCTAAATTGAAATAAAAAATTAAAAAACTAACTATGAAGGGCCATGGGTCATGGCTTACCTTGAAGGCTTGATGAACGTGTTGAAAACTTGATACTTGAATGGTTGAGCAATGAAGACTTGACACTTGCTCTAACTCTTGTTGCTTTGCTGTCCTTGCTTAATGCTCTCATCCTTGCTTGCTCTCACTCTTGCTTGCTAATGCTTTCACCCTCACACTCTTGCTTGCTAATGCTTTCATTCTTGCTTTGAATTTTTGATTGTGATTTGGAGTGAGGGGACGATCCCCGTGGAACACTAATCTCACATGATTTAAGACTCAATAGCCAAGGGACCCTAGTCACTAAAGATAGAAGATAAGAGTAAAGGCAAGAGTACTAGCACCATCAAGACAAAGAGGTTGATTACGGAATGCTAGTCACCGAAGATATAAGATAAGAGTAAAGGCAAGAGTACTAGCACCATCAAGACAAAGAGGTTGATTACGGAATGCTATTAGGGATTATCTTACAATGGTTAATGTCTTGGAGAGTGACGGCCAACACTTTCTCAACACTTCATTAGTTAACAAGCTCCAAGCCGCATTTAAAACCTTATATTCATTTAGAATAGTTATTTTAATAATTGTGTTGAAAAGACACATCCTTGAATATCTTGGAAATGTATCTCAATACTTTGTTGCTCCAAGATAGAGGGTCATATCTGAAAGCTTTGTTGCTCCAAAATAGAGGGTGATATTTGAAAGCTTTGTTGCTCTAAAATAGACGGTTATATATCTCTTACAAAGTCACGACTAAGAGACAAACCTTAAATTGTAAGCTGGACTTGATTGTTGTACCCCAAGTAGGTGTCGGTTTGTGATGGTTGTGTTTGTAAGAAAATTGGAACTTTGTGATTGCATCTTTAGAAGTTTTGAATGCACTACATTAGGTGCTCAGTTATCAAGATTAACCACTAGTCGGCGGATTTCATAGAAGTGAAGGAAAACATCTAGTGGCTTTATTAGGTAAGCCTGCAACAAGTGAAAAAATGATATGCTGTACAGCCCTGTGATGACTGAAAAAGTAATATTTTTTCCAATACTTTTCAAGGAATGCAAGCAAAAAACTTCACTAGTTGATCGGCAGCCGGATGGTCTTAGAGCTCTGATACCATGGAAGAGTGGAACATGAGATGCACAAATCCATATGATTAACCTGTAGAGTGAAGGGACTTAAATTAAGTGTGAACAATTACAATTCTAGGTTGATTAAAGATAACACCTAAGCCTAAACTAATATGAACATACCAACACCCTCCCGTAAGAGGAAGTTAGGAGAGAGAAAAAAAAAATCAAATATGAGACCCGACTACTAGGCATGATAAATTACTGATGTACAATCAAAGAAAAAGAAGGACTTCATGCTGAATGACTGGACAATATCACTGCTTTGATACCATGAAGGAGCTGAACATGAGATGCACATATCCACATGATCTACTTGGAGAACAAAACCACATGAACAAAGTATTGCTTATGCAAATACACATCTCTCAAAGAGATTAAACACCCATCAAATAATACTTCCCGTAAGCAGAAGTTAGGGAGAGAAAAAAACAAATCAAATGAGTCCTCGGCTACTAGACATGATAAGGTACTCATGTACAATCAAAGAAAAAGAATGGAGGACTTCACGGTGAATGATCTGGAAAATATCACTGCTTTGATACCATGAAAGAGTTGAACATGAGATGCATAGCTCCACATGATCTACTTGGAGAACAAAACCACATGAACAATGTATTGCTTATGCAAATACACACCTCTCAAAGAGATTAAACACCCAACAAATAATACTTTCAAATTTCAAATCCAATTTTTAACTACAAAGAAAGTCTCTAATTTATAGGTAGGAAAGTTTGTTTGTACAACACATTTATTGTAGAATACAAGTTATTAGTTAGGAGTGACTAATTAGGCACTTAACAAATTGCATGTTCACTCACTCAAACTAACTAATCTCCCTAAATAGAGCTTAGACTTATTTAGTGTGAACAAGCACAAATCTAGGCTAATTGAATAAAGATTACACTCACTCAAACTAACTAATTTCCTAAATAGAGCTTAGACTTATTTAGTGTGAACAAGTACAAATCTAGGCTAGTTGAATAAAGACTACATCACTCACTCAAACTAACTAATCTCCGTAAATAGAACTTAGACTTTAGTGTGATCTAGCACAAATCTAGGCTAGTTGAATAAACACTATACATAAGCCTAATGTGAACACATCAACAAAAAGCTCATCATTATCCGTAACTTATTTATAAGTTAATTATAAATAAAAATCTCTCTGTAATGGTTATTCTGCAATTAGGGTTTTAACTAAATCCAGAAGATTCTCTAAAAGACAAAGACGCTTTCTAAACCCTAAGCCTACTCATCTACATAAGAAGATGGAAGGCATGGGTGAAGGTTGATAGTTGATATTATATTGGCTGTAACTACACTGTAAGGAGGGTTATTGACCCTTCTGCACATCTGAGCTTTAATGAATAGAGGTAGTTATACTACCAAAAACATATATCTGTTTATTGTCTTTAATGATTTAGAGGTATGCTTGCAACACAGGCAACATTCTTGAGGTTGCCTATTCACTAGATCCTGCGCCGATTCACAATTCTTACACCCAAACCCAAAAGTGACGAAAGTCATTTTCTTCATGGTGGAAACTGCAATTATGGAAGAAGTCCACGAGATGATTGTTTGTTATGCCCAGGATGGCCAGCCGATTCTAAAATAGTCTGAGAATCAGAGAATGTTTGAGGAAATGAGCTAGACAATGGAAGCCACAGTAAGAGGGAGAAAGAGACTTGATTTTTAGAAGCAATTCATTGAGCTCATCTGGAGTGGTGATGACATGCAGCAGCATTATTTGAATGACTACATTAAAGTTTGATGGAATTGTAAGCATCGTGTTTTGTGTTTAGTTTCCGTCCTTTTTTCGTGGGCTGTAGCCCGGCACTGTGATGATGTAAATATTTTATGGCAAAAATTTGTAGAGCTTGGAAAAATGGTAGATATTTGGACCATAAACTGCATGTCTAGAATATGACTTGAAGAGGCCTCGAAACTCTGATAATGAGCAGAATAGCTTCTGCATTTTATAGTCTTTTAGTTGCCTTTCGCCACCAATGAGTGAAAATATATTATTTATAATAATTGTTCAATAATGAAGCATTTTATTGAACTTCATCCTGTTTCTGAAACATCCTTGTGGGCCTTTTAATCTCAGACGTGTGTTGTATGTTCTAATCTAATGCTGTGGTATATAGTCATCAATTGGAAGCTAGACTGTTTTGGTATGGGTTCGGTATGCTGAAACGGCAAATTTTTAAAAACCTCGGGTACGGTACGCTTTTGGGTACGTTTTATATATAAATATGTATATAAAATTATAAATTTAAAGAAGCATTTGCATACTTATTGAAATTTAATACTCATACATTGCATACTTATTGAAATTTAATACTCATACAACTTAAAATCATTCATAGAACATGAAAACAAATTTCCAATACTTTGAGAATTGAGACTTGAGTTTGTATTGATTCATAATGTTCAAAACATAATAGTTAATAACATAATACATTCAAGTTCTCAACTTCTAGAGCATATCATCTAGGCTAAAACTATTATGAAAGTGACTGTAATGGCTTATGAAATTCGACACAAGAGAGACCCAGCTGCTTCTGAACGCATTAAGCAAAAGGTATATGTTGAATGTCGTGCTTACTGCTTGTATTTCCAACCTTTCTGTTATGCATTATGCTGCATCTTGTTATGAAAGAAAGCTTTGCGTGTCTTTTCTGAAGATACTTCAAAAGATATAATGTTTTGTTGTGCTTATTGCTAGGGTAAATAAATGCCTCTTTCTGGTTTTCCAAAAATGCCAGTCAAGCATTCTCATAACTTTATATTAATATTAAATGACTAGTACCTGATATAAGATATTGGTTTCCAGGAATGCTATGAAAAGCAGAAAGAACTGGTGCTCATGGCAGAGCGTGTTGTCCTTGCCACTCTGGGTTTTGATCTTAATGTGCAACATCCTTATAAGTACCCACAAAAAAAAAACGTTTTTTGCCTGGGGTCGCTGCGGGTACGTACCCACAGGCCCGGGTATGGTTTTCTGTACACGAAGTGTACCCTGGACGTGTGGGTATGTACCCACAGCGTTTCCGCATACCTGTACCGGAAATGTTTCCAGCCTGGTACGAAGGGGGCGCTTCTGTGCAGTCTAGATTGGAAGTAGTACTAACCTACAGATATTTATGGGAAATTATTCTCTCAAATATCTAGTATATGCTTAAAATTGCTTAGTCTTCCTTAATGGTAAGTCCGAGTTGTTTTGCTTGTTACTGCAAATTGTGATGAATATGGGTGGTAAACTCTTTACACTGCATGCACTGGTTAGAATTTAGAGCAATGGTGATACATGCCATAGACAGGCATGTTATCTTCAAGATGGCTATAAAGAGTTGTTAAACACCAAAAATGCAGCCAAAGATATAGAGGCAACTTAAGTATATGATATATCCTGTTGTTGATAAGTTGACCAAATTATCTGCATTTTGCTCTGAAATGGTTCATAAATTTTAATAGGTTTTAAACTCCTATACAATTCCTGTGCCTTGTTCATATTGTACAGAAAAATTAGTTGAAGCAAACCATAACTAAGACTCTTCTAAAGTTTTACAATAAAGCTCGTGTATTTTATGCAGGTTGCGGGGCCTGGTTCTTTGGCTGAGCTCAGCCAACTTTCAAGGGACGCAGATCTGGCTCCAGGACAACCTGTGCAGCCTTCACTTGGTCATGGTGTAATAGGACGTAGAAGCAATTCTGACCTTGGTGCTATTGGTGATAATCTGGTTGGTTCAATTAGTAATGCTGGAGCAGCGCATGATAACGTTTACAATCTCCAGATGCTTGACTCAGCATACCACAAGCTTCCTCAATCCAAAGATTCAGAGCGCTTAAGGAGTTATGTGCCGGTATGTAGGATTTCCTTGCCATAAATAGGGAAGCTAATAATATTATTTATGTGCATGATAGGGGAGATGAACATTGACATATTATAGCTCTATTATTTAATTAAATTAATTCTTCTGTTTCATCGTATTGAAATGTGCAGAGACACCCTGCCATCACACCTGCAAGCTATCCTCAAGTTCAGTTGCCTCTTTTTGACAACCCTGCCTTTTGGGAGCACTTGGACACAGATACGCTGTTTTTGCTACCTTCTGCTTTTTATTACCAGCAGGTAGGGATACAATTGAGTAGTAAATGCTTCTAAGTCAATAAAATTCTCTACATTAAATGTCCTTTTCCTTTAAACTGTTTCATTCTGGTGTGGAAACATTGCAGAATACATATCAACAGTATTTAGCAGCAAGAGAGTTGAAAAAACAGTCATGGAGATACCACAGGAAGTATAATACATGGTTTCAGAGACATGAGGAACCCAAAGTTACAACAGATGACTATGAACAAGGGACGTACGTGTACTTTGACTTCAATATAATGCATGAGGATTACCAACATGGCTGGTATGATATTTTTCAAGTTTTATGCTTTATTATGATTTTGCAACAAAATTATTTTGGATAATATGTAGGTTCTCCCTGCTGACCAGGCACAAAATTTTCAGGGAGCTTCTTTGGGGACTACATTAAAAGAAAAAGAGGCCATTAAACTTGATTTTCTGAAATAATAATCTAGCTGTTGAAGTAAGAATGTTATGAAGTTATTTCGATTAAAGCTGGTTTGTTGCAAAATGTTGGAAATATTGTCATTGATGTCAAAGGAGTCATTGATGTTAAAGGAGAATGCACAACAATCAAAGAGAAATAGTACAGTGATCAGATTTATTAAAGGAGAATGCACAACAATAGTACAATGATCAGATTTAATAAAGGAGAATGCACAACAATCAAAGAGAAATAGTACAGTGATCAGATTTAATATAATAAACAGTGAATGTAATGAACAATAATCACATTGTATACCAGCAATTAATTGATATTATATTATGGCTACAAGTGGCGCTCACATTATGGGCAGCAATTTAATGAAGGGGCAGCATTTAATTAATGGGCCAGCCGACCTCCATTGGAATTAATTAATGGGCCAGCCGACTTGATTATAGGAGTTAAATTAATTTAAGAAAGGACACACCTTTGGGAACATTGCCCCTCTTGGTGAAGAGATGTGAAGGTATAAAAGATAGATGAAAGGATGGAAAAAGAGGAATGAGAAATAGATCGATATATCATTGAAGTCTAAGAGAAGTGTGGGAAAAGAGCAGAAATGTATTGATGAATATAGTGAAGAGAAGAAGAAGAAAAGTGGCATTGCCATCATCCGGTTGAAAAAGCAACTACAAAAGGTGGAAGTTTATTTTGTTGAGGTCGTGCCTCACAATTTGGGGATTCGTGTCACCAAAGGTGGGTTGGTGCTCACAAATTGGCTGAGTTGGTGCTTGGCATTGGAGATTGGTGTCTCCAGTAGGTTGGTGCCTACGAACATTTGTAAAACATTTAATTTTGGGTTGGATTTGGACGGTAGATCCAAACAGTCTTATTTTGTGGTTTCCCGAGAGAGGGTTTTTCACGTAAATTTGTTGCTCTATGTTATGTTATTTGAATGTTTTTATTGTGGATATAAGTTTTAATAAGTAAAAGTTTATCTTATATTGATTCACCCCCTCTCAATATAAGTGTGTGCTTAACAATTGGTATCAGAGCCGGTTCCTTCGGATATAGTCTAACCACTAGAAGGTAGATCTCGGAAGCACACATGGCTAGTCATCATGTTCAAGAAGGTTTCTCCACAAACAAGGCTCCATTGTTTGACGAAACAAACTATGCATTTTGGAGCATAAGGATGCGAACATATCTAATGGCCCTTGGTTTGATATCTTGGAAAGCAGTAGTAATTGGATATATAATGCCACAAACTCCACCAATGGATACAACAGAAAGAAGGCTAGTGAAAATAATGCAAAAGCCATGAACGCAATTTTGTGTGGCTTATCGAATAAAAATTGTCAAAGTAATGCATTGTAATTCGACAAAGGATATTTGGGATAAACTTTAGACTATTTATGAGGGTGACAACCTAGATTGCAAGAAATGCACTCTCTTGTACTCATGCCCGATATGTACCGGAGTACGGTACATGCATAGTTCACATACTCGTACTCAACGAATAATTAGTTGACCAAAAAAATTGACTCGGCAAAAACTCGGCAAGACTCGGCGAATACTCGGGAATACTTGACAACTTAAAAAATATGCAAATTTCTTTAAAAAACATAAATTTTAAGCAAAATATAGCTACAAAATGTATCAAATGAGTCCATAAAATGTTGGAGAAGTGTTTTCTATTAGATTTGAATACAAATACAATACAAAATCACATCATCATGCAAATACAACAGCCGACCGATAACCTTTACCCACATTGTTATAGTATGAGGAGAGTAGTTTATAAATTACAAGCTTTTGTTTTTTGTATGAATCGATTTTGATGACTCAACATACTTGCTTTTAATATTGCATACATGAAATTTCAATATAATTGAATGGATCTCGCCTCGAAGTTTTCAAATATCGTGCTTCACCACATGGGAAAGTCAACCACTTACGAGATCATTACATTCTATATAGGCACTACATTAGAGAAGGCAATGGATTCTATAAAAACACTTATAAATTTCCATAAGATTTAGAGAATTCCACAAGACTAGCTAGGAAAGAGCTTTGTAACATAATAATAGCACTAAAAGGAGGATACTAACTACAATAATCTTGGACAAATGGTGAAGCATAAATTCAATCCTAAGAGATAAACTCAAGCAAAAGGAAAATTCAACCCTCGGGTCCAAAGAAAACATTGTCATTGCAAGCAAATCGCCTTTCATTTTGTTGGCAATTGTATTGTAATAGGGGCAATTTTATTACTTGTAAAATATCACTACCAATAAATATGAATTTACTCGCCAAAACTTGGTGAAAAATCGACAAAACTCGGCGAGTCCTTTTTGGCGAGTTTTTTCAGCGAGTATTCATTTGTAGTTTTCTTTGGCGAGTACTCTCCGAGTCTTCTAACTATCGTACATGTATGGCTATGGGTACATTGTGGGTACGTACCCACAAGCCTTGGGTACATCTCGAGTACGGAATCGTACCCTCATGATTTTTTTTTTAAAGTGCATAAAAATAAATAAAACTTGAGGGCTCTGACTGGAATTGAACCTTGGAAAGTTTGTTTGAGATTCAATGTTGCCAATAGGCTCCAAAGGGTCAAGAGAGATGTAACCAAATTGATTCTTCTTGCTGAAAAGCAAGCTTTGACCAAAGACTTAGTTTGATAGTGTAACTTTCATACCGCATTTGTCGCTTTTAAAGGAAAATATGCAAAATTCCTCGATGTCCATGCTGCCCAAATATGCAAATTTGAGTTTTTTTATAATAATTTATATTTATATATAAGTTTTTAATTTTAGTTTAATTTTAAGCGGATTTACCTTGGTAGAAAAGCCGGTTCTTATTCTCCCCATATGGAAGAGGGATACTTCAATTCTACTATCGGTAAAGCTGAAGTCGAGTGTAAACTATTGAGTAGTTTAGATATGGATTAGGGCTTCAGGGTTTGGTGGGTCTCACTCACATGCTACTTGAGGCTCTTCCTCCTAATTAGATTGGGGACTAAACATACACCCGAACACGACTTCAAAGTTTATAATTTTAACTAAATTTTTATCATTGACATTTAATTTTTAAGTTCTTTAATCGTAGTTTATTTTTTAATAATTTATTTTATAGTTTAGAGTTTTTAATTTAAATATAGTTTTTAGATATTTTATATATATAACATTTTATTATATATATTTTTTCCTTTGTAAAAAAAAATAGAAACATATTCTTATATAATATGGCACCCCATTAGTATTTGATTTATTTTTTAACATTTTGGCATGTTTACATGTATAAAATGTGAAATTATAATTATCTCATTAGTCTAATTTAATTGCTAATTTTATCTCTTATTTATTAAGTAACAAATTTCTTATGAATCAAAGGGGTCAGAGCTTGTGTCTTGGTGAGGATGATGGTTGATCATGCATATTAAATTTCAAGAAGTATGTAAATACTTCTTTAAATATATATATATATATAAATAACATACCCATAATGTAATCTTCTCAAGTTTTAAATTTTTTTCCATATTAGTGTACTCAACCAAATAGTCTAGGCGACATCAAAGTAAGAAAGGAAAAGCTCCAAACTCATATTAGACAGTTCGAGAGCTTGAAAATGAAAGATGAAGAAAATGTTGTGGCATATCTTCTTCGTGTGGATGAGATTGTTAACACCATCGAGGGCTTGGTGAAAAAGTTGAAGAATCTATAATCAAAAGGTACTAAGGTCTCTACCATTAAGATTTGATGCAAAAGTTTCTATTATTGAAGAGATGAAAGACCTAGACTAGTTGAAAATGGATGAGTTACATGGAATTCTCACAACCTATGAGATGAGGACAAAATCAGAGAAGCCATCAAAAAGGGAAGCAACCTTCAAAGCTTCAAAGAAAGGGAAAATAAAGAGTCTGCATCAAGCAATGAAGAAGATGAGGAGGCCCTGTTCATCAGAAAGCTTAAAAAGGGATCCAACAAATACAAAGGTAAGCTACCTTTCAAGTGTTTCAATTGTGGTAAAATAAGACATTTTGCTGCTAAATGTCCACATAAGGATGATAGTGATGATGAGGAAAATCATAATGAGGAAAGGAATAAGAAGGAAAGCAAACCTCAATACAAGAAAAGCTTCAAACAAAACAAATATAAGAAAAAGTTTGGTAAGCACAAGAAAAACTTCTATTCCAAAAAGGATAGTAGCTCGAGGAAAGCGATGAGAGCATATCAGACAATGACAAAGAAGAAACTCTGTTCATGACTATAGAAATAAAAAATGATGCCTCTACAAGTAAAGACACCTTGGAAGAGGAAGAAGATGTCGAAGATGAAGGAGAGGTAGATCTTGAAGAAGAACTCATTTGTGCTTTAGGTGAGATAAAAGTGCTTAAGAAAAAGAATCTGAAACAAAGATTACAAATTCAAAAATATGTAGAAGAAAATTGTGCTTTGGAAACAAAAATGTCACAAAGTCTAGAGGAATCAAAAAAATGATCATTAACCTAAAGATACAACTTGAAGAGGCAAAGAGAATAGAGGAAGAGGTGAGGATTCAATTGAAGACAAAGGAAGAAGACTATAAGAAGCTAGAATTTGAAATTGTTACCTTGAGGAAGGAATTGGAGAAGACAAATACTCAATTGAAAAGCAATTTAAAATTTGAAAAGAGCACTGAAGTTCTAGATGATATAATCAACCGCCAGAGGTCACCATTCATCAAGACTGGTCTTGGCTATGAGGAAAAACAAGAGGTTGTTAGAAGAATCTGGATTCAAAAGCTAATGAGCTACCAAAGAAAGAAGATAAGTTTTCTCAAAAGATCAATCCTCCTAAAGAAGAAAACAAAGGTGAGAACCAATGGCATGATGTTCCCATAAGAAATCATAGAAGATCATTCTTTCCAAAACAGTCTCATATGATCAAACCAAAGTTCATTTTATGGTTATTGCTTTGCTGCAATGATTTTGGTCATAGAGCAATGGAGTGTAGGACACATGCAAGAAATAGGTATGCATGGGACAATGACAAAAGTACTTATGAAGTTTTAAGTAGAAACTATAACTCATTTTCCTCGTTATCGAATTACAAAGAGAATAACATTGTATGTTATAATTGTAATAACTATGGACATATAACACGGTTATGTAGAAGTGTACTTATGAAGGTTTAAGTAGAAACTATAACTCATTTTCCCCATTATCGAATTACAAAGAGAATAACATTAGTATGTTATAATTGTAATAACTATGGACATATAACACGGTTCTGTAGAAGTGTTGTTGTAGAACCCCTAGACAGAACAAGAAATTGAATGCTCCTGTGGTAAAGAAAAGAGAACTTACAAAAATTTGGAAACAAAGCAAGAGGAAGTTAATCAGGACAAGGAGAAATCTATGATTGTGCAAACAACATTTCATGCACAAGACGAAGGGCAACAATGGTATATTGACAATGGATGCTCAAGGCACATGACTGGGGACAAGAGAAAATTTCTCACCTTGAAGAAAATAAGTGAAGGCATGGTAAAATTTGGAGATAATGCTAGATTTTAAAACGCCATATAGTTCCTCGTACTAACCTAGAAACGTACTAGGTATTGGTACTCTATGGCACGTCGGAACGCACTCCACAGCATACACATGGTACATTACGGGTGCAGCTTTTAACCATACTGTAACGCACCAAGTATATCCGTGGTACGCTTTCCGAAAGCATCTTTTGACTTCCAAAAAGACCGTCATTTCCAAAACAAAACTCAAAAAACTTAAAAAAATGCTTTCTTTTTAGGTACCTCTCTTTTGGTAAAAAGGAAACGAGACTAACAATGGTGATGCAGGTGCCACAAAAGAAGCATATCATGTCTCTTCAAGTTTGATGTGATCCATATTTTTCCTGCTTAGTTATGATGTTTCGGGAAATATGCCGACAATACTATCGTTTTGCATTTTAGTGGACCAAGGAAGGTTACCATGAACAATCAAAACTCCTTGAATCTTATCACAATTTCTACTACAATAAATAACCGTGATAGAGAAATATGAAGCAAATGGAGTCGCCATGTTCAACTCCTTCCTTTCAGATAATTTTTATTACCACACTTGTTTTCTTGATCATTTCCTTAGAATGTATAGTCTAAATACTTATTTTGAAAAGCAATGTATCAATAATTTGATACTTTGTAAATTGATTTGTTATAGATGAGTGGTAAAAGACCTCTTCTTCGCTACTACATGATTTAATGTGAAAAGAAGTATGCAATGTATGAGAATTAAATTTCAATAAGTATGCAAATGCTTATATATATATTACCCAAAAGTGTACCGAAACGATACCCGTATCCGTATAGTCTAGAGATAATGCCATGGCACATAGCTGGAAAAGGTACCCTTAGCCTTGATAATGGAAAAACAAAAATAGAATATGTATTGTATGATGAAGACTTGAAGCATAACCTTCTAAGTGTCAGTCAAATGTGTGATCAAGGACACACTCTCACATTTTATGCTCAAGGTTGTGAAATCAGGAAAATAGACATAGGAAAATTAGTTGCAGATGCAAACAGAACAACAAACAACCTATACATACTCAATGAAGTTAAGGGAGAGAAATGTTACATGAGTCAAATTGATGAAAGTTGGCTATGACATAGAAGGATGGGCCATATGAATTTCGATAATCTAGTGAAAATCAACACTAGACAAGTCATAAGAGATATGTCGAAGATTACAAAACCATCAAACATTCTTTGCAAGCAATGTCAACATGGGAAACAAACAAGAGCAAGTTTCAAATCAAAGGAGTACTCAACAACTAAGCCATTGAACTAATCCATACAGACCTTTGTGGGCCTACAAGAATGCAAAGCATACAAGGTGAAAGTTATTTCATGTTGCTCATTGATGATTATTCTAGAATGACATGGGTCACTTTTCTAAAAAAAAAATCTGAGGCGTTCGAGAAGTTTAAAGCTTTTAAAGCCTTGGTGGAAAATGAAACAAATTTAAAGATCAAGTGCTTGAGATCGATCGAGGAGGTGAGTTCCTCTCAAATGAATTCAATGACTTTTGTGAGCAGCATGGAATAAAAAGGCATCTCTCACCGCAAGGACTCCACAACAAAATGGAGTTGTAGAAAGAAAGAATCAAACTGTTCAAGAAATGGCTAGAACAATGTTAAATGAATCTAAGCTATCGACATGTTTTGAGAGAAGCAATTAACACCGTAGTCTACATTTTGAACAGAGGACAAATCAGAGTAAACAATAGAAAACTCCTTATGAGTTATGGAAGGGTAGACTAACATCAGTCAAATATTTCAAAGTGTTCTGAGTGCAAATGCTTCATTAAGAGAGATGAAGAAGACTTGGGAAAGTTCGACTCAAGAGCTGATGAAGGTATTTTTCTTGGATATTCCTCAAAAAGTAAAGCTTATAGATGTTATAATAAAAGGTTGCAAACAATCGTAGAAAGTGCCAGTGTAAAGATGGATGAAACAAGGCCTCAAAAAGTAAGTGCACAAACAAATGATCATTCAGAGGGACCAGACTTCAAAGAAGAAGAAGAAGAAGTAGAAAAACAAGAAGTGGAACGGAAAGATACTAAGGCACCATCAAGATTTGTCCAGAAAAATCATGCAGAAAGTCTAATTCTTGGTGATAAGGATGCTGGAGTACAAACTAGAAGAAGAATAGTAAGTACATCTGAACAAGTAAACTTCTCTTTGTTATCCAAAATAGAGCCCAAATTTTTGCAAAAGCTAGCAATGACAAGCATTGGATCGATGCTATGGAAGAAGAATTGAATCAAATTGAAAAGAATGAGACATGGGAACTCGTTCCTAGACCAAAAGACAAGAATGTAATTGGTACCAAGTGGGTGTTTAGGAATAAGTTGAATGAAGATGGCCAAGTAACAAGAAATAAAGCAAGGTTGGTTTGCAAGGGGTATGCTCAAGTGGAAGGTATTGATTTTGAAGAAACCTTTGCCCTGTTGCAAGATTAGAAGCCATTAGAATGTTTCTGGCATATGTTGTTTTTAAGAACTTCAAAGTTTATCAAATGGATGTGAAATCTGCTTTTCTAAATGGCAAGTTAGAGGAAGAAGTATATATTGAACAACCAAAAGTTTCCTTCTATCAAAAAACAAGGACTATGTGTGCAGATTGAAGAAGGCACTATATGGGCTAAAGCAAGCCCCCAAAGCCTGGTATTCAAGGCTTGATAAATATCTACAAGAACAAGGTTTTAAAAGGGGTGTTGCTGATAGTAATCTCTATATCAAGATTGAAGGTGAGAATCAATTGATTGTTGTGGTATATGTGGATGATATCATTTTGGAAGTGTTGATGACAGAAAGAGTACAAGTGGAGGAGCATTCTTTCTTGGCAAAAATCTTGTGTCATGGCTAAGCAAAAAGCAGCCTTCAGTTTCTTTATCTACGGCTGAAGCAGAATACATAACAGCAGTGTCTTGTTGTACACAAGTCCTTTGGATGAAGCAAACGTTGAAAGATTTTAAGATAGAATATGAACATCCAATCTCAATACTCTGTGATAACACTAGTGCAATAAACATTTTGAAGAATCCAGTTATGCACTCTAGAACAAAACACATTCCAATCAAGTATCACTTCTTGAGAGAACAGGTTGCAGATCAACAAGTAAAGATGGAGTACATTGCCACAAAGGAACAAATAACAGATATCTTCACAAAGCCCCTCCCAAAAGAAACTTTTGAGTTTCTAAGGCAGAAATTGGGAGTGATCCATTCTTCATCTAGTCATTAAAATCGTCAAGAGAAGCATGAATTAAGGGGGAGCTAATCATTGCATTATTCAGCTCCATGGATATTTTGGTGATATACATTGTGATTGTGTTGAATATCCCTTTGCCATTGATGTCAAAGGGGGAGAGTTAAAGAAAGGGGAGCAGTACAACAAGAGGAAGAAGTCTAGAAAGAGGGAGTATTTTGGTTGGAGATGATTATTTCTTTGTAGGGTTGCCATCAATGACAAAGGGGAGATTGTTGGAAATATTTTCATTGATGTCAAAGAAGTCATTAATGTTATAGTAGAATGCACAATAATAAAAGAGAGATAGTACAATGATCAAATTTATTAAAGGAGAAGCACAACAATAGTACAATGATCAATTTTAATAAAGGAGAATCCATAACAATCAAAGAGAAATAATATAGTGATCAAATTTAATATAATAACAATGAATGTAATGAACAATAATCACATTGTATACCAACAATTAATTGATATTTAGTTGCTTGTGTCTACTTGTGGCCTCGTGGGACACTCAAACATTGAGTGTGAAGTGCTTGAATTGGTGAAAATTCCTCCAACCCAATAAAACGGTTTCCAGGGGGTTAAAACGTGGAATTGACCCTTCCACACGTGACCAATCAGCCTGATTCTTGCCTCAATCTTCAAGAGCTTTCCAATGAGCTCAATAACACACCAAATGGATCTTTCTCGTGAAAGTTATGGCCAATTGAAGTTCTCATGGGCTGTTTTCCACTGTGAACGTTTTAGACACATGGCCTCAATTTGGAGATGGTCTCCAAGTGGCTAGTGGCGTCTCCTTGGGAATCTGGAGTCACGCACTCTCCATGCCTTCTTCACCTTTTCCTTTGTACCTTGTGTGAAAGGGTTCATTGGGATTGTGACATGCATCACAATCTAGGTGTTTCTCTTCAATGCTTCCCTTTGACCTTTGGCTGTTAGGCTTTTCAGAATGACGCCACATGGCATCATCACAGTCTTTATATGTTTGGACTTCTTGCTGCTACTTTATCTATATGTGGCTTCTGTGAAAAGATTCACCGGAATGTTGATACTTGTTTCCATCTCTTAGCCTAGCACCGTTACCTTTTAAGCTGCGGTCACCCTTTGACCCTATGACCCTGTGCTGACTTATGAGGCATTACGAGATTGTGACACTTGTCACAATCTTGAAATCTCAATTTCTCATGATTTTCTTCCTTTACCCTGTGGCCGCTTCAAAACTCTGTGGTCTCTTGCATTTATCAACTCTGCCTTATATCCCATTGAGTCCGCTCTTGTGAACTGTTCACTTCAAACTGCCCGTGAATGGAAATTTGAACTCCCCATGAACACTTGAGTGAAGAACTTGTGGCCGCCATGGCTGCTATTTGAAGCTGTGGCATTTTATAGAGGCTTGCGAACACCTTGTGATCTTCAATGTGATCTTTGCTGCCGTCATCAAATTTGAAACTCAGTGAACCCCAAAATTGGGCAAAAGGTCCCCGGAAAACTAACAAAATTCTTATTATCCTTTTGGGTGATGTGGGATTGCTCTTGGCTTTGGATGCTCCTTTATTAATTGCTTAGTTAAAAATTAAAAAAGGCATCATTATACGTTCACAGACTCAAGGGAACTCTTGACCCAAACCCAAATTGTATGGGCTTTTTGGTTGGAGAACATATGGAGCTTTTAAGCATGGTTTGATTTGGCACATTTTAAATTTGACAAGACTGAGTCGGAACATCGGTCATTTTTAACCCTAAAATTAAAAAAGTTTAAAAGAATGGTGGACATTATGGCAGAAACTTAAAATCTTAAAGTGGGGGCTAAGGTATAGCACCTGTGTTGGTGTAAAATACACCACTACCCCAACATCAGAGTCAATGTTAAACCCTAAAATTAAAAAATTGTTAAAGGCTGGAGGACATTATGGCTGAAACTTGAAATCTTAAACTGCGGCTAAGGTTTAACATTTGTATTAGCATTAAACACACCACCACTCCAAAGGGAATTGAATACATGTGATTTGTATTTGTAAATGCAAATTGACACCAAAAGACCAAACCACATTATTGTACTTACAAGTCAAGCAGAAGAAGAAATTGAGGACCTTCAAAAGAGGCAAACAATGAACACGTTATTTTACCCATAATCAGTTGGTTTTGTGGGGGTGAAGAACAAAAAGAACCCGAATTGGTTGGCTTCCCTTGTGTTTTGGGGATGTCTGCGGATGCACAGGATGCCTTCCCAAGTCCCTGGAACACAGGGTATGCACCCCTGTGACCTCCAGAGATGATGCCCTGGTTGAACAGTTGCTAAACTGAAAATAAACAAGATCTTATAAAAAAGGCATAAGTTTACTTGAAATTTTCAGTGTCATAGGGTAATCGGTCGTGCATCTGCATTAACCAACTTCAAGCTGTTCCTCACCTGGGGAAGTCCACACGTGCCAATATGTTCACTAGTATATAGGTGCATCTCTTGCAAACATTTAACCATTCTCTAATTAAACTCCCACATCCATTTCTTGTATCTTTCTTAACTGGACAAAGTCAATGTTTTCCTTAAAACCATTTCCATCCCTCATCAATATCAAGGATGTTCAGGTACCTTGCAAAAGCAATCCAAAGCAATCCAAAGCTGCTACACTATTGTATTTCAAATTCTCACTGAAAAATGTATTGTCCTGTTTTTACCCAAACAAAAACCACAATAGTCAAGAAATTCAGAAATAAATACAGAGCATGCTGAAGAGAGATTCAGAAATAAATACAGAGCAAGTTGAAGAGTAGTTCAGAGAGTAAAGAGGGCATGTTGAGGATATCATTTGTACATGTTGTTGCTACTCTGCAACTTCCCAGCATCTTAAAGGTGCTTCTGAACCCTGACTGAAGTTTGAAGATGACTTTAGTGTGCGTTATGCTAAGGTTCTGGCATATTTGTGAATGCCTTAAATCTGGGCGGTTCTTTGTACATGATATCCTAAACCATATTTAGATTGAAAATGGCCATCCTAAAGTGATAAACTGCTGTTCAAATATACTTAGAAATTAAAATTATGCAGCTTATGTGTTGAGTAGAGATGCAAAAGGTTAAAAAAGGTACGCTAATGGAACTGATCAAATACCTTCGAAAAATTATAGGAACTGTGCTCTTTAGGAAAAGATAAAACACAAGTTCTTTTAAAGGACAATGCATAAGTTGAGCAGGTGGTTTAGAAGGCAACATTCTCCTGGAACTGGTGATTGTGCAGATGACTGATAGTTCTTAATCATTGTTTCTGACAATATTTAGCATGATGTATGTTAATGGAACAGCTTAATGAAGAACTTCAAAACTTCATAGGAACTATGCTCTTTAGAAAAAATGCAGACCTCATTCTTTAAAGGACAATGATTTGTTCGAGGAGATGGTATAGAAGGCGGCACTTTCTTCAGGAGATCCGATCATGCAGCTGACTTGTGGTTCTTGATCATTATTTTCTGACAATGTTTAACATGTTCTCAAGCGCTCCCTGCTTCCTGCTTGGAGTATGAAAACTCAACGTGCCACCAATCAATGGGTGATAGAGTGCTAGCGGATTGTCAGCATACCCAGCTTGTAACAAGGGGTTCCCTGGGATCACAAATTTCATTTTCTGTATCATCACCATAAATGACTGTCATACAAGTCAGCAACCTTCTGGATGCCAACATCCACTGCTATTGGCAATTTAGCATTATTGCAAATCATTTCATCTTGTTTTCATGTCAATCACAAGTAGCTCTCAAACCATTCTCACCTTATACCCTTCAGTGTTTTCAATCATGAAACAAACTGTGAGCCCTTCAAAGCTTGTGGTTGTTATCTATGTCACGTCTGCAATTTACAAGCTGTTTACTACAGTGGCATATTCCCATGATAGGATTTTGTGTAACTTCCATATAGTGGCATATCTTAGTAACTGCTATATGTTGATTACATTAATATGTTCAAATGACGTACAAAGCGCTCATAGGTTGTGTCCTCGACATTATTTAAAATTGTGGAGTTTGTCTCTATTTATATATGTTGGAGTTTGTCTCTATTTATATATAAGTCTAGTAATATTCTATTAATCAAGACATGCCAATCAAGAATTTAGTAATTATTTCATATGTTCAAATGACGTACAAAGTGCTCATAGGTTGTCCTCGACATTATTTAAAATTGTGGAGTTAGTCTCTATTTATATATGTTGGAGTTTGTCTCTATTTATATATAAGTCTAGTAATATTCTATTAATCAAGACATGGCAATCAAGAATTTAGTAATTATTTCATACATCAGTCTTTCCTTCTAAATAGGAGACATCACCTCACCTTTATATACAATTTATACGTTTATTTCATGAATAAAAATGGAAGCAGCTACTTATATTTTGTTTACTAGAACTTAAATTGAGTGGTTGGTGTTTTTTTATGGTGCAGGTGTCAGAGAATAAAGACAGAATTCACATTTGAGTATGCGTATCTTGAAGATGAGCTTGTTGTATAATTTGTATCTTTATGATTGTTTATACAGTTATTATTCATGCTTCCCTCGGCCCTCTGCCTATTCCCAAGAGACATTCCTGGAGTATGCACGCCTTTTTTAGGTCATTTATTTGCGGGGGAACTTTGTTATGGTAATGATTACTATGTAGAAAAGCGGTCATCAACGAGTCCATGTAAAATGGTGCCCTTTTAATCTCAGTTGGTGTTTATAGCCTTCATGGTGGTTGCTTTTAATTATTTTCTATGCCTTTTTATCTTATGTTTGTGCTTCCCTCTTAAATATTCCACCTATTATAATATTTTTAATCTCGATTTACTGTTTTCAAAAAAACTTTTGACAAAATAGTAGACTTAATAAATTAAATGGTGGGTTCTTTATTGTATTAAAAACATTTTCGAATTAAAAAAGCCAGTTGAATCTGTAACTAAATGAGATGCATGACTGCTAAAGGAATGGAGGAGAAAAGAGTTTCTGCTTGAAGTTTGGATTTAGTTTTAATTCTAAGATTTTCTTTTCAGATATCTATACTCTAACCTTAACCATCAAAACATGTTATCTCGTCACGAAGACGGCCAATTTTTCTTCATTTCTGTTTTTGGATAGGCTCTGCTGGGAATATTCATACACAATCATTTCTTAATTGCAGCATACACCAAGAAATCGGTAATATGTTCCTAATGATATCTGGTCATGTTGTACTCATTGACTTATTCTCTTATACGATTAATCAATGAATTTGTTACTTAGTTGAAGGAATTTAGTTTGCACCACGAAAGAATATGATCCCAACTTTTTTGTCACTTGTATATCATCCCAACTTTTTTGTCACCTGTATATTAAACGTTGTCTTGAAAGAAGCTGATGAAGGATGGTGGAAGAAATGATTATAGCTCTGTACAATCAGTCTCTGTTAACAGCTGATGATGGGACAGATGCACAAAAGGATTTAGGTGACACGGTCCTTTTTATTTTCTATAAAATGGACTTCACATTAGGTATTTCGTAGGTGAGAATTTTGTATTTTAGATTTTAAAATTACCACCATCTTTAAAACATTTGTAGTTTTATAAAAGTGGTCCGTGCTGGAGGTATATCTTCTGAGATAGTTTAAAAGCAGAAGTATTAGAACCTTGTAGGTAAATATCAAGATAGTTGTAAATGGTGAACTGCAACCAAATAAGCAAATAAACGACTTATTATTCTGTTTATCCTCATTATTTTGTCTGAAACTATTATTTTTATATATTCCATATTCCATATTCCCAATCTTTTTATATAACCAATTCTTCCCATTTGCATGGACCTTGTTTAGATGGTAAGAATTAAAGATAGGCAATGGCATGAACATGCCTGTAAATTGATTGAGTTTTGTGTAACCTAGTTAGTTGAATAAAAAGTTTGCAAATGTTAAATGAATTGGTTGTATATACATGTATTAAGCATTATTGGTTCTAGAAATGATTCACGTTGGATCAAGAAAAATAATAAAAGATTGACTATGAGAATTAGCAGTTAAAATGGAGACTGAATTATAACAGATATAAGCTGCAGAATTGAGTCATTTTCCATTTGCCTCCATGCCGGATGCACTAGGTTTTATTTACTTGATGCATATTCATTTCAATGTAAGGGACATTATGAAAATAGATGCAAGGAAAAGCTTTTGAAGAATCAAATTTTTGACACCACAATTTATTTTGTCAAAAATGTTTCACGGGCTGCATTATTGATCAACACTTCATTATTGACCTCGGGCAACATTAGTAAGAGTAGTAAAATGGTGTTCAAATCTATCAAGTTTGAGATGATGTGAAAATAGAAGGGAATGTAACCAGTAAACAAATTGTATACTAAGCATTTCAATGTAAGGGACATTATGAAAATAGATTAAGGAAGAGCTTTTTGAAGCATCAAATTTTTTGAGACCTTTATTTATTTTGTCAAAAATGTTTCATGGGCTACATTATTGATCAACACTTCATTATTGACCTCAGGCAACATTAGTAAGAGTAGTAAAATGGTGTTCAAATCCATAAAGTTTGAGATGATATGAAAATAGAGGGAATGTAACCAGTAAACAAATTGTATGCTAAGCATTACAATAAATGCTTAATAAATCAAATATTTTGTCTTGCTCAATTATTCAGAACAATGCAAGTCTATGCGGCCCATGAATTTACACATTGAACAATGAAATGCAGTCTCTCATAACACAATAGAAAACAAACTGATTTTTATTGCTGTCAATGACGAAATTACAAATCACACGCCTACATGCTTTCAAATATGCAGTGTTACAATATTAGTCCCTTAACGGAGGTGGTTGTAACAATTCTTTTGCTGGGAATTGGAAAAATGGTCTGGAATTTTGTTTTGCAGCCATCAACACAATCATGGAAAGAGAGGATGTTAACTAATCGCAAATTTCAAATTCAATTTCAACTAAATAAGTCATGTCCTAAATCAAACCCAAGTTAGTTTGTACAATCATAAATCTGGTTATAAGTTACCGTAGACAACATGCGGGGTATGATCCCATTACAGTTCTGTTGCACAACTCTCATCTGCTGCTTGGGAGTTCTAAGTCTAC